>QNQO01000819.1:0-504244 GCA_003290165.1 Berberis thunbergii | reverse complement strand
TAATCCCAAAAGTTGCATTTACTTCTTCATCTTGGCCTTGTTCTGCATAACAAATTAATCATGCGCCGTTAGAATGCACAAGTTATATAAAATGAACCATCAATATTTGTTCTACAACGATGCATTAATTTTATCATGCTATAAAATGAAAGTTATATATTATTTAAAAAGATAAAAATTTTGACTACCAATTATTTGGTTAAATTTTATGTCAGATTTTCTTAATTTCTGTAGGGAAAACAGAATACATAGCAAAGAAGAGGGAAAGAGTAGAGTGTGAAAGCTTTAGAAAGTAATACCTATATATGTTTTCCACCATCAATGGAACTAAAAGAAGAAGTCGGAGTCTCCTGCATCCATCCACTGAACTGATCAGTATACTAGAGAGAAGAAAGATAATCGTCTCTTTTTCTGTAAAATTATAATTTATAATGTTAGTGTATATATTTATGTATATACATCCATGCATGGTCTAGATCGAGCACAATCTGCATTTCAATCTACACTCAAGTTGTCTCTTCATTTACACTCAAGCACAATCTGCACTTCAATCTAAAGGCCACCATTCCCATCTCATCGAAACGAACGATGGTGATGACTAGTACATACGGCACCTACTTAATTAAAGGCAGCGATTGTTTTACATCCATAAGTATTGTCTCACACCATTATATTTTTCCAACTACTTACTTTATTTTCTACACCATCACTGCTCTTCCCACATACCAATATAAACAGGCATCCACTACTTTCCCTCTTTCAAATCGATTTCTTCTCCCCATTCAAAATCAAATTATTCCCTCTTGTCCAATCGAATCTTTCCTCTCTGCTCCATTTCTCTCCCCTATTTGATTGGTTCGATTGCTCTCCCCTTTCTTATTGCTCTACTCTCTCCCCCATTCGATGGTTTGATTGCTTTTAATCGGCTCCACTTTCTCCCCATTCGTTTGCGAAAGTTTACTTCACACCTGCTCCACTCTCTCCAGGTTCATTTGCGAAGTTTGCTTCCCACCTGCTCCATCAATATAAAACAAATGGAGTTCTTTAGAAACTGAAAAAACAATCTTAAATTTTTTTTTCCAAAATGAAGTTCTTCAAATTTCACATCATCAAGTCATAGCGTAAAGTGGGAGTAGAATAACATACCTTATGTTCACGTCCGATTTTCGAAGAAACGAAAATCTAATTCACGTTAGGTATCCGTTGCCTCCAAAACCGGGACGTGAAAAATCAATAACAACAAAAACCAAATAGCAGCAAACTAACATGATTTAATTACTGAAACAAATAAACTCTACCGCGAAAAGACTCTGACGTTGCTAGCTCCACTAACGGAACTCCATAACGATGCGCTCAAAGGTCTCTAATCTGAAAGGCTAATCGGCTACATTCCCAAGGAATGTACCCAAGAAGCAAAGTTTACTAGGGCAGCAATAAGCTGGTGTGAGAATCTTCATCAAAAAAAAAATCAATAAATCCACACGTGATAACATCAAACTAAACAGAACATAACCAATCACACCAACAGGTAGTTCCTCAATGAGGCAAAGGTGTCATCATCCTAATAATAAATATGCATTATTTATTACTAATAAATAAAATTTATGAGTTATCAATCTCCATAAATGCCAACAATACAATTCATAATCATATTAGACTATTATTGAAATATTAACAAAACACATTTTCTACCTCTAGGAAGACATGTAGTTTCATTTAATGGTTGAATGAGCATTTAGTTTATTTCTTAAGGTAATCATGCACATACACAAAAAGAAATATCGCTTCTTTTCCCAAATCACACTATCCTCCTTGTACCGAACACACATCACCCAAGTGTGCCTCCCTTGCCTTCGAAACCACTCGGAGCGTACATGTTTCAAGTAAGGTGCCACATCGAGGAACATGTCATCTCACCCGAAGTTCGATTCATGGCAAGCCATTTTCTAAATCTACACGTACAACCAAACTCACATGGAACGGTGATCGATATGCAAGCAAGTCTGCTTACCCATAATATATCACACGTATACAAGCAAGTCTGTATACAAAGCAATTTCTTTTCTTTTCACATTTTTTTTCGGAGTTGTGGAAAAGAGCATAAAAAATATTAACTAAAACTCAAAACTCTTTTATGGAGACACTTTGTCAACCATAAATAAAATCAACCACAGTATCACCATTCTTTTGGGGAACAAGTAATATTTGATACATTGTCAATTCACACATCTCATCTCTTTTCATCATATAAAAAAAAAACAATATGAAACCAATTCGCATAAAAATACAAATACTCAAGCTAAAACAAGTGCTCAGTTGAATTCCAGTCAATATCTAATACTAGAAAATTTTCTTCTAGGCCTAAACTAAATAAGGGTTTAATCATACATAAAACTAATACCGACAAGACATTATCTCTTAAGCTACCACTTCTAACAAGTTGCAGAGAGTGACAGGGGCAACAAATGCTTTCTAAAATGAAATATTGAGCTTACAAGCGTTTCCAAAAGAGTAAAACATTGCTTACAATGTCAAGTTAATTCCAGATAGCCATATCAAAGTTTTTGTAATATTTCCTACTACATATCAAATGAGAAAACAACATTTTTTATATCGTACCCCAGTTGTTACAAACGATGAAACTACGATAGGACCTTGGCAAGTAGGTATACTCCAGGATGCAACATGGAAAAGCTCATTTGGCAAACACTTCATATGAATTTGTTGATGAACTTTCAACAGAGAAACATGCTAAGGCAGTTCACAACCACCATTATTATATCAAACATCACAGCATCATTTCATTTTCCTTAGAGAAATTCTAACAAGCACTCAAGGTACATACAGAAAACAAACATTTCTCAAAATGGGGATTCAGATTCACTCACCAGTGCTTAAGAAGATTAAGTAAACATCAGAGTCGACCCCAGACATGGAAATCAATCATAACCACACATCCTACAACAAAACTCACAAACCCCATCATCAAATCATACAAAAATCACAAATTCAGTCAAGAAACAAGGATTGCAAGATACAGGGAATAAGAAACTCACATTCTATTGTTTTTTTTTTCTTATGGCCAACAAGCTTCCAAACGCTCCTAGATGATCCTTGAAGAATCTGGAAATCGGGCATTTAAATCAACATCTTAATCATCATTCTTCTTTCTAACTAACCTCGTTTCACAATGTCTCTCTCAACTGATTCGCCATTAACAAACCCCCATTCCACACACACAGCCAACCGGTAGTAGGAAAACAACCACCTTGCAATCGAAACAATAAACAACCTGCACTCAGCCCTTTAAAAAGCCTGGAACAACTCTTCTTTCACTCCCTGGAACAGTCCTTGAACACCCAGCAATCAACCCTGGAACAGCCTGTAACGCAGCCCTTCCACGCCCTCAAAACTACTGCAACAACACCTCCAACCCCTCTCTGCTAGTTATCTCATCGCAACCTCCCACTGCCCTCGCACGGACAACATCACCACCACGCAGAGTAAAACACTCATGCAGAAAAAAGCCCTCTCGCCGATCCATTGTTGCCTTCACGCGGCTGCTTTCCCCTTCGAGTTCTTTTCTACCTCTCACATTTTTTGTCTTTCTTTTCGTACAGAGAAGAGAAGTTCCTTACACTAGTCAGCGGCATAGCTTCATCGTCAATAGTCCATCACACAAGGCCGATTGGAATCTCTCTCACGCCGCCATAAAAGAAAACGCAAAGAAGGGAAGGAGAAAGAAGAAAAAGGGTTTGCACAATAGAGAAATAAAGAAGGTTTTGGTTTTTATACTATGGTGGTTATTTGCCCCCACTAAAATTCTCGAGGGCACCTGCCCTTTAACTTCACAAAAACCCAATCATATTTTATGAAAGCCCAAATACAATTAGTAACAACTCATCAACATTAGGGTTTACAATTTTTGGCTAAATACACACCACTTTTTTATTTAGTAATGACAAACAAAATCTTTTTCCCTATAAATGAGTTTACAATATACACCTTAGTCAAATATACTAATCAAGAATGATTTTTTTTGTCTAATTTGGTGAGCCATTTTAATCAAATATACTAATTAATTGAGAAATGCAAGTGCAATTAGTGCGATTTCGCATCATCAATTCATAACCCGAGTGGGAATAGAATTGTATACCTTAACCAAGTTAGGTGTTGACGCGCTCGACATGTGCCTATATTCAATATTTTGGGTGATTTAGCTGCAAAATTTAAGTTGACTAACAAAATATTATCTAAATTAATTAGACAAATTACACGCCGATTTTGCTAATATTGAAAAAAATATATTAGTACTAAAAACATTTAGTGCACTATAATCTATTGTATGATTTTTTTCATTTCTCCAATGTATTTATAAGTCATAGTCCAAGTAGAGCTCAAAAAAACCCAATCTATGAACCAAAGCCTAGCATCAAAATACGCGAGCTTTATTTTTTTTCAAGGGATGAGGTTTTGTGAAATCTCGTAAAATTTAAGCAATTTCTGTAATTATGAAAAAAATGGCAAAAGAAAAAATTGCATTTTTTTTCTAGGGTTATTTTTTTCAAAAAAATTGGATATTATTTCGTAAATTTTTGGGATTTTTTTAAATTATCATTTTTTCTAATTATTTATTGATTTTTTTAAACCAACTCGTGATTTCCTAGTTATATATTAATTTCACATTTGTTACATTTCTTGGTATTCAAGCTTCATTTAATGTGTTTGATAAATTTATTTACTCGTTTATTTTTTTTCACACATTTCATATACCTTTGAAATTTATATATATATACTTCTTATTCATTATTCTAGAAATTCATACATTTTTATTTACACACCAAAATATTTCGTAAAATCAAAAGACCGAAACTAACTCGAAAATAGAAATCACAATCCTTGGTTGTATTCACTAAAAAAAACTAAGAAGTATATACACTACATTGCAATAATCAAAGAAACAAATTTGTTGGTATTTAAAATCAATTTCAACTCGGTTGATAATAAAAAAAAATAAAAATAAAAACCCTCTACTTCAACCAACCCAAATCAGTCTCGAAACTGAAACGAACACAAAAAATCCTCCTGAAACCCAGTCAGGCGTCTATGCATCCAGAAAATCTAAAACTTGAAAAAAAAAAAAAAAAACTTTCAAAACAGTGGGATTTTTATTTTAAGTAAACAGAGCATTTGAAATTCACCTAGAAAATGATAATTAATTTACTTGGTGCTTTTGAAACAAGGAAGTGTGAAGAGGACTTGCATTAAATATCCTAAATTTTTTTTTTTAGTTCAACAAATATACGCCTATGACAATATTATCCCAAACAAATAACCAATTAACAAATAGACGCATATTTCAGTTAGTTCAACTCTAAGAACAACCAGATAATGAAATGAAACCAAATTCATGTGATTGAAACAAATTGGAAATATTTTTCTTACCTGTTTAATTTCCAGAAGAAAAAAACCAGGGAGGGAGAAAAGGATTGTCGATCCTGCAATCTGATGATCTGGATTGGAGGTTTGAAATTGAGAAGATTGATTTCAGATCAATTGAAAAGAATAACAAAACTCCTAAAGGGATAGCTTTTACAGTCAATTACAACCAAGGAAGAAATGAATTGGTGACTAAAAATGTGTTGTCACTGTGTTTATGGATGTACAATGTTGCTGGTGATATAGGTATGTCGGTATCGTTGATTTGGAGGAAGAAATGAAGATGGATTCTTGTTGCGGTGTAGGTTTAGTTGCAATGGTGGTGACAGAGAGAATGGTCTGGGGATTATAAAGTATGGGCGGAAGCGTTTTAGAAATTTCAAAATCTTGACAAACAGTGTCACATGAACAGTGAATGTCAACTGCAATTATAAAGTAGATATACTAATCAAGAATGACTTCTTGATCTAATTTGGTGAACCATTTTAATCAAATATACTAATTAATTGAGAAATGCAGGCTCAATTATCGCGATTTCACATCATCAATTCATAGCACAAGTGAGAGTAGAATAGTATACCTTAATCGAATATACTTATCAAGAATGACTTCTTGGTCTAATTTGGTGAGCCATTTTAATAAAATGTACTAATTAATTGAAAAACGTAGCCTTAGTTAATTATTTATTTGGGTACATCATCGTCTCTTGGCAACTTCATATCATCTATGCTTATACTGCAAGTAATCAGTACCAACAACTATTAATTTGTCTCTCACTTAAATAAATAAAGTTGCAATACTACAATGTTCATATGCCACTACACCAAATTGACATTTTTGTAACAATCCCCAAAACAATATCACTTTTAAAATGTAACAATCCACCTAACAATTTTACACATTTCACAACAAAATGATACAATAATTGTATCAATGAAGAGTATGGCTATAAAAGTGATACTATTCATGGTGATCCAACTTATTGTATCATTTTTTTTTTACTGTTTTTCATTTTTTTGACTAAATTTAGTTTTGACTTGAAATTGTTTAGTAGATTGTAACATCTCAAAAGTGATATTATTTTAAGTGTTGTTACAAAAGTGTCAATTGATGTAATGTGCTAATACATGCCTTTAATCAAATCATATTATTCCGATTCAGCTCAGATCACCTCCTGAACTTGTAAGATTTCTTATTCTTTGATGTAAAAACCTGCATCAGATAACAAATAGTCAAGATATGAAAAAAAAAAAAAAAAAACCTACAAAAATTTTAACAGTAATTTCAATAAACTAACCATAACCAAAACAATACAAAATTGAAAGTAATGATGCAATCAATCAAGATAAAAGGGCTTAGCAGAGCATGCCCTTCAATTCTGCATCAAGCATTTTTATGGATATTTCTTATGGATGTCATTTCACTACCTCAGCCTTAAATACAAGGACATGATAAAATCAAATGTAACGCATGTATGTAATCTGCTTTCAGTTTTTATCTCAAGCATTACCTATGCATGATAGCTTAAGATAACAAGGTGTTGAAGAAACAACAGAACTGTGATATCGTTTAGAGCTCGGTAATCCACAAAATCGCCAAGCGCCATCTGCTTTCTTTACTAACAAAACTGGGGACGAGAACGGCTGTGGCTTGGCCGTATCAAACCAGATTGCAAAAGCTCTTTTACCATTTTCTCAATCTCGGTATGGCCTCACACTTACTGGTCTCGCAGTCGAATGCAAAGGAATGTGATGGTCATGTGACCTCTTTTGAGGTAAGCTAGTAGGTGCCTCAAATACCTGAGAAAATTGAGCTAGGAGGTGGTCCAGCTCGGTGGGTGGGAAACTGGTTGGCTGCTGCAGTTGGAAGGAACAATTTGAAAAAATAATCCAGTGCCTTGTAATCTATTAAATTCTTTGTCAGTCAAGGCTTTGATGCCAGTTTGTCCCAATCCCTGGAATGTGTGGGACGTTCCTGCCATGTTGAAGTTCATGGTGAGCTGCTTGTAGTCCATCTTGATGGGTCTGAGAGTTGCAAGCCATTGCACTCCAATACCAACTGGCATGCTGCGACAGGGAGGATGTAGTAGTCGGCGGTGACGGGAAGTCCTTGAATGGTGATGGCGAGCGCCCGACATTGTCCCGCACATTCTATCTTCTCTCGGTTAGCAACCATGACTTGGAATTTCTTATCCTTGATGACTGGTAACCCGAAGTTAGAGACTACAACCTTATCAATGAAGTTGTGAGTACTGCCACCGTCTATTAGCATCGTCACATTCTTGTCTTTCAGCTTGCCAAGAACGCGTGTGGTTTGTGGGTGTTCGATACCTGCAATTGCATGAAAGGATATTTCGGGTATAGCTTCGTGAGGGTCTGATTCTAGTTGATCGCCCTCAACCTCCTCGATGCCCGTATGGGTGAATCCTCGATCATAAATAATTGCGGTCGTTTGCAACGGTGGCCTGGGACAAACTTTTCATCACAATAATAGCATAATCCCTTCTTTCGACGTTCTCGTGCCTCTTGATTGGTGATTCGGCGGAAGGCTGCTGGTTGAGTGTTGGAACTGTGGTTTATGTGCTGAGTTGGTGGAGGTCCTAACACACCTGCTATTGGGTTGGGCGAGGCCTTTGGTGTCGCAAAGCAGCTTGGGAACGTAGTTGCAGGTTTGGTCTCTTCTGCAGCTAGTTGCGTTCCTCGATTAGCCGAGCCACTCCTATTGTATTCGCCAAGGTTCCGGGTTGTTTAATTTTTACGTCTATGCTGATATCGTCTCGAAGTCCCGTAATAAAACAACCAATTAGGAACTTGTCGGGCAGGCTGTCAACTCGGTGGGAAAGCTTTTCAAAAGCCTCTTGATAAGCTGCTACGGTTGTGGTCTGTTTAAGGCAAGTCAGAGCTTCTGACGGGTCCTCATAGTCGGTTGGGCCGAATCGGAGTTGTAGAGCCTTGGTGAACTCATCCCATGTGAGTGGTCCGTGAAATTTCGTCAACCACCGGTGCCATTGCAGGGCAATGCCTTCTAAGTGGAAGGAGGCCAGTTGAACTTGTTGTTCTGATGCAATGTTTTTGAATTCAAAGTATTGTTCTGCTTTGAAACCCATCCAGTTGGGTCATCTCCATTAAACCTTGGAAATGACAACTTGAGGTGTTGATGAGAGTGGTCTTTGATGGTGTTAGAACGGGCAGTATGTGGACGTGAGGATTCGTCACGTGCAAATGGGTTGGTTTCGGAGGGCTAGTGTTTTGGCTACGGGAGGCTCAAAGAGCTTGAAGCTCGGTTAACACTGCTTCTAAGGCTGCGTTCACCTGATCAAAACTGGATTCGTGTCGGGCCAAGATTTCGTTGATATCATTGCGGAATTCGGCATTCATTTTGCTACGAGTGTCCATGGTGGGAACCGTGCTTTGATACCACTGTTACGAATGAATTTAACAAAAGGAAAGAGTAGAAGAAGGGAAGGCTACTTGAGAATAAAAACTACGTATCTTTTATTCAACTCATTCAAGCTATATATAGCCATACAACTAGAATTGGAATTAACAACCATGCTAAAGACTAGGAATTGCTGAAAACAGGACAAAGAATAGCACTACACCACGTAACAAGCTCAACAACCCATGACTAAACAAACCATTAGACCAAGTCTTTTATCTTGCCACTACACTTCGTGGTGCAAGTAAAGTGACACGTATCATAAGATTATGCCCAAAACTTTATATGGGCATCCAAACAATTGCAATTATAAATAAATATTAAATTAATAATAAATATTACAAAATCAGTACGTGATGGGACGGGATTGGCGGAATTGAAAATCTCCATCTCATCCCATTCTAAATCGGGACTGGACGTGATCGAGACGGGATCGGGATCGCGAGATGGGATGTCTACCCCTATCATAACCTATCAAAGACCAGAACGGTCAACAAACTATAAACCGATAATTATGCCACCAGCCAAGTCCAAACTCGTGACCTGAGATTTCCTAAACAACAACTCTATCAATTCAGCTGGTACACCGTTGGCATTCATTCTATAAGTTTACTTTCAATCCAATTTGAATCACTTCATATTATCAAAATTCAATTTTTTATATTCTAATTTTCAATCTCTAGTTAACTCTTCATTTCAAGCATCATTTTTCTTTAATATAATTCAAATATGTAACCATAAAAATCCAATATTTTCTTCTTATCTTAAAATTCTAATTAGCAAATTCAATTTCCACAGATTCAAGTACAAGTTACAATCCATAATTGAACAAAAAAACCTCAATTTGAATTCGAAAATCACAAATGCAAGACAGAATCTTTTCTTTTCCATTACCTCATAAGCTGCAAGAATTTGAATTCAAAGCGAAACATCGTATCTTGAATGTGATTGTGACGAGGTGAAGTCGCCATTTTTGAAGGTGGAGATTTTGTTTATCTAAGGAGTTTGAGTGACACTGTTGGTGTGGTTATATTTTTTTTGGTTTTTCAAATAAACCAACCCAAAGGGTCTTTTATGATTTGAATTGCGCGCTACTTAATGGATTTGCATTCGGATTTGCAACATGAGATCAAAATTGTATCAAATGGGATTCGGATTTTAGAAAACCCAATTCGAATTATACTATGATTTGAACTTGAACTTGTAATTCCATCCGCAACAAGAAGCTGGTACTCCATGGTTCAAAGTAAGTTGCATGAAGGAATTTGAACAATGACAACGAACACAAAAGATAATAAGTCTATAATTCTTATTCTTAATCTTAACATACCTAGCAACATGAGCAAGAGAGAAAAAGAATCCGGATTTATATTTCGGATTTGGCAAACCCTAGCCGTTTCGGCTCCTCGCCGGTTTGCCGCTTGGGTTTCCACTCCGATACCGATCGACCTTTCGGTTGGTTCAGACAGTGCGACGACTCTGGTTATCGGATCGGTGTTTTGGGCCATTGCTCTCTCGCCGAAATCGACCTCTGCAATCCTCTGAACCGGTGTCTGTATCGTTTCGATCTGTTACGATATACGGCCTGAAACGACCCTAGGTTTTGTTCACGCCGCCGTTCCGATCTACGGCCTGTTACGATCTACGGCCTGTTCCGATCTGGCATCTGTTACGACAGTGATTTTTTCTTTCCAGCCCCTTCCACAATTTGCTGGATGAGATGATCACGCAAACTGCCAGTCCCACACCCACTGGTCCGGGTCATGGGGGAACCACGGATGGTAATTCAAAGCCTTCTTTCGCTCAGATTCTGGGGAAAATTTTGGTGGATGACATTGTCGAAACTCAGGTTGAAGGAACACGATTCCGTAAGGAGGGGGCTCCAGCTATTGGCCTCACGGCATCAGATGAGGTTCGTGGGGAAGCTTTCATGGAAAAACATGTCATTGTCCTCAAATTCTCTAGTTACCGGCCGACTTTGACAGATATTCGCGATTCAATCCACAGGACTTGGGGGAATTTTGGGAGACTTCTCACTGGGTTTATTGAATCAAAGACATGTGATAGTTCGACTCCAATCGGAGGTAGAAGCCAAGAAAGTTCTGTCGCGGGATTCATTTCTGATTCGAGGAGTTCGTTTTAAAGCTTTTCGCTGGCATGATGGTTTCAGTTTGAAGGAGGACCCAATCTCGGTACCCCTATGGGTAGAGTTACCTAACCTTCCTTTGCATTTATTTCATCCCCCTATTTTAAAGGCTATTGTCAATTCTTTGGTGGATATTTGCGGATGGATGGACCATACCCGTTGCCTCACTCGGCCGGGTTTGCCCGTGTATGTGTGGAGATGTCTCTAGCTGAACCACTACCAATAGAGTTTGGATTGATAGGGCTAACAACAGGGGTTTCTGGAGAAAATTGAATATCCAGGTTTCAAGTATTGCGATTTTTGTTCTTTGATAGGACATCAAGAGGCCTTTTGCAGGAAAAATTGGGTCTCAAGGCCAAGGTGGGAGATCCCGATCTGGTAAAATAGAGAAGATGGCTAGGCCGCCAGTTGAGAACCAACTTTTAAACAAAATATGTACCCATTCTCAAACAGGATAAACTTGCTCGGACCAACGGTCGGCCCGAGCGGAGCTAAGAAAGTAGGGGGAAGAGTTGGTTGAGGATATTGGGGAGACAAGGCCGGCGGCCAAGGTTTCAGATACTATGAATTGTCAAATAAATTTGCTTTGCTCAATGAGAAATGGCTGGGGATGAGAGGACTCAATGCTTCATGCTGGTGGTGAAAGGTTACAGAAACTACAGAAGAATGCCTACTAGAGGCGGGGTACAATATTCGGAGATTGCTAATGTTTGGGTCTCTCCGCTCAACCAAATCAATCCTCGGTCGACTCACAATCCGGGGCCATAGGTGGCCAAGTTAAGGTCGTATGTCCGCATGATGACATTACACTCAAGCAGTTGGGGAACCCCGAGTTCCACGTTTTGAATCTCAGCCAGATCATGACCCCGTTCAAGTTGCCAGCAGCCCAGGCATTGCAAACAGTCCTAGCGATGCGATCAACCCAGTGAACAAACCAAGTCCGAATCATGCTGGCCCTAACCCCGCAATCATCACAAGTTCAAGTCTTAATAATGTGACGAACATAGAGTTATGCAAATTTCCAGTGACGGATTCCAGCCCTCACATTGGCCCAGATAGTGTTCCAGGTTCAGGTCATGCTCTCACTAGCTCGCGCTTCCGACCAGCACTTGCTCTGCTCCCGAACAGCACTGCTTGCCTCCGAACAGCACCTGTTTTGCCCATAACACACTTGTTCTGCTGCAAACAGCACCTGTTTTGCCCCCAATCAGCACCGTTCTGGCCCCGAACAGCACGATTCTGCTCCTGAACAGCAACTGATTTGCCCTCGCACAGCACTTGTGCGCCCCAGCTCACCAGCACTTGCGCTCTCCAGTTCTCCGCTCCCGAACAGCAGCTCCTCTGCTCCCGAACAGCTCCTGTCTTGCCCCGCACAGCACCTGATCTGCTCCGAACACACTTGTTCTTTACTCCAGAATACTACCAGCTCAGTTCCAGGATCAGATCCCAGTCAGGCAGCGCACCTCGAGTCTCCTCGGCTTCAGAATTCAGGTTCGTCAGCCAGAACAAGGTCGGTATTGTGCAATTCAGCTCTGCATGCACACGGTCTGTCAGCCCCATTCCACCCGCATCGCTCAGTCTGGGCCACAACCTCTTTATGTTCAAGGGGACGGGGGAGCTCCGGAGTTTGGGAAGGACATATCGAAGCCGACAGTGATGACACAGTTGACAAATATTATGGCCAAACGTGCTCTTTCCATGGCAACGGATAATGTATCCATGCCTCCAGTGGCTAGGAATGAGGTGGATGGGAGTTTACATGAAGTTTCATCCAGCTGGTTGAGGAGAATCGTGTTTTGCAAAGCAAGAACCATTCAAAGTCCACTAATACTTGATTCGCCCAACAGATGATAGTGACGAGGCGGTGTCAGACTCGGAGATGGGATTGGAACCACAAGCTATTACAGATTTAACATTGGGGTCTCTATCGGATAAGGAACAACAGCATATAGTCCAACCAGTGGTCCTCCCGGGCAAACGTCGCAAGACTAAGAAGGGTAATCTTCTCAACGTGTTTAAGATGATGGAAAACTTTTTGTTTTGGAATGCTCGTGGGGTCGGTAATCAGGCCACGAAGCGGAGATTGAAAAATATGGTGTTGGAGCATAAAATCAAAATTCTTATGATAGCGGAGCCTATGATTCCTGTTAGTAGATCAATGGAGATTGGCAACAAACTTCGTCTAGGGGGCTTTGCCTCGAATGATACGGTTGGGGGAAAGATATGGATCCTGTGGGATACTTCACTTGCTCTTTCGGTGCTGGAGATGACGGACCAGATCATTCATTGCCAGGTAAAGGATTCTAATGCAAGAATTTTTTTAATTTCGTTTGTTTATGCTAAATGTTCTGTGGATGAGAGAAAGGATTATGGTTGAACATGACAAATTTTGCTGCTACCATGACATTCCTTGGATGGTCGGCGGAGATTTTAACACTTATTTTCACTCGGAGAGAAAGTAGGCGGTTTGGAACCATCCATGGCAAGTATGTCTCATTTTTCTGATTGCATTGACAACTGTGGTCTCATTGACTGTGGTTTCTCGGGCCCTCGTCTCACCTGGTGCAATAACAGGCGGGGTAGTGAGCGCATTTGGGCCAGATTGGATAGGATCTTTACTAATTCAGTTTGGTTAACAGATTTTGGTAGTCCAAAAGTAGAACATCTTAGCAGAACTTTCTCAGATCATTCCCCGTTGTTGGCCTCCATGCCGACTAACTCTAAAGTCGGGTATGTTCCTTTCCGTTTCCTTAATATGTGGAGACACATTCTGATTTTTTGGACTTGGTCAAGGACACATGGTCGACAGATATGGGTAATATGAGACCTATTGATAGATGGATGCCAAACTTAAAATGACACGACGAGTTCTGATACAGTGGAATAGGACGGTCTTTGGTAATGTGTTCAGCAGAATTCGTGCTTTGGAAGATGAAATGCAGCAGTGGGAAACAACTCTTTTGGCGGGTTTTGCGAATCACAGTAATACTGGGCTTAACGTTAATGCTAACTGGGATGTTCAGGCTTGCTGCAATTTACACCGTTGTCAGGCAGAGTATAGATTGGCTCTCAAACAGGAGGAGCTTTACTGGATTCAAAAATCAGGTGAAAAGGAATTTAAGGAGGGAGATGCGTGCACTAAGTATTTCTTTGCTTCCACAAATCCAAACAAAGAGACGCGCTATTACTCAGATCACTTTACCGAGCGGTAGAACTATTTCGGATTCTGGTGAGATTCTTGATGGGGCTAATGAGTTTTTCTCTAATTTGTTGTCTTCTCAAGGTGCGGCTAGGGAAGATGTAGATTTGCTAAATTGTATCCCGACTCTGTTGGACCCTGGTGATTGTGAGACTCTGGTTAAACGGCCTTCCCTTCAGGAGGTCAGAGATGCTGTCTTTGACATACCCAAAAATAGTGCGCCTGGTCCGGATGGATTTACGGCTGGATTTTATCAGTTTTGCTGGGAGGTTTTAAGTATGGATATATGGGAGGCTGCTATTCAGTTCTTCGAAGGGGTTGCAATGCCGACGTCTTTCTCGGCGAATTTCTTAGCTTTGATTCCCAAAATTGATAATCCAGGTTCTTTTTCTGATTTTCGTCCAATCAGTCTGTGTAATGTGATTTATAAGATTTTTAGTAAAATATGTGCAATAGACTGGTAGATATCTTGCCAGGGTTGATTTCTCAGGAGCAGGGGGCCTTTGTTAAAGGCAGGTTCATTGGCGAAAATATTGGCCTGGCGCAGGAAATGATCAGAGACATTAATAGGAAGGTCTTTGGAGATAATGTGGTACTGAAAATTGATATGGAGAAAGCATATGATCGGTTGGAATGGAGTTTTTTGCTTAGAGTACTTAAAAAATTTGGCTTCACGGGTCGAATCAGTCATATCATTTCTAACTGTATTACTTTTTGTGGATTCTCGGTTCTGCTGCAAGGTGTATACAGAGGTTATTTCAAATCCACTAGGGGCATTCGGCAAGGAGATCCATTATCTCCTTTTCTTTTCATTATTGCTTCCGAAGTTTTGAGCAGAGGTTTGAAATCAGCTTTGCGACTGGCAAAATTGGGTACTATTATACTCCCAGGAATTGCAACCCAATTTCCCATCTTCTATATGCAGACGATACTCTTGTATTTTTAATGGTAGAAAATCCTCAGTTTCAGGATGTATGGAATTCCTGCGATGTTATTGTAAGGCCTCGGGACAGAAAATAAATGAAGGAAAAAGCTCTTTTACTTTGGCTGCTCAGTGTTCAGTGGAGCGCATCGTTGCTTTAAAAAGTGGCACAGGTTTTCAATTCCACACTGCTCCTTTGAAGTATTTGGGTGGGCCAGTTTTTCAAGGGAGAGTCAAAATTTCCTATTTTGAAGACTTAATTTCTAAGATTCAGGTCGTATTCAAGGATGGAAGGCAAAATTATTATCCCAGGTGGCCGTCTTATCTTGATAAAGCATGTTCTTAGCTCCATTCCGATTTATATACTTAGCACCATGTGTGTACCAAGGACTGTCATAGCTCGGATCAATAGATTGTTGGCGGATTTTTTCTGGGGGGATTGTGAAGGCAGACTTAAGAAAAAATGGGTATCATGGGAACATATTTGCTTACCATTGACGGAGAACGGTTTGGGTGTGCGGACTTGACGATTGTGATGAAGGCTTTTCGGATAAAGGCTCTATGGAGGTTACTTACTTCAGACTCTTATGGGCTACTTTCATGAGGAATAAATACTGGCTACAAGGTGTTGGATTGTCCTGTCAATTTGCGAAAAGTGGGGCGTCTCCTTTTTTAAAGAGATCATGCTTGGGAAAAATTTCTTTGAGTAATTCGTTTTGGCGTATGGCATTGGGATATTGGCTTCTTTGAGGAGAATTGGAACATGGTGGCTTCTTTCAAGCGATCGGCAGCATTGGTTGAACAAGATTTATGGCCTTCAATCCGCGAGGTATCTTCTTCGAATTTTGAGTTGGTTCACTATGATCTTAGAAATTTAGCGCGTGTACTTTATGCAGATAGACTATGATCTTAGAAATTTAGCGATGGTAATCTTTTGGAATCATCTCTTTCTAGATGGAGAATTGGCAAGGCAGGTGTGGAATCATTTTGACAGGATTTTGACGATCATACTCGACCCAGCAGAAATTTCTACGGTTCTCGAAATATGATTTAAGAAAGCTAAACGCACTACTCAAACAGGTGTGTTATTCTTTCTTACTCCTATGTTCATTCTTTGGGAAATTTGGAAACAAAGATGCAAATGTTTTTTTGACAATGGCCAACCCAATTCGGCCTTTGTGATCCTGTATATTCGGCGACAGTTGCAATAGCAAATAATTTCATTATTCCCAAGCAAGGCAGCAGCAATAAGGCTCTTTTACAGACTTTGGGGTTGGGTGTGATCCCTGTTCAAGAAGTCTGTTCGACTTGTTAACTGGCATCCCCCCTGAAGATTTTGTGGCTCTTAATGTTGTTGGGTCTTCTCGCAAGGATATGGCAGCGGGTGGTGTGGTTATTCGTGACTCTCGAGGCGTTGGGGTTGTTGGAAAATATATGTTTTTCGGGTTGGGTTTCTACTAACAAGGCGGAAGTTTTGGCTCTTTTAGAGGGAATTCGCTTTGCCTCGTTTGGGGTTTCAAAAAGGTGATTATTCAAACAGATTCTGATTGGGTTTGTGGCTGGTTTAAAGATAGCTTAAAAATCCCGTGGCATTTGGAGAATATTTGGAAAGAATTTAAGGAGTTGACAATGACGATGACTTTGCACTGTCAACATATCTATAGGGAGGCAAACGCAGTGGCGGATGCTCTAGCCGTTAGAGCTTTCCATGATCTTGAGACAGGCTTTTCTATGGGAGAGATTTCCCAGGCGAATAATGGCTTGTTGGGCTTGATAGATTACAAACGGCGTATCTTCGCCACGGGTGGATTAAGACAGTTTAGGGATAGATTCTCAGATTGTTTCTTCTATTTTATTTTGGGTTCAGTTTTTTGCATGTGAAACGCGGAGCGTGTGAGTGGGTGCATGCGAGTTTGGGGCTGGGTTAGTCTATTGGCTGGCTCATGTTTCTTTGTTTTTTTCAGGGATTTTGCTTTCAATTTTGTTATAAACCTTGTTTTTAGCATTAACGCGGGTAATGTCGTAATGTACCCCCGCAATGATTTGTATTTTTATGGTTATTTAATAACGGTCTGGCATTCATAGTTGCCCCTCCCCACTGGAGGTTAATTTAAAAAAAAAAAAAAAAAAAAAGCTATCAACTTGGTTTCCAGTGATTGTTTCCAAGAAACCAAATTGAAGTGTGCTCGTACTTGCTCTTAAATCTTGGAGAGCTTGTTGAGGGCACTGCCAGTGACGCGGAGCAGAGCGACCGCTGCCTTCAAAACTTTCAATTGGTTCAGCAACTCTGTCTTCGACTTCGCTCTCAGTTCGTGACCTTGATGCTCACTGCAAACCAAACAATCACGAAAGCAAAATCAAATAAAAAATCAAATCGAATGAATGATCTACAAACAGTGAACTCGCAAAACCCACAACTCATCCTCCGACTCTCTGAACAAACCACCACACAATTTTCGTCACCAACAGTCCACAATACCACTGCATCCTCATCGACAACCACCACCACTAATTTCCTCATCACCATTCTTCAGATTGAACTATCAATCAATCAATTAAATACATATTCGATTAAAAGGGAAACGAGATTGAATCAGATCGATGAAAAAAGAAGAAAAAAAAAAGGTTTCAGAGTCCTTCACCTACTTCTTTTCTCCAATCTTTCTAGCTTCTTTCTTTGCATATTTGTGTAATTCAAATGAGCAACTTGTCCGCTCCAACATTTGAAGAAAACAAAAATCCTAAAATTCACGTAGGATTATTTGTTTTTCAAAAATCGGAACGTGAAATTCAATAACAATATAAACATTTAGCAGCATCAATAATGTAAACATGATTTAATTACTGAAATAAGTAAAAACTCTAATCATGAAAGACTGACGTTGCTAGCCCACTAGCGAAACTCCAGTAACGCTGCTCAAAAATCTCTAAACCTGAAAGATCATCGGCTACATTCCCAAAGGAATGTACCCAAGAAGTAGAAGCTTACTTGGGTTAGCAATAAAGCTAGTGTGAGTAAATCTTCATCCCAAAATCAATAAATTTTTTCGCGATAACATTTAACTAAACCCAAACAATAAACAACCACCCCAACAGCTAGTTCTTCAATGAGGCAAGGGTGTCATGCAAGAAAAACACAGTTCAAAGAATTTAGTTCTTCAACGAGGCAATCATGTCATCATCCTAATAAGTAAATATGCATTTACTTGTACTTACACTGTAGAAGTTGACTATGGTAAGTCTGGCCTACAGAAATATTAGTGTACTTGTCATCCTGCATGAAAAGGGGTTACGAACAATATAAACGTAATTTATCACTTAAACATGTGTCTTCATACAATTTGTTACTTATGCATATTATTCATTTTGATTTGTATTTGATTCATTTTTAATGAATTGATCATTTAGACAATATCACATTCGCACCACCTCTGTGCCGAACATACATGCCCGTATGCCTCTCTCATATAAAGGATGACTTCTCCGTCATCCATGCCCAAGTGGGGACACATCACATACATGCATGCATCACGGATACTCCTAACTATATGAGTAACAAAATCCACTCTTGAGCTATCAATGCGCATAAAGTCACGTCACATTTTTTACGGATAAATATCAAAGCCTATCTTAGGCATAAAAATTCACCTCATTTCCGCAAGACTAACCCAAAGGTTATTTTATTTTCTCTATAAGAAATAGGTGCTCCAACTCCGCAAGACAACCCGTAGGTTATTTAGTTTCTCTATAAGATAGGGAAAATAATAAACAAAAGATGTGTGGTATTTCTAAGTGATAGAATTTCAGGTGATTAAATTTTCAGGAGTCAAAGTTTACAAATATCATTTTTTTTATATTTCAATTTTCTCTCACAATGACACTTTGTCATTTATTAATCAATCCATCCATTATTTTGAGAAAACATAACCATCTCAAGATGCATACATTCAGAGAAACATCATTAATCTTAAATGGTCCTGCATCGGTAGAATCAATGAGACATCAAAAAAAAAAAAAAAAAAACAATAGTGCAATATCAAACACTACTACATAGGCTAGCTTATGAGCTTAACAGAGGATAGCCAAACGCTATTGTTTATTGGAAAACTAGTCCTAGAAAAGACAAATGATTCGAGCACACAAATCAGATACAGACTTAAGCATACAATGCACAAGTGAAATAACATATCGATATCATTCGATGGATGTTTATGTACCTAGTGACTAGTAACAAGTGCTTGTAAATCTGTCAACTTGCTAGGATGCATTGACATTGATATGAAAGAATACAAATATTCACTATGAAATTTGGACATACCATGCAACAACGTAACTTAAGGTGTTTGAAAACATCCACTAATTCCTAGTTACACCAAATAACTCAAAATTTTCAATCGAACATTCAAGTTATTTAATAAACATAGCAGCAAATATAGAATTCAACAGTCACCCCATCCACCATGACGGTTTGATTATAATGATGTAGTGCACTTTGGAAAAAATGAATCCATACAAGCAATATACATACAGTATACACCAAATAAAATGACCAGCCCTAAGATAATATCTCTTCCATGGACTGAAAGCGTTTAAAACAGTTCAATGGTTAAGAGGAAATCATATTGGTAATCTCAAATAGAAAAATCCCTGGCAACTCTTAGACTTCCAACTCATCCCAACCACACCATATGCTCCATTATCCAATACTAAGTTTTTTTTTTTTTTTTTTTTTTTTTTTTTTTTTTTTTTTTTTGAAAGCAAGCCGGTGTTTGATAGGATCCGTAACCTATCCCCGAGGTGCCGCCTATAGGCCAACATCACCCCGAAAGAAAATATGCCGCCGGAGGGTCTCGAAGCAAGGACCTGGGGATAAATCTCACAAGGCATTAACCACTCGACCATAACTCCTTTGGCTCCAAATACTAAGCTCTTATCACTGATCCATAAAACACTCGTAACATAACCATTTGATATGATTTACCTCACCAACCAACATCCAACTATCTTTCTTTCCACTTCCCTACTCTATCACATACCCATTTGCATCTGCAGAAGCAAAATGTATCAACCCTTTAAGAACCATCAACCCATTAATGGCATCGTCATGGGCTCCTTGAATTGATTCCAAATACTTACTATCCCAGTCCAATTTGTTCAAAATCTTCTTGCTTGTCAGGAATAACACCAACCAGGATGCAATATTTACCTCTCTTTTTTTCATCAAAGTCTTCTCCAATTTAGGGTTTCAAAATTCCCAATGAAGCACCCACACAGAAATTTCATAATAACTCTCAAGGTTAATTCGGTGAATCCCACATACAAAGTCATCAACTCAATGAGATTCCAATATCAAACACCCATTTACACGTCAATTTCTTAAGAATAAGAACAACACCCATTTACACATCGGTTACTTAAGAATAAGATAGTAAGAAACAATGAACCCCAATGATATATCCACTAACATCATCTAAACAACTCAATTAGATTCAGATGCCAATCACAAACACAACGGAAGATCAAAGAACACAAGAATAACCCATTGTGAGACGACTTCTAAAACCCATAAAGGGTAAAGAATCGAACCTGAGGAGGAAATAAGTCATTATCAACATAAACAATTGATTATACATCAAATGAACATGCAAAAGACATGGAAATTACATACCAAAACCTAATCATGATTCCAAAAATAATTTCAAACAAAGTATGAAATATCATGAAGAAAACTCACCATGCAAATCGCAAAGGATTGTGTAGCCAACGCAATCGTCCCACCTGCAATCTCTCCCACGCCATTCACAACGCCGCCAACACCTCTGTTGACTCCTTAACTTCATATTTTGACACATCATCCTCTTTTAAGAAATTTGCGGGAACCTTATATTTGGCATGAACTTGAATCACTTTCAGTGCATGGTCTTAATAACATAACTGACCTTATCTTCAAGGGATACTTCCTCTTCTAGCTCTTGATAATCACTGTCACTATCTGAGCCATACTCCTAAGTGTAAGCATGTCAAACTGTTCATTCAAAAGCCGGCGAACTTAGGCTTCTCTTCAACCTCAAACTGGTGACTTCCCATTTCATCCCATCACTCAAATCTTCTTCCACTTCTTCAAATCGGCTCTTTGGCTGTTCAACCAAATCCAATTTCATATTTCCACCACCATCCTCCCCTCTTCAAGTAGATTCGCCTGAACAAGAAAATCCTCCTCCAAATCCTCCACATCCAAACCAAACCTCGACAAATCACTATCATCAAGCAATGTCGTCACTTCCACTCCACTGCCATCTTTTTCCAATTCATAGTACACGATTTAATTAAGATGGTAATGTGTCCGAATACGATGGACGTTGAAGATGTGGAGAATGTGGTGGTGCACTGAGGTGATGAACAAATTGAATTTCTAGATCTTGGACATGAACTAGAGAGTATCGCCTTATATACTTATTAAATAAAAAAAACAAAAATGGTAAACTAGGTATTATTGGGATAGCATCTAGAAACTCAATCTATTTTAATATTTCTTACTGTTACAACCAAGCATTTTTTACGCCATTAAAAACCACAACTTTGATAAATATTTGTTGATAATTGGTAAATATTGCTATCGTTATATTATAAACATAGTTATCGACACGGGTGAGTGATGTATTTAAAATTTACATTATAGTATTATGAAAAATTCAAAAATATATATAAGATTACTTTAGGATAATATAATATTTTAAATTCAGGCGATAATCTCTAATTACAAATAATTTATAGGGTTCATAACTCAGTATATAGTGCGAAATATGAAAGCCGAGAAGATTGTTTGTTGTTGATAATAGGTGGTTGGTTAATATGAGCAAAATTGGTATTAAAAATAGTTAGAAAAAAAAGAAACTGATGGTAGTCAAAAAGTGGTAATTATTTGTCAATATTAGAATTCTTTGTGTAAATGACTCATTATTTGACAAAATTAGTCAATGAAAACTAGTTTTGCAATTAAAGAGTCAATATTGGTGTTTAATGACATAAAGGGTATTATATATACAAGGGAATTTTCAGATTTTTCAAAGAATTATTCAAGATTTTTCAGAGAATTTGGCTCCACACTCTCCATTATTTTGCCTCGAAGAGATTTTGAGTTCTTGCAAAAACTTTTGCTGCTAATTTTGAATAAGTATTAATATGAAGAAGATTATTTTGCTTCTAGGATGGTTATGTTTATGATGGCCATATCTATGGAACAAGTTTATAGTCGCATTGAACTTTGCCAGGGTAAGAAACTTATCTAACACTTCTTTTCTTCTATAAAAAACTTTTAATCTATATTGATGTTGTTATTCGAGGTGACCTTTAATAATTTGACGATTTTATTTTATTTTTCTATAATATTATTGGATAATGAGACGGTCATTACATTTTTTTTTCGTAAAATTGAGCAGATTGCCCTGGTGATGTGAATTGTCCGGATGGAAAATGTTATTGTTACTATGAATTTACTAAAACGACGCAACATGTATTTGTTGTAATCGTGTCAATGATAATGACAATAGACTTTTTGAAGAACTTGCTCATCATGATCTCAATGAATAAATGTGAGCTATGTATCAATAAATAAATAAATGAGGGAATAATCTATGTTATTTATTCAAGTGTCCCCGAATAAAAATTTGTAGTTTGAATGCAAGATTTGTGCGTTACTAATTAGCTTCGGTATAGATGTTGAAATTTACAAGAAACAATTGCCCAATAACCATTTATTGATTTTTAAGATGATGAAAATGTGTACACGTTAATACCAAATTATTTGAAATTTTCTTGTAAAAAACCTTTAAACTTTTGTTGTTTATGGGCTCCAGTGGGAGCTAATCAAGGATCGTGATTTCACGGAAATTTTTCGTTTTTTATAAATTACCAAGGAAAAAAGGCAAAAGAAATTTACATTTTTATAAAATTTGAGTTTTTTTTTAAATTTGTTTTTTGTAAAAAAATACAAACCACCTACTAAATTTTACATATTTTCGATGATTTTTTCAAAAAATTTCCCGAATTTTCATAAATTTTCGAGTTTTTTATTTTATAATTTCATTTGTTCTAATAATTTTTTGATTTTGAAACCCCCTAATTTCTTAATTATCACTTTCTATATTATATATTGATTTTTTAAATTACCCATTGATTTTTAATTTTATAGATATTTTGATTTTATTTAAAGTGTTTAATACATTTATTTGCTTGCATATTATATATTTCGAAATTAATTGTATATTTTATTTATTCTCAATTTTTACATTTTTTTATACACCAAATATTGTTTAAAATCAGTAAACCAAAATTAACTCGAAAAACGAATCACAATCCTTGAAGCTAATTAACTAAAGATACGTTCAATTATCGCCCTATGGTAGTCATGTAATGGTCCTTGTGGGAGCTTAAATAAATGTTAAACAATTGTTATGCCAGGTTCCTATTATGATACATCAACATGACCCATTTTCTCGATATATGTACGCAGATGGCAACATGAATAATTGTTCAATTAAACTCAAATCCCAACTCCAAAGGAGCATTTGTAAAAAGTAATAATAATAAATATTCTCTAGTATAATTTGAATTTTTGTAATCAATGTCACAGATCAGGAAACCTATTGAAAGGGTTTGTCAAAAGAGCGGAGAAGGGGCGAGGAAACCAGTAAGGAGGGGTGAAGCCGTTTGCTCCCTCGAGATGCATGAAAGTGCCTCGAGATATATATTTTATACATTTCAAAGGAATGAACGACTTCACCCCTGAAAATTCTAAATGGTGAGAAAACCAGTGAGGGAGAAGGGTGAATTCCCTCGCTGGTTTCCTCACCCTTCCCTAGCTGTTTAGACAAACCCCCTATTGAAAACATATAATTGGGAATGTTTGAGAGTTGGGTGAAAAATATCCAGTGTTCCCGGCCGTGAAGGACGTGATGAAGATGAAATTGGTTATTAGGGGTTTGATCACGACTGTCTAATGATCTTCGAGATGTAAAATTTTAGATGGTTCAATAACTTTGAACCTTAGATTTGGTCATTGAGATGTACAGGGGCGGAGCTAAGTTGAAAATCTTATATTTAGGTAATGTACTCCATATGTTCTCGACACATTCAATTTATTTCCTATGCCATGTGCCACCACTTGCCCTTGCTTGTGGCACTTTGTTTAATTATCTATTTATCATTCTTTTATAAAGAAAAATGAAAAATGACTTTGAATGTCTACTTCTTCACAAAATAGACTATTTAATATCGTAGTTGATGTAATTACTAATTTGTACATACTTTTATACTTTTATGATCGATAATGACTATTTTGTTAACACAAAGTTAACTAATAAGTTAATAACATAATTTACACTTTCTAAACAAATTAAAAACCTAACTTTATAGTTTTAATGACCAACAAATACTCTTTATTAATGATTTTTTTCTGTTTTATTTTTTTAACTCTTAACTTCTCTCACCCCATGGCCATTCGTATGTACGTATCGATATTATTCAAGTTAATTTCGGTCTCCCAATTTAAAAATATTCGGTGTGTAAAGAAAAAATGTAAAAAAATTCAAGATATATGAAATATATATAACGAATTTCGAGAAATATTAAATATGTAAAAAATAATATGCAAGTAATAAATGTATTAAACACATTAAATGAAAACAAAATACATATAATTAGAAAATCAAGGTTAATTTCAAAAATCAATATCTAAATAGACGAATATTAATTAGGAATCAAGGGTTGCTTAAAAATCAATAAATAATTAGAATAAATGATAATTGGAAAAAAAAACTCAAAATCCCTAATGTTTCAAAAAATCCTCGGAAAAACTTAATTTTTAGTAGTTAATTTTTCTACTTTACAAAAAAAATGTATGAAAAACCCCTAAATTTATGAAAAATCTCGAAATTTTTTTAAAAAACCCTCCAAAAAATGTAATTTTTTCTTTTCGTAATTTCAAAAAAACAAAAATTCGGCGAAATTCGTGTAATTTCGGAAATCACAATCATTGTCGTTGCCACACTTACACTTCTTGTTTTTTTTAGCATCAATGGTCCTAAGTATTGAAGGAATAAAGAAATTTGACACAAAGAATATCTTAAAAAATAAAAATAAAAATTATTAATAAAAGAGTCTCTGCTGGTCATAGAGATAATATAGATCAGATCTGGGGTCATTAGGCTTGTATATGGATCAGGGGTCTAAATTTTTTCATAACTTGGCTAATAGACGCAGACTTTTTAACTCTATTGAAGCTCTTAGCATGGGCAAGAGTTGGTAGTGGATCAAGTCGGAATCATAGAACTCATGATCTCTCATTTCAAGGAGTGTTTTTATGAAAAGGAAGAGTGACGACCTTTCTTCTCGATGATTACTTTTAAGTCAATCTCTCAGTCTATGGTACCTCATTGGTTGAGAATTTTCAGATATGGACATTAGAGCGGCAATGCAAGAGCTCAATTGAAGTTTCTCCAGTCTTGATGGTTTGTCAATGGTGTTCTATTGAAATTTGTGGGATGTAATCAAAGTTAATTTTCTGAAAGTTATTGAAGATTTTTAACTCTATAAATTTTCTAGGTTGGGGTTGAACACCACTATCATCTCGCTTATTCTAAATGTGAGGGAATGCGGACAGTCAAGGATTTCAGACCTATCAGTATTTTGAATGGGGCCTATAAGATCATTGCTAAGGTGTTGGCTGATAGATTGAAAAAAGTTATTCATTTAGTCATTTCTCCTTTTCAGAGTGAAGCAATCACTGGAAGACAAGTGGTTGATAGTCCTTTGATTGCCAACGAAATTATGATTTCAGGAAAAAAAAGGAGTTCCAAGGCTCGTTATCAAATTAGATTTTTCTAAAGCCTTTGACATGTTTCTTGGA
The DNA here is from genome assembly GCA_003290165.1 of Berberis thunbergii. Classification (NCBI taxonomy): domain Eukaryota; kingdom Viridiplantae; phylum Streptophyta; class Magnoliopsida; order Ranunculales; family Berberidaceae; genus Berberis; species Berberis thunbergii. The sequence goes on along the minus strand of QNQO01000819.1, from coordinate 478,194 downwards.
GATACTTGGATTTGGTAATAATTAACTCGCATGGGGTTTGACTCTAAATGGATTCATTGGCTTCACACTTGCAGATCTACAACCAATTTCTCACTGAAGATTAATGGTCAGTTGCATGGTTTTTTCAATAGCTCTAAAAGCTTGCGTCAAGGCGATCCTCTGTCTCTTATTTTCTTTACTTTAGCAACAGAATACCTAACCCAAATGATTCTTAAAGCAGTTGATGTTGGCATAGTAAGAGGTTTATTTGTTGCAGAGGGTAGTCCTCATGTTTCTATCTTTAGCATGCAGATGATACTATCCTTTTTTGTGATGTCTCTGCTACTCAGGTTCTTGCTCTAAAAAGAATTATGATTTGATTTGAAGTTATTTTAGGTTTGAAAATCAACTTTCACAATCAGTGGTGTTTCTATTGCAGATGTCCCTCGTTTGCATCAGTTGGCGGGTTTATTTGGTTATGCAGCGAGTCAGTTCCAGTTAAGTACTTGGGCATGCCTCTGGGTGCTATTTTTAAAATTAAAGTTGTGTAAGATGAGAGATCAAAAGGATGGAATCGAGACTAGCGTCTTTGAAGCATAAATTCCTCTCAAAAGCAGGCAGATTAGCTCTTGTCCAATCTACTTTAGCTTCTATCCTGTATTCATTCTGTTCTTATCAAAGTTCCTCTTCAATAGCAGTCAAGATGAAACAATCATGCGTGACTTCCTTTGGGTTCATCTCAAACTCTAGAAATATGCATTAGTGGTTGGGAAAAATTTGGTGTCCCAAATCTCTTGGTTGATTGGGCATTCGCCAAGTGACCACTTTCATTTTGCCTTACTTTTCAGTGGCTTAGCGATTTGCAGAAGAAGATGGTAATTTATGGAGGTCGCTCATCATAGATAAATATGAGTGAATAGATGGGAGTGAGATAAGAGAACTAAGTACTCTCCTATGGATGCTCTCTGTGGAAGTCCATCTCTCGGTGCGCAAGTGTTTTCTACCCCCACACATCTCTTCGATGTTGCAATGGTGATCTCATCTCTTTCTAGCATGATTCTTGGTGTAACAACCAACCTCTGAAGGATCTGTTTCTAATATTGTTTATCATTAAACAAAAAACATGAGAGAGTTAACACTTTTGGTTTAATGCGATTCTTGGGATCTTTCCTTTCGAAGACCCCTAAATGTTGGGGAACTAGAGGAGGTCGCCAAATTAATGCATTTGTTGGATAGTAAGTTCTCTCGGAGGGCCCTGATAGTTTGGTGTGGAAAGATAAAAGTGTGAGTTTCTGGTAAAGAATTTTCTGATATGTTGGCTGTCTCTCATTATGAGATTCATTCCAACCCCTTCATTTTTTTCTCACAATAATCTGGTTTTGGTGAATATCTTTTTCCTTGGATAAATTTCTTTAATTAGTCAGTGTCGCATGAGAGATCTTGACTAAAGATAGGTTAAGGAAAGAGGAATCCACACAGAAGTTTTTGTGTACTTTGTAATGAAATTGATCACGCTAAATCATTTGATGCTTCACTGCAGATTCTCTAAATCCATTTGGAGCAATTTCTGTTAGAATTTGGTTTGAGTTTAATATTTCAATGTTCCATTTTGGATTAGCTAAGTTGGTAGTCCCAAGCTAATCCTTCTCGGCGGCGGAGTAGTTATGAAGTAGGTTCCTCAGTTCTCATGTGGTGTGTGTGGAAAGAGAGATATAAGAGAGTTTTTGAAGGGCTCAACAGATTAGAGCATTCTATTTTTATCGAGATTAGGAATTGTTGTGGAAAATGGGTTCGACTTGTAATTTATTCAGGGACTTGATTTTTACAATAAGTCTTGGCATTCCTTGATGTAGAAATGATTTCATTTGTCTTTTGTTTTCTTTCTTATGTTTAACAAACATTTTTGTGTCTGACAAAAATAAATAAATGCAATGCTGATAAATGATTTTTTATTTTACTTTTTTTATGTATATATATATATATGTGAAATCTTTTGTTCAAGATTTTAAGGGAAACTAAATCTTTTAAAATCTGAATGAATGAGTTTGTCTTCACTCCTCCATATATTATGCATGGAAGAGCTTTGAGTTTTTACAAAAACAAAATTTGCTCAGTCATGATGAAGAAGGCCCTTGTTCTGGTTGTTCTAGCATCGGTCATGATGGCCATGTCATTGAACAAGTTTCTAGCCGCATACAACTTTGTCGTGGTAACAAAATTTATCCAACATTTTTTTATTAATATTAAAGTTGGTAATCACATGGTCATTAATATTTTTTTCATTGAATTTGATCCTGATATAAGTTGTAATCTATAATATAATCTGCAGATTGAATCAGTGTTATCTTGTTGATGTGGTTTTGTTCTTGCCACCCTCCTTTATTTTCATCTATTGTAGATTTTATGTTTACAATCCAACAAAATAAGTTTTTTCCATTGAGATGGTCGATGAATCACCCTATGTCTTAGCCTAGCGGTACAACCCAGTATTTTTGCTTGACATGTATCAATATTGAAGAACTCTATAGAGTATTTCTCCTTACCGGATCATTCAATTTTTATTTTATTTTATTTTGAATATTTTAGATCGGTACAAAATTGAAATTATAGCGGGTTGAGTAGATAAATGGATAGAGCATAAGGTCCAATTATAGAGAACAAAAAGCAACGAGCTTGTTGTCTTAAACTCGAATGATTTTCTAGTCTAATTAGACGTTCAAATGTATTAGTACCAAAGGTTCTCCCATAACCATATTAAGTGATTATCTATTTTATTTTATAAATCCTAATTAGTAACTATATCCCTTTTCTAGAGTGGAGGTGAATGTGTAAGGAAACGGTATACTGATAAATATAATTGATTCTAAAGTCAAAGAGTGATCGGGTAGCGAAAATAAAGGGCTTCAAACAATTTCCATATCCTAATAACAAACACAAACACAAAGTAATTGAATGGAAAATGGAGAATTTGTTGATTAGCTTATTTGTGTCCAAGGTTTTTATTATTGTTATATTATTTTTACTCTATACTTGTTTTGATTGTATAAACTATGTATGATCATTTGACATGATAGCCCAAGAAATCCTGCATTTGGATAGATCTCAACAGCAAGACTTTCTATATCCATTTCTATTTTAGAAATATATTTATGCATTTGTTTATGATAATGGTTTAAATAGATCGATGATTTATGATTCTATCGACATTTAGGTTATGACAATAAATACAGTTACTAATTGTGAAACATTTAATTACTCAAATTTATCAATAGAGTCCTTTGGTTATTTTTATTTTTTTGAAAATTGAGCGGGGGTAAAAATGGACCCAAACATTGAACAAAAAGAAGATTACAATCTAAAGTCTTTGCTTATTTTTCAATAGCCTTTGGTTATTTTTTATAATGATCTCGGCCAATGTAATCAAAGCGAGCTAAAGCGACTACTAAAGTGAGAAGCGAAGTGGTGACAAACATTTGTGTTAGCCAAGCGAGGAAAAGCGATATTTTTTAATTTAAAAAATACAATAGAAATTTCGGTAACGAAATATTATTATTGTTATTATTATTATTTATTTTTGCAATAGAGATTGGTTTAATTCTCAAATACTCTAAAGTCCACAAAGATCTTCATTATCTTTTATGTATTTATTTATTTATATTTACTTTTATTTTCAAAGTATTAGCATACAAATGTATTTCTAATTTGTATATAGTACACTAATGCAAAAAAAAATCTCTATTAAAAGAGTAAGTCTAGTCAGTCATTTTGCAGGTTTTTGGCATTTTTTCTTGATGTTGTTAATTTTTACTCATTTTCTTTAAAACACAACACACAATCACTATCTATACAAGTAGAATATACTATAATAATAATAAAAAAAAGGGCTAGAATCTTACATGAGGCTGCGCTAGAAGTGTAAAAATATCAAATAAATGTCAGCAAATATGACTGACAGACTTACTCATTAAAACTGTTACTTACTTGTATATCTTTAAACAGAAATTCTAAATGTTGAGGAAGTGGGCGAGGAAGACGCGAGAGGGGGAGGTGGTGGGGTGAGAACCGTTCACCTCCCTCGGGATATGTGCCGTCAATTTTTGCGCACGATTCGAGGGAGGTGGAACGGTTCTCACCCGCCACCTCCCTCCCTCGATCGTTTCCTCACCATGTAGAATTGCTCATCTTTAATAAATTTATTTATGTTGGAGGTGGTACATAGAATTTGGGAGTGGTGTTAGAAGTAGAAATGATGGTGCTAGATAGTAGCTTCCATTATTCAAACTATCAATTTGGGTCCTACATTTGTCCAACTTTGAGTCTAATCCAAAACCACATTGTTATTATCTACAAACGCATCAATATTTTTCCTGTTACAATTCTTTTCTCTTAAATCACAAAATGTTGTCAACAACAAATAAAAATCGTTTCTAATCTTTTTCTCCAATTTTTTTCTCAATGTATCTCCTGTAATAGTAACAACCCTCAACAATAAATTGTTTGACCTGATGTTTTATCTCACAAAAAAAATCAACCCCTAGAATGCATCAATTAAAAGTGACTCATTTATTAGAAGAAAGTGAATGAAAGTGACTCATTTATTTGAAGGGTTCAACAGATCAGAGCACTCTATTATTATCAATATTAGAAAAATTATTGTGAAGAATTGATGACTTATAATTTGTTTAGAGATTTGATTTTTTGAGAAATCTCATCTTTGTGAAATCTAATGAATGACTCATTTACTAGAAGAAAGTGAATGAAAGTTGGTTTTGCAATTAATGAGTCAATGGAGTTTATTGATATAATGCATTTTTTTAGTATATATATATATATATATATCTACCTTTTGTTCAGTTAGAAATCCCATCTTTGTAAAATCTAAATGAATGATTTTCTCTCCTGGCTTTCCATATATTTTTGTATTGAGGAGATTTTGAATTCTTGTCAAACTTTGCTTGTTGTTCTCGATAATTACTAATATGAGAGACCATTTTCTTCTAGCATTGGTTATGCTTATAATGGCCCAGTCTATGACAAGTTGTTAATGGCATTGAAATTTGTCGAGGTAAGAAACTATCCAACATTTTTTCTTATATTAATATAAAGGTGGTAATCACATGGTCATTATAACATTTTTTTTTCCAATGAATTTGAACAGATTGCCCTTCTGATATAATTTGTCCAAACTCTCAATGTTATATGCATCTATAATTTTACTGGAACGCAAAATGTACTTGTTGTAGTTGACGAGGATGAGGAAAACTTTTTGATGAAAATTGTTCATATCAATATCTCAATGAATAAAATGTGAACTATATGTGAATAAAATTTTCTTTTTTATGTTGTTTGTTGAATTGTTGTTGCCATACAAATTCTTTTGGTTGCAACATAAGAATATGTTCATTAATCTCACATTGGGTATATATGTCTAACAATTTGCCTAATCATCTGATTGGTGATGGTTCAAATGTATACATGTTAACACGTATTTTCAAAATTTCTTGTAAAAGACTTAAATTCATTATTGTATATAGTGTTCATATACAATTAATTAAGGAAGAATATAATGAGCAATGCTATGTTAGAATATGCAAGCTCTACATATCTCTAACATGTTATCCTATGCTACAAACACACGACAATGCCATATTTTTTAAGGGGGAGGTGAAGATTTTTTCAAAAAAAAAATTTGTGGTAAAGAAAATTACGTACACTACATCAAAATGAGTGATTAGTAATATCAATATTTTTTAATTTATACTCTTCATCGTTTACAAGTCTTGTAATCCAAAAATGTTACTAATTATTTGTTATGACTGATATTACTAGATGTAATTTTTATATATATTATTTATAAAAATAACTAACACTACAACAAAAATAACCTATAATAACAATTTTTTGATAGCTTAATTTTCCTCATGTGGTCATTGGAAAGGTTGGTTGAATAAAAGTTTTATAGCATGGGGAACATGAGATAGGGAGGGGTGCATAACAGATAGATATTGATTATAGAATGAATGTGAAGGAGGAGGAAGTATCAGGGTTTGATTTTGAAAATGGCAATACAAAATGAAAACCAACACTACATGCTAACTAATATGACTTAAAAATAAACAGATTTTGAAGATTTCTTATTACATAAGAGAGATATTATATCATAATCTGAAATTTTGGCTCATCATTTATTTTTAGAACTAAAATATCCACAGAGGAAGTTCTTCACATGGAAAGTCGAACATTATTTGTGTTTTGACATTAGTGGTTTAGTGCCCATGCTTGTATGATCTGAATTCTCTGAGTCTTCAACTATGTTTGTCTGTGAAGTGAATCTGATTCTCGAACCCTTCTAGCCGGCATGGTTTGCTCGTCTGAGGGGCTCCTCTTAATACACAACCACAAAAACACTTTTTGGAGGAGGGCGAAAAATGTAAATTTACCCCCAGGCCGGCTAGAATTAGAGGAGGGGGCTTTTCACATGAATTTTTATTAATTACTTATACATCCAACTTGCTAAGAGGATGTGCAGTAAAAGAGTTTGCTTATTAGAATCATCGTTTTGCTAATCACTCATTTTGCTATTAGCGATTACTAGAAGATTTATGCAAATGAGTTCATATTGCTTAAATAATCTGGTGTCAATATCATAATTGCCACTATATGGAGTGTTTGAGCAAGTTCAATTTTATGGCGGATTTAGTTTCTTGGCAATGCTTGCTTGACCTGTGGTGAAATATAATTCGTGGTCACTCATAGGTAATGTTTTATGTCGGTTTTAGTTCAAGCTCTTGAATAGATAATGACCTTCACATAAACACTTTATGCTATCTCGGATATAAAATGACATGCTTGAGTTGATCTTTGGATGCATAATGCATGCACCCAACTTGAGTGCGAATTCTAAAATGTCACAGACAATGTATGTGAGACCCTTGTGTGGGCGGACTTGAGGGGAGGGTGAGGGTGAGGGTTGGAGCCCAATAGGCCCAACAGGCCCGTGGATCCCAAGAGGAGTTGGGCGAGCTACCAAGGGGAAACATAGTCCCACATCGCCTGGGTAGGGAAGGATGATGATCTTTATATGTGAAGGGTTATCTCCCATTGTATAGAGGCCTTTTAAAGCCGTGCGGGCCGGATGGTAGCCCAAGCGGACAGTATCTGTACATTGCGGGAGGCGGGTCGTCACTGTTTGGTATCAGAGCCTGACCCAGCCGGAAGTGTGCCACGTGGAGGTGGGCCCTCGGGCAACGTGGACGTTGTGCCTATGTGGCCAACGAGGACGTTGGGCCTTAAGGGGGGTGGACTGTGAGACCCTTGTGTGGGCGGACTTGAGGGGGAGGGTGAGGGTGAGGGTTGGAGCCCAATAGGCCAACAGGCCCGTGGATCCCAAGAGGAGTTGGGCGAGCTACAAGGGGAAACATAGTCCCACATCGCCTGGGTAGGGAAGGATGATGATCTTTATATGTGAAGGGTTATCTCCCCATTGTATAGAGGCCTTTTAAAGCCGTGCGGGCCGGATGGTAGCCCAAGCGGACAGTATCTGTACATTGCGGGAGGCGGGTCGTCACAATGTAGGTTTCATGTTTTAAAGAACGCATTTCTCTAATAGCAAGTTTATCAGTTCTAGTGTGGAGCTTGAGTTTGTTTCTAAATTTACAGTTTATTATAACGGAAATAGTTTACTCTATTTACTACGTAAGATAAACTTTAGTGGGTTAAGTCGTGTTAACTAATATAGGGAGGGAAAGAGAATGCAATAAGTAAACAGGAATTCTAAATGTCGAGGAAAGAGCGAGGAAACCAGCGAGGTAAACGAGGTGGCGGGGGGTGAACCGTTCACCCCCTCGAGATGTTTTCCGCGCGCGCATCTCGAGGGGGTGAACGGTTCACCCCGCCACCTGATTTTACTCTCCTGCTGGTTTCCTCGCCTTTCCCTCGACACATAGAATACAAAACAATTGGTGTTTCATGTTCTTGTATTGTGATGGTATTTTTTAAATATTAGAAAATGCAAACTAAACACAAATATGATTATCGAATGACAGAATTCATTATTTGTCTTTATAAATCTTCAGTAATTGAGATCAAGTGCATGATCCAACTTGTAGAAATGCGCAATGATGAGTGTTAGTAACTTTAAAGATGAGCACAAAGATGTGAAATAGATGTAAAAGGTTGTTTGAGACAACATTACGATATATTTCATAAAAGACACCACGTAAATGAAGGTCTGTATCTGTTTGAAGGGGAGGTGTGTGTTTGGAGTGGAAAGTCTTTCCTCTTATTAACACCGTATATTTTATAAAAGACACCACATAAGAGAGTATCAAACCCACCCATAACTATAAAAAAAAAAAAAAAAAAAACTTGATTGTATACTTGGGCTTTATTTAATGTGTTTAAGAGGTTATTTACTTTAATATTATTTTTTCACATATTTCATATACCCTCGAAATTTATTATATATGTTTCAAGTATCTTCGAAATTTTTACGTTTTTTCTTTACACACCAAAATATTTCTTAAAATCAAGATACCGAAATTAACTCGAAAAACGTAATCACAATCCTTTTTTTTTAAAAGGCAAGTGTGCCGCAGTGGTATAGAACTCAATTCTTGATTATCATACAACTGAAACTAAGAAGAAAAACTTGAAACTAACTTCTTTTAATTAGAACTTCAGTATTTACACATATGATTAATTAGCAGTCACAAAATCTATGTATTTAATCTTGAAATTTCTAACTGACAGAGTAAAAAGGTATGTATTTGTGTGGTCAAAGAAAATGTCTGTACAAAAATCGTATTTAATCTATTTTGCTAAAAAAAATTCTTGTGGAAGTGTGTCGATGTACTAAAGGTGAATTCATGGCATAGCTTCGTCAGTGTTTTGACAAGGAGTGGGTTTCGAAAGATTTAGGGAAATTGTTTTATGTCTTCTCATAAACCCAATAAAATATATTTATACAAGTAGCTTTCCTAATTTCCCATAATACCTAGCAATAGTTTAGGAAATAGTAAACTTCTTGAGGAAGTAGTTTCCTATAACAAAGCAAGTACCCATATATAGCTATCCTAAAATAAAGGAAAGAATAAAGGAATAAACCACCTAAATAATCTCCTAACACCCCCTTCAAGTTGGAGCATGCAAGTCTAAAATGCCCAACTTGTCAAGGATAAAATCGAATTGCTTCTTCCCAAAGCCTTGGTAAAAATATCCGCCAATTGGTCTGTCGTCGACACATAAACGGAGCAATAAGACCTTCCTGGATAGCATCTCGCACGAAATGACAATCAACTTCAATGTGCTTCGTGCGTTCATGAAATACCGGATTCTGCGCTATATGCAACGCGGACTGACTATCACAAAAAGAGGAATCGCCTTTGGATGATGGATTCCCAAACTCAAAAGTAGACCCTTCAACCATTTTAATTCACAAGTAATAGAAGCCATAGAGCGATATTCGGCCTCTGCCGAAGAATGAGCTACAGTATGTTGCTTCTTAGTTTCCCATGAAATTGGTGAATGCCCCAAAAACACAAACCACCCAGTGAGAGACCGCCGAGTAAGGGACATGCTGCCCAATCCGAGTCACACCAACCTGTCAAAGATAACTCATTGTCTGAACGTAATAGAATGCCTTGACCTGGGGATTTCTTTAAATAGCGAACAACTCGTAATGCAGCATCCCAATGTTCTTGTCTCGGTTTCTGCATGAATTGTGACAAGACATTAACCGAGTATGCCAAGTCAGGACGAGTAACCGCCAAATAGATAAGACACCCAAGCAAACGCCTATAGGGCTCGGGATCCGTAAGAAAAAGGCCATTTGGCACGCGCCAGCTGATGATTTTGCTCAATCGGGAATGAAGCAGGCTTCGAGCCCAATAGTCCTGCCTCTGAAATAATATCAAGGGCATATTTCCTATGACATAAAAAAAACCTGAAGAGCTTCTAGCCACCCCAATGCCAAGAAAATATTTAAGCACACCAAGATCCTTCATATAAAAACATTGACTCAAATAGGCTTTGAAAGCCATCACTGCAGCGGAATCATTACCAGAGATTATCAAATCATCAAATATACTAGGACGTTGTTCTGTACAGACCCAATCGGAGTAGGATTGAAGAAAACCGTACCCCTTTAAAGCTGTCACAAGCTTTGCAAACCAACATCGAGGTGCCTGTTTCAAACCATACAGCGATTTACGCAAACGACAAACCAAATCAGAAGCAGTGGAGCTAAAACCTGGCGAAAGTTTCATATATACCTTCTCATCTAAATCGCCGTGAAGGAAGGCATTATGAACATCCATTTGATGCAACTCCGAATGCTTGGATGCTGCAATGGCCAGCAAAACTCTAACTGCCACTATTTTCGCGACTGGGGCAAATGTCTCATTATAATCAATTCATTCAACCTGATGATTACCGAAAACAACTAATCTGGCTTTTAATCTCTCAATGCTACCATCTGAGTTGTACTTAATTTTGTATACTCATTTACTTCCGAGAGCTTTCTTTCCAGGAGGTAATTTTTTCATAGTCCAAGTACCATTATCTTCCAAAGCACGAATCTCCTTTTGCATAGCAGTACACCATCTTATATCTTTTGCAGTCTCCTTAAAAGACTGTGGCTCAACACCTGCAATTTATAGGCGCAATAAAATTTTGGTGTTTCACAGTAAATTGATCACAACTAACATAATGTGCTATAGGAAAAGGCGTACTTGAGGGAGTGTGATATGGCGGAGCAGGTGGAGCGAGAGATGGACTGTTCTTGATAACCGTATGTGTCACGAAGTCTCTCAACTTTACTGATGGGAACTTCTCCAGAAACCTGCGGCCAAATTGTCCCTCCCTGTTCCGTCGGGAGCACCATCTACCCCCCCCCCCCGACAGCCGAGGATGAAGCATCCACTGGTGGCACATCCCGAGCATTTGACTATGCACGGACGCGGAAGACTGTGGCGCAGCATTACTAGGCGTAACGCTAGTCGTGGGAGAGGTCGTTTGAGGACCGACAATGGCATCCTCGTGCAACACCTGATGATCCCCATACCTTCAATAAGCTCTTTCTGGACTCCCTCATTATAAGTCACATCGCTGTCAAGGGAGGAGTATGATTTGTGACTTCAACATTCAAATAAGGAAAGACATTTTCATAAAACTTCATATCCCTCGACACAAATAACTCATTTTTCTCAGATCAAATAAACTACATCCCTTCTTACCAAACGGATAACCCACAAAAACACATTTACGGCTTCGACTGGCAAACTTGTCACCTTTAGCTCGTGGATTATGGGCATAAGTTAAGCAACCAACAACTCGCAAGTCACTAAAAGAATGTGTACAACCAAATAACATTTCATATGGAGTTTTGTTTAGGATAACGCTAGAGGAAGTCCGATTTATTAGGTGAGCAGCGGCCAAAACGCATTCTCCCTAAAAATAGATTGGCAACCCCCTTGAAACCTCAATGCACGAGCGACATTGAGAATATGTTTATGTTTCCTTTCCACTTTTCCATTTTGTTGAGGGTACCCACACAAGAGGTTTGAAAAAAATTCCATCAGCCACAAAGAAATCTTTCATGCAGTTAAACTCTGTTCCATTGTCACTACGTACAATTTTCAACTTTTGAGAGAATTGACGGTCATCATGCAATAAAGGATAAACATCTTAAAACTTCTCTTTATCAATTAATAAATAAACCCACACAGCACGTGAATAATCGTCCACCAAGTTAAAAAAATACGAGTACCACACAGAACTTTATCATACGGACCCCATAAATCACAATGTTAGTTAACTCAAAAATCCGAGTTGATTTATTGGCACTTAAAGGAAAACGATCTCTAGAATGTTTAGCACAATGACAAACTTCACATTCTTTATTCAAATGACCCCTAGAATTATTAAAAAGAGAAAGCAACTTCACTACTGTCTCGGAAGGATGACCCAATCAACTATCCATAGCTCCAAGGACTTCGAACTATCAACCGACACTACTACAGATTTCAGCTTGTCATAGCGCTTAAAAATAGGCTTAGGTAGCGCTTTTTAGCGCTATGCAAGGCGCGTACTTGAATAGCGCTTCTGTTAGATAGCGCTTAATAAAGCGCTATCTAACGTTGATTTTTTTAATTAACTTCAATAGCGCCTTAGAAAGCGCTATGTAAGCGCTAATTTTTAAAAAAATTAGCTTGAATAGCGCTATTTAATTTTGTTAATTTTTTTTTTAATTAGCTTCAATAACGCTATTTAATTCGGTGAATTTTTTTATTAACTACCATAGCGCTTTTCCGTATGAATGTCCAAGAAGTTCTACAATGTAAACTAAGAAGTTCTACAATGTAAATTAAAAAAATATTACGCTATTTAATTTTGGAAAGATTACACAGAATTGAATAAATGTCCCAAAGAGTTTACAATGTAAACTAAGTGAAGCTTTCCAAGTCTGCTTCATAAATCATGGCTAGATCATTCTCTCTCAGAACTACCCACATGTCTAACCTAATTAATTACGCGGAAGTTTGGCCCTCATATGGATCCATCAGGAAGTACCAGCTTCTTCAATAAGTTGAAGTTTGTGGATGCTCCTCAGCAGCACTGATCATGATGTTACTGTTAGATGGATGTTGCTCCTGTTGCGACTTGTGGAAGGTCCATGAAGTGGAGGATTAGCTTGAAGTTGTGGACGCTCAGCAGCACTGATCATGGTGTTACTGCCAGATGGTTATTGCTCCTGCTGCTACTGTGAAGGTCCACGAGGTGGAGGATTTGCTTGAAGTTGTGGACGCTCCTCGCAGCACTGATCCTATTGTGAGTTGAGGAGGGTGCACCAGTTTCTATGCCCACTTGTGGAAGGTCCACAGGGAAGATTTGCTTGAAGTTGTGGACGTTCCTCGACACCACCATGGATGCTTCTTTCCACCTGCAGCCCCATTTAAAACAATAAACACACAGAAACAGAATATTATATGCACAACATTAGTCAGTATTTTGTTAGGCAGTAGCAACATTAAAGAAGAGAATGACAGGAAGTTGGATGCATTGAATTGTACTAATTAAACAGATACGAGAAAATCAAATTTCAATCAGAGGTCTTTTAGTGGTATTTAAAAGAGGGCATATGTACTATCCATAACAAAAATAAAGGTAGGGCAAGAGCATTTGAAAATATAATACGCAGAAAATGGAATTTTTTATTCTTATTAAAAAAGGAAAGTTGTTCTCTAAAAACCAGGAGATGAGGTCCAGCAGCTAGTTTAGTTCAATTATCCCAGACTCAAAAAAAATGTTATCTAAAAAAGAACTACTATGAAGAATAAAGTTATTGAGATTACAAGACCTGCACTCGGAAGCAAAAGTTTCAAAATGTGCTTGTGAGTGGTAAACATGAAAGAACAAAAATTTCTGACAAACTTGCTGAAGGTTTCAAGCTTACATTAATTAGAGATATCACAACAACTCAAAACTGTTAACTGCCTTAAAGTTTTATATATGTCATGCTTCAATATAGTCAACATGCTTAACATAGATGACGGAGATATACAAAACAAACATGTAATTTTGCTCGGACCAAGAACATGTGATGGGGCATAACGATCATTCTAGGTCCATTTCAAAAAATCCACAAAGTGAACATACCAATTACATGGACATCCGTTCCGAGCATGTATGTCGTGACTCATGACACCTAAAATGAAGCAAACTACATGACTATTAATCAAAGGAATTATATGGACACTGTAGCCTACATGTGCTGATTTTTTTTTCTTTATAGGTAGTAAAACAGAGTTTCCTTTTCACCTAAAAATTCAGCAAAAAAGGAAAAATTAAACAAACTTGAAAGATATGCCAACTTTTGGCATAAACTACATTTCAAAGGTATGCAACTTAATGTGTAATCAAATTACTGAAGGAGTGCCTCAAGTCTTGGTCTTGTCGTGGCTTACAGCATGGTTCAGCCATATGAATAGACCTTATGGCACTAGCAAAGCATTTCAAACACAGCAATAAAAAGTATCAATAAGATTACATGCATGTAAATGAAAAGGCTTGAGAGAATAAAGAAGAAAGAAAAAAATCATAAATTCAAAACATGGCAGTATCATAAGAGAATATTTACACTACTTAAAGATGAAACTAGGTAACAGGTAGCATGTCTTGTGTGAATGGAAATTTCATTTTTTTTTAATAATTTTTTTGAAAACATGGACTCGTACATACTTTTAGTGTACATATGTACATTTTTCGTATGCTAACTATTAGCATTCTAATGTGCAATGATATTTTACTTAAGTTTAATGAATACGTCCACGATTTTTAATCACCCACTGGTAGCTAGTATTACATTTTAACATATTCTTCCACAGAATTGAATACAAGATAGACATCCATGTTAACCTTTGAGTTTAAATCATATAGAATACTATAAATGGGAGAGCGTTCTACTCGGGATACAGTATAGATTGCATGAGAGAAGCTTCCTTCTTACCTTCCATAGTCCTTGGCCTCTAGATTCTTTAATGAGTTCAATACACGCATTTTTAACAAACTTCGTCCCAAGCTGCAAGACGCCAACAAAATACAATTAAGTAAGCTTTAGAGTTTAGACCTAGTTCTTAGAAGGGAACAAAGGGGGAGAGAACTGAAAGCCACAACAAACAAAATCCCCAAACACAAAATAAAAAATCAACCCACAAAATGCAAGAGAACTGAACTGAACAGCTATACTAACACAACCCAAAACACCCTAAACATCCAAAAGACAACGAAGCACCAAATTGAACCAAATCTCACCTGTTTCAAGTTTGCAGAAACCTTCATAAACCTCAAGAACAGAGTCGAAAGCCTTGACAAGAGATAAAAGTGACGACTTTCCCCTCTCGATCGACAACTTCTGCAAACAAAAACACAAGCACACCCCCCCATTCGCATTTAAGATCAAATTCACAAAACCATCAAAGACTTCGAAAACCATCCTGACCAGTACAAGCTCTGCCGACCAAATTCAACCCATCAGAGCCTCAATCCCATTAGCCTTCAACTTTTCCCTCAAAGGCTATTAGAAATCCTAAACCTCGAAGTCGAATTCAGACCTCTTTTACAGCATGACGCAACCACCTCTCCATTCTCCAGCAACTTCTGCTTCTTGACAGACTCCCCCACCAACTCAGTCTCAGTCTCCTCAGCGCTCCTCTTCTTCTTCTTCTTCGACTTCTTCAGCTGCGCAGAGTCATCGCTGCTTGGTTCCTCCACTTTGGGGCTCTTCTTCTCCTTGCTCTTCTTCTTGTCCGTCGATGTTGTTATCTCCATGGCGCGGCGTCGCTTGTCTGCTTCTTGTCTTTCAAAGATTTCTTCTTGTCTTTGGGTTGCTCTTCGAAGATCATTGAATCAGTGATTGGGATTGAAGGCATTGGAATGATAAAATTAGGGTTGGGGAAGATATTAGGGTTTCTAAGTTGTTGTTCGTTCCTCTAATTCTACTTCTGCTGCTAAGGAGAGATGCGACTCTGAGTTGCAGTTTAGCAGAGAAGAGAAGAGAACGAAAGAGAGATATTTAGGGGGTTAGGGTTTGGCTTTTATACAACTTTAGGAGGTGGAAGCGCTATACTAAATGTAAGTAGCATAGCGCTTCGAAACCCTATGGTAGTTTAAAAGCGCTATGCAAGCACTTTAAAAGCGCTATGGTAGTTTTGGTAACGTTTTTCTACATAGCGTTTTTTAAAGCGCTATCTAAGACATAATTAAGATTGCGGCTTAACTGAAAAAAAAATTTAAAAGCGCTATTGTAGCGTTTTTTTTGATTTTTTTTTTAAAGACAAATAAGCGCTATCCTAGCGCCCACTTGGATAGCTCTTTAAAAAAGCGCTATCTAAATAGCGTTACCTAAGCTATATTATGTAGTAGTGCGAAATCGCTTGCACCTATAATTCATGCTGTAGGTAGTAAATTTCATCCCGTCTCTCACCCGTGCCAATCACCTCCTCGAATGTAAGCGTCATGTATAGCAACAAGTTAGAATTAAATTGGACAAAGCAATTTAGATCATCATTTAGTTGTGAAACCTAAATTAAATTGCAGTTTAAACTTGAGAACAAAAGAACATGTTGGAGTATTATTTTTTTCCGTGAGTTCACGACACCCTCCTTAGTAGCAACCACCGTTTGACCATCCGGAAGGCCCACGAGACTTGGCGAAACTACCTTAGTATCTACTAAACAAGATTCATTACCATAACATGATGAGAACATCCAGTATCAATTATCCAAAGAATCCATTTCCAACTTAACATGCAAACCTGTTAGAAGGAGCCGTGAGGAGTACCAAATGCGGCTGTTAACGCCGCCCGTTGTTCGGCAGTAAAACCTGGAAGAGGTTGCACAGCAGGAGCGGGGTTCATATGTATCATATGTATCTGCTGCTGAAAAGAATCCCATGGACACTGATTTCTGCATCAATATTGTTGAGAAGTGTCCTAGGTAAACTTTATGCCACCGACCGAATGTATGTACAAGGAATCTTCCTACAATATTTCACTGTATAGCAGGGTCTTTCTATCATTTGAGCATAGTGCTTCACAAGGCTGCTGAAATCCTTGAAAGCATTGATTTGCAAACATATAAGAAATACTTTTTTTTGGGGTAGTGAAAATCAAGCTATACAATGAGAAAACCATTGATGCAGCAGAATCAAGAGCAATTGAATCAACTTGTGTTGTATTTCAGAATGTGCTCTGATACCATGAAGATTTTAGAGTAATTGTTTCTGTCTTCTCATAAACCCAATAAAAGATATTTATACAAGTAGCTTCCCTAATTTTCCATAATACCTAGCAATAGTTTAGGAAATAGTAAACTTCTTGAGGAAATAGTTTCCGTATAACAAAGCAAGTACCCATATATAGCTATCCTAGAATTAAATGAATAAATCACCTAAATAATCTCCTAACAGGTTTCCACAGTAAGACACCTGCAACACCATTCAAGGTGGTAGAATCAATATGTATCTTTAAAAATTCAAGGTGCCATGTCAGCCATTGTCAAAATGAATATGGATTTTAAATGTTAAAATAGAGTTACTGTTCTCAAATTATTAGAATTATCCATGTATACTTACAATGCCCTTGTATTTCCTTGCCCATTTAATACTAATTGGTTCCATTAATCATGTGAACAGTTGTCGTTATCTGCCTCAAACTTGCGAGATCGATGCTTTCCAAGGTTTGTTGATTTACATGTTTGTGGTAGTTCCATTATGTTGAGAGGGGCTACATTTCCTCTCTCTCCATTCTACTATATATATTTCCATTATCTTGATTAATTGTTTCTTTTTATTCATTTTTTTCCCTAGTTAAATTCAGCGGTTTGGTCTTGCTTTTAGATTTAACATTTAAGATACTTATTGATGTTTGGTTAAGATGCATATTCATTGGTCATGGCTAGAATATATAAGAGACCCGAAAGAAGGTTTTTGAAAATGTATAAACTATAAGTTATGTGCTAAAGTAGAATGCATGTTTCCAAGAACAAAGTTGGCAATATGTTTGAGAGCTGGGACTGAAAAAAGTAGAAAAAATCCTGATGGTATTGAACTACAGTTTGATTTGGCTGTCCTTTTTAGTTCCAAAATTCATGTTCAAGTTTGGTGAACAAGCCCAACTACGCACAGTTCAAGATGTCTCTTTGCAAGTTTCAAATCAATGTTATATAGTGAGGTTAGAAAATTTTACGTTGGTACAAGATTTGATATATTTTTTAGTGTTTTGTTTCAAAAGATTTGTGGGGAGTCTGTAAAGGTGCTTGGGAATTTGGCTTTGCCTCTCTAAGTTAGATCTCTTTATAGAAAAAGGGAATTAGTTTTTGTAACTGTACTTCCTACCCTTGTGATAATGCAGACATTTTGAGGGATATATATATATATGATCTGCAAACACATAAGGTGAGTGTAGTTGCCATTGGTGCAGAAGATGAGAAGAGGGGAGGTTTGAGGTTGGTTTTGATTCTCAACAAAGCTTCAATAAATTACCAATTTAATTTTTATATATACCCACAGCTTGTGCAATACTGTCAGGGGCACTTCCATCTGAGTGTTGGTTGAAACCCCAAGACAGGTCAAGCCTCTAACATGGTGGATAATAGTTCATCTGTAGTACTCTTAAACTTTGTCTTGTGAATATTATTTATTTGTATTCATTCTCTCATATCTGTTATGAATGTGCATTGTTATCTCATAATCTGTAGTGTATGATTTTCTACTCAAATATGCAACTTGAATGTTGTAGCTTGTAGCAACTTGAAGGTTTTTCACCTATCAAATGCCTCCTTTCAGCAGAACATATGTATTTTGACCTCATTTGAGTTTTTTTGCATAAAACGGGTCATTGTTATAAGAGATGTGATCCCACCACCTATACGAAGCGCATTTTATGATGTTTATATTGCTACTAAACTAATGGACACTGATCTCCATCAGATAATTCGTTACAATCAAGAATTATCAAAAGAACACGGTCAGGTACTTTGAGAGGGTCTTTGAATGAAAATAAAGTCAATTTGCTCACTAATAGCTAGCTTTAGTTGAGTCATAAGTGATAATTGACATTTGTGTCATTGTTTTGTGCAATACTTTGTGTATCAAATCCTTACAGGTTGAAATATATACATTATGTAAATGTCATTCATAGAGATTTAAAACCAAGCAATTTGTTGTTGAACTCAAACTGTGATATGAAGATTTGTGATTTTGGTCTAGCTCGTCCAACTTGTGTTAGCATACTAATGATGTACTTGACACATACTTTAAAAAAATATATTGATCCCAATATGAGAAACGATGTTGTAATGGATTGCAACTATTTCATTTTGTAATGATTGCAAGCTTATTTCAATATGGGTATTAACATTTGTATTTGAATATTTAAGTTTTATAATTTCATTGGATGTCATTCATTTGTTAATACTTTTTTCATTTGTTTAATTAAAAACAAAATACAATTTTATATATTGATTTTTGTAATTTAAATAAATAAATAACATTTGTAACAAGTCAAGATAATGCTAATATTTTAGCATTGTAACATACTACAATGTCATTAATAACTTTGGACAGCTGTTACGAAAGTTAAAGGTTGTAACACATTGAGGTTTTATTAATATTTGTAATGCCATGATTTGCAAGATTTTTGTGGTGTTACAAAAAATTTAATAACAAAGCTAATGTATTACAAATTGCCTTTATGATGTAATGTTCGACCAAGATTTTGAAATGTAAAAATAGAATCTTATCTAGTGCATGAGATCTCTAGATCCGAGGGCCTCCAAGGTCGACAAAATGTTACTTTGAAGAAAGAAAGTTTAATTTTGTAATTAAAAAAGTGAGTTAAGGGTGTGTTTGGTTGCATGGAATTTTATGCCATGAGAATTCATGAGGGGACCACTACATTTTAGGCTAAATTGATATATCACTCTACATCCACCATTTGGTTTTGTGATCAATGGTGGAAATGAAAGTCCCATGAACATGAGAATCACATGCCTTGGGGGCCAAGGAGTGGGATTTCCATGTTTATGGGACTTTTATTTCCACCATTGATCACAAAATAAAATGGTGGTCAAATGGTAATGTGAAGTGATATATCAATCTAACATAAAATGTAGTGGTCCCCTTCATGGATTCTCATGGCATAGGATTCCATGCAACCAAACACACCCTAAATTGAATGACTTAGAAAATTCTTAATAAGATTGTTGAGAAGCTTCTGAGTTCTCATCGATCTTTAGCCTTTGCACATTGATTGACTAGATTTCAGGAATGGATTAAAATAAATAAATAAGGGTCAACGATCCAATTTTTTTTTATTTTTTTTTAAATCTCACAAATATTTCCTACTTGTTGAGTAACAAGTATTATAACATGAAGAAAGATGGTCACTCTAGCCTTCGTTATGCTAATGGCAGTCATGTCCATGGGACAAAAGTTTTAGCATAGATGTTTGTGATGATAACATATTTACCAAACCCTTTTTCCTTTACAAACTTTTAGGGGTGGGCAAAAATCGATTTAAATTCAGTTAACCGACCGAACCGATTTTCAAATTCGGTTCGGTAACCGAACCGAAATATGAGTAGAGAAAAAATAATTTAAACCGAACCGATTATAAACGGTTCAAAATCGGTTTGCGGTTTTGAACCGACCGATTTATAACCGAACCGACCGATTAATTAAATATAAATAAATAACTAAATAAAAAGTAGGTGTCAATACTTGATTAGTGCAGCAAATGCATTGCAATACACCCTGTTGCACTAAATCACCCCATTTTCTCAAAGTTTTCAATTTTGGGCTAAAAAATTGAGTCTATAAAAAAATTGGACCTGTAAAAAATTGGATATGTTTTAATGAAAGTTTTTCAAATGCTTGAGCCTGAAATTTCGGTCCAACCGAACCGAACCGATCGGTTTACAAATACAAAATTCGGTTTCGATTTGGATTTTGGACAAACCGAATTAAATCGGTTCGAAATCGGTTTGGGGCTCAAAACCGAACCCGAACCGACATTGCCCACCCTTACAAACTTTGAAATACATACACATATATTTCAAAGATTTTACTTCCAACACTCATCTTCTTCCACACTTTTTAGGAGCATTAGTAACAACCACGAACGAAATCTATGTTGTCCGCCGTTGCTTAACCCTCCCCACCTCATGTCCATCGATCGAGTTTGAATTTGTGACGTGTGATACCATCCATCACACCTCTACCAACTCAGTTGGTACACCATTGGTCAAGTTCTTACAGTTGGATCAAACATAGTTTTAACATTGCACACTTTCTATGATCGTGACACTGAGATTTTGTTGAGAGTAAGGATAAGAGATAAGCAGTAAGGGAGAGAAAGAGAGCGGAAGGTACACAATGTTATTCCTATCTCGATGCACATCTACGGTATTGATACCATCAGTATCAAACAGGCACCTTAGACCAGACATCGTAATCATGCTCTTGTTGCAATAATAATCGCAAAAACCATAACAAATGACCAACTTATTGAATATGTCCGGGTTGACTTACAGCCTTGGTAATTATTTAAAGTTGTTTGTGGTAAACAAAACCTTAAATGCAAATTTTTTCTCCCAAGGCTAAACAAGAAAAATTTATTGAGAAAGGGAATAGGTTACAAAAGAGTACCAAGACACCTTTAAGTTCAAGATCCATCAATTGTTTTTCTTCCACACACAACACATAAGCACATGAGGTACCCCAAACAAAAAGCCAATATGTAAGCCGAAATAATTTGGGTTTGATAATTAATGCTCCAAGAATTCTAAATGTCGAGGAAGCCAGCGAGGGAAATCAACGAGGTTTGGAGAGAGGGAATGTGGAGACCGTCCATTTCTCTCGGGATGTGTGCATGAAAAATACCAACATGCATTCCAAGGGGATGAGCGGCCCACACTCTCCCTCGAGGAAGCTGGCTAGAATCACTCTTAATGCTCAGCGTTTGCAAAGTTTTAAAGATGTTAGACTAGATACTATTCTTTCTTGTTGCAATGGGTTACCATTCTAGCCTCATTAGCCCAAACCAGGCTTTAAAAGATGTTAGACTAGATACTATTCTTTCTTGTTGCAAATGGGTTACCATTCTAGCCTCATTAGCCAACCAGGCTTTAGGAACAATAAAGCATGGAGCATGCAACCTGCGTTAGTGTCAATTTTATATGAACATGTATGTCATAACAAAATGCCGAAGTTGTGCTAATACAGGTTTGATACGACCCATTCCATCAACACTATATATATCGCTTCCAAGTCCATATCATTCCAACTAGTTCTCCCAACTCTTGAGGTTATTTCTTGATATGCAAAAATAAATAAATAATTGGCTTCGCCCGGGTTCGAACCGGAGACCTTCAGTGTGTTAGACTGACGTGATAACCAACTACACCACGAAACCTTTTGCTGTATGAACTGATTTTTATATTAATAGTGCTTATAATGTTAAGTTTCTTTTAAACACCTACATGTTTAGGTATAATAACAAAGTGATCATCAAAATTTCAAAAATAAACAATAGAACAGTTCAAGTACTTAATTTACCAACTCATCGTCAACAAGCAAATGCCAATAGAGCAGGTGACGGATGGAATCACAGGTTCAAGTGTTCAAACTCGCAGCATGCAAAATTTGGGTGAGAGGAGTCGAGGGATTACAAAAAAATCAACAAGCCAATACCTCCAAGCAAGAAATTAAATTCTAACTAGTTTACAAGGCATGTAAAAGAAGGAAATACTGCAAATACCTAAGAGCATCATCAACGCTCAAGTATCTCCAACTCATCACATTCATCACCCCAATGCTCACTTTCTCCAGCTTCATCTTCTTCTTGAATCCAAGTCCTAATTCCGCAACAATACCACTAGTTGTACCACTACCACTCGAACACGGCGGCGGTTGTTCTTCAGAGAACCACCTCTCCCCACCACCACTTTCACCACCAGCAACAAACCTTCCTTTCCCTTTACAATCCATAACTAAGAAAACACCCCTCCACCCCTTCAACACCACACTCCAACACACCCTCATCTCTTCATCGTCATCAAACACTCCCACTTCTTCTTCACCATCATCAGTCACATTGATATCGAACCGAAACACGTTTGCGCAACTGAGTTCTTCTCCGAATTGGGTTACACTCAAAACGTTTGAGCTAGTTCTAGTGTTGAATATGTTGATAGAGAATATAAGGTCAGAGATCGAGATAGCTGGCGGAGGAGGCTGTCGAAGGCGTGCTGTCGATGAAAGATGGGCTAGAGAGTAGAGTTGACGATATGAAATAGTAGGGGTGTGAGAGATGAACCTGGGAGAAGGAAGGGTGGTGAGTGAAACAATGGGTCTTCCATATGTGATCAGAGGACAGGGTGATTGACCATGATTTGCACACACATGAAGCAATTGCTAGGGTTTTGGGATCCATGTATTGAGATATGAGGCCTACTACTTCCCATGGAAACATCGTAGAGGAATAAGAACTGCAACTAGGACTCATGGTGTTATTATCACCAAAGATTTGCTGCAATTGTTGCATGCATGGGTATGTTTGTGTTGTATGTTTGATTAGAGTCTTCAGATATACAAGAGTTGTTACGTTGCAGACTACATATGTGGAGGGTGATTGAGATGACACGTGTATAGAGTTGAGGACAGGTGTGGTTTGAGTGTTGGGCAAAACTGACAAAGAAAATGGAGAATGAGGTGGCCTGGCAGCTAATGGGTTACTATCTAGTGGTAGGCTTGTAGCGTATTAAATCAGAGGTCGAGTTCCAAAAAATCTAGAGAGCCAGGCCCGCATAGTCAGGACAATGACAAGGGGTTTTATGTCCATCTAATTGTGTTCAATTGACCCATTATTAGTATCTCTAGCATAATGGATGGTAGTGGCAGTGGTACTCAAACCGAATATGAAAATGGATGATGAGGTGCGATGGTTGGTGGTGGTGGTGGTACTGAGACAAAGTTGCAATAGGTATAAAAGCAATAAAACAACGCTAATCCGTAAGCAATAACAAAAATAGCGATTGAGCGTGAGGAAGAAAGGAAAGCTCGAAGGTCCGACCGGGAAAGAGAAGAAACTCGAAACCGCAAATACAAGGAGATGAGGAACAAGAGAAAATCGTAAAAAAATCTCTTCATGGCTCAAAATTATTCAAACAATTGCGAAAAGAAAGAAAATCAAGATATTAATAGATGATGAAATCAGGAAGAGAAATTGATAATATCCTAATCTCACTAATAGTAGAAGTTGATGTCCTAGTCCAGTGAAGAAGAGAGACAATAGTTTGTAATCCTGATTAACTTAGAATGTGAGTAAGACTCGTAGCAAATAAATAGTTCTTCAATGATCAATAGGTAAATAAGAATTAATTTCATGACATACTAGAATTAATAGAATTTACAATATGTGCATGATGCCCGATTTGTGTAAAAGTGTATGCACACAGATAATCTAGGAATTCCTACAATACTTCTAATAGGGAATTCCCTATAAGCAAATCTAACATATTTGAGAATTTGAGTTCAAAGAATAATCCCAGTAAATAAGTAGAATCCCCCTTTCACTTTTTCTTTCAAATTTTTATCTTCTTCAAGTTGCCTCTTAAGTCATTTTATCTTTAAAAACAAAAAAATTTCTTTATGCACGCCTCTGCTATAGCTATATACTGCTGTAAGATCCCAAGCAAAAGCAACATGTCCCATATGCTTCCTTTTGCCAAACTATTAAAATTTGCTCTCTTAGATTCTCTAATATGTCAGATTTCAAAAAACATGCTTATCTGAGATAATTTCCCTACAATGACATCAATTTTTCTAATTTTTGCCACTTTGATTTTCCAAATAAGATGCCGACAAAAAAACTTCAAGCAATACTCAATAATTTGTTGCTTAATACACAGCTCTGCAGTTTGAAACTAAAATGCATATTAACAATAAAAACGCACCTTAAAGGCTAATAATTATAGGCAGCTACAAGTGTTCAATCAGTCAAATTCAAGTACACTAGCAGTCAGTGAGCATCAACAACCATCGTAGCAGGTTTACTGTTTTAAACTAATTTATAAATTAGCAATGACTTACTTCTACTCTTAATCTATATTCCTGAGATGCTAACATGTAACCAGATATGAACCAAATATGTTATTACCTCCATCAGATCCAAACACCATAGCAAACTCAAACTCACTCTTCATCTAATAGGGGATCATTTACCTGACGACACTGCACATTACAGCCACTATGATTATAATACAAGTGAACAAGGAACACGAATATTTTTCGGTTTCAAATTATATCAGGAATTTCACACAAAAATTAAAGATCAAGGAGGTCTAATGTCAATGTGACTGGCATCTTATTGGTACCTAAAATGACTTTTTCTAAGGCAACAACCAATCCAAATCAATCTTTAATGCTACCCAACCCTCAATTCTCACCTACAAATACAAAATTACAAGCACAAATAAAGGAGGGTGAAATGGCGAATCAAACACACGTTAAAAGAAAAATCATGATATGATGACACTAATGGCCTCATATAATCAGCTTATCTCCTACGACTACCATCAATGACGAGTCTAAGGGCAGAATCTCAGACTTTGAACATGCCTTGAATCAGAAGTAAAGACTTGCATACAAGAGGACACAAGACGCAAAGTTCACTTCAGTTCCCATGAGCCTGCAGTTTCATAAGCCTGCATGCACAAAAAAAAGAATGCCAAGGAAGGAAGACGACACCGAACTCAGCTTCATCAAGAAAGAACTTGAAGCCTCCCTAGAGAGAAATATTTCGCTTGAGAGGGAGAACACGCAACTGAAGCAAGAAGTGACCCATCTGAAAGCCAAAGTTTCTTCTTTCAAAGTACAAACTTTAGAAAGAAAATCATCTCTTCGAAAGAAGCTATCAAATTCTATGGAGATCAGTGACACAGTTACCACACATATCAGCAACATGATTACAACACAACAAAAACAGGCGACACAGATCCATGTCCAAGAAGAAAGTCCCTCATCAAAACAGTCGGATTCTGCAGAACAGGAGCGCGTAATGAAAAAGGAGAAACTTTCTCGACTGCCAGCGCCACCTCCCCTTCCTAATAATAACAGGGCTTTGCAAGAGCAGGGAACTATTAAAAAAGTGCTGCCTCCACCTCCACCTCCACCACCACCACCTCCATCAAAGTCAGCAATTGTATCTGCCAACGTAGTCAGACGGGTTCCAGGGGTTATGGAGTTCTATCGTTTGCTTACAAGGAAGGACACAAACACTGACACCAGAAATAGCATTATAGGAGTTCAATTAGCTACAAATACCAGGAACATGATAGGAGAAATTGAGAACCGTTCGAGATATCTCATGGCTGTAAGTATCAAGTTCAACATCCTTAAATTGTTTCATAGATTACATTTAATGTGTCATCTCTAACTATAGAATTCTGAGCAGATCAAGTCAGATGTTGAAACACAAGGGGACATGATAAGGCACTTGACAAAAGAAGTAGAAAACTCAGCATACACAGCTATCTCAGATGTGGAGGTATTTGTTAAATGGCTGGATAGAAAATTGTCATACCTGGTAGACGAAAGAGCTGTACTCAAGCATTTCCCTCAGTGGCCTGAGGGAAAAGCAGATGCGATGAGAGAAGCTTCTTTCAGCTACAGAGATCTGAAGAACTTGGAAACTGAGATTTCTTCCTACACAGGTTACCCCAAAGAGCCTGTTAGCATCTCTCTTAAGAGGATCCAAGCCTTGCAAGACAGGTAAGAGTAAGTTATAACGGGGATTCTTGACACCTAGACCTTATATGACATTAATCTATATACTATTCTGCAGATTGGAACGTAGCGTTCACAATGTCGAGAAGACTCGAGACTCTTTGAGCAAGAAATACAGGGACTATGGAATCCCTTGGGAGTGGATGCTTGAGACTGGCATGATCAGACAGGTAAATATCAGTGATAATTTCATTTAATGATCAATCATCCACATGAGCAAATGAGACAATATATCTAAAATAGACACAAGTACAAAAAATGATAACACGCATTCCATTTGTATATTCCTGTAGGAAGCCAGGCTGATTCAGTGTATAAAATTTCAATCTCCTGAGAAATGCAACTAGTGTTTTAGGCATACCCACAAGATAGAACATGGCCCCTCCCTGCTTAGGGCACCCACACTTCGGCGAGTTTTCCCCATTTTTCATATATAACAAATGGATCAAAACATATCAAAGTATCAAACTGCAGGCAGCTTTAATATAATTGAAGTAGAAGAAAGGTACACATGCACAATAACATAACATCCCGTCACCGCATTTGATCATATCAATAAACAAGAAACCAGTAAAGACCAGGTAACAATCTTTGTATCTGTTCCTAGAAACCAAACTGACTCAACAGGGCCATCCTTTTCCAAGCATAATCAAATAAGTATGGGTGCCCCTAGTAGCAGATGTTCCAAAGTGACTTGGCAGGCACATGCTAGAATAACCTAACCGCAGTTCAGGAGGCACGAATGTTCACAGTTTTCACAGGTATCAACATGGCAAGTGGTCACAGTTTCACAGGCATCAACATGGCAAGTGGTCACAGAAATGTATCACTATGTTAATGCCACATAATACATAACATACTGGACAATGCAGTTACAATTATCACATGGGAAATATAACACAGCAGCAGAAAACCCATCTCATCCGAGTACCACCAAAACAAACATCTTTCATCATAAGCAAATGCTTGGTTATGCACAAACATGGTCTGCACAAGCTGCTAATCACATTGTAACAAACACAGCAGCAAGCACCACATCTTTTCCCACTGAAGTGCACAACTTACAGTATAAAAGTCTCTTTAACTTTGTTCATTTACAATGTTTCTCCATATTCAGCTGAAGCTAAGTTCAATGAATCTAGCCAAAGAGTACATGACATGGATCACAAAAGAATTACAATCCAAAGGGTGCTCGCAAAAAGAGGACCTCGTGCTTCAAGGAGCTCGATTTGCTTTTCGAGTGCATCAGGTAAGTCGAGCCTGACGGGCAATCTCACAACCTAGCTCTTTCTATTAATCTATCGGTTTCCTGACCGAGGACTCCACTGCAGTTCGCTGGTGGCTTTGATTCAGAGGCTATGCAAGCATTTGAAGAACTACGAAGGTAGATATAACAAATGACGAACAACATGGCAGAAGTTACAAAACAACACAAATTGGCTAGCACTGTCAACCGAAAACTTGAGCACTCCACATAAGCTGTAACTTGAGCACTCCACATAAGCTGTAAGCTCAAAGGTAAATATATCAAAACAAGCTCATCCTGAAACTTTACAGGTGCACTGGTGATGTTTCTATTGAAGTGTGGTAGCTTATCAAGTGCAGCCCAGCATAAGAACAATTCTCGAGAGCCAGGCCCCTAGCGACAGGTCAGCGCTAGGGGAGCCTCAAGAACGTGATGAAGATAAAGAAAATAGATGAAGATGAAGAACAAAAGAAGAAAATGAAGAAGAACAGAAGAACAAATGAATAACAAAAGATGAAGAACAAATGAACAAAATAGGATGATGGAGGGTATTGAGGCTCCCCTGGTGCTGCACTGATCTGGCCTGGCTCTTAAGAATTGTTCGCAGCATAAACCCTCACACATTATATCACGGAATCCAAAATTTGAATCAAAATTCGTGTTCAAAGATCAAACATGCACTTAACAATCTTTCAAAACCCAGCAGTTGATGCCAATCATATTTTGCGGCCTTTAGAACATGTAACAAGTGTAAATAGTTTTAAATACAAATCTTTGGAAGTGAAACAAGTATAAAATGATACTAAGTTTCTCAAAAACTGTCTAAAGATCAACAAATTGGAAAAAAATATCAACTACACACACCACATTAAGCATTCCGGCTGCTATCAGCAATTGTGCTTCAACATAGCATTTAGATGCTTATCTAAACTCTAAAGAATTCTAAACAACATCCCCTCCCAGCACGTTTAACCTCAGAATTATAAAACCATCTCCCTGCAAGTACTTACTATCACAAAATTCTGGAACCATCGTCCTCCTAGTACATGTTGAAATAACTACAATATTGCTCACATAATCACAAAACAAACAGAATTGCACTAGAAAATCACATTTTAATCTCTAGAGAAAACAGGCAATTTGCTAATAGTTATAGAACACACTCATATCCAAGAAAATTAAAACTAACAAGATGAGCAAACGGAAGACAATTAGTAAGGTTCTAATATGGGAAGTTTTGTGACCCATCACCAAATGATATTTATTGCAACTATGACTAAAAAACTCAATGGACTTCAACATAAATAAAAACAGGTGATTTGCTAATTTTGAGGGGTCACCCTTGTTCCCACCCCTCACATCTAACCAACATAAAACTAAATCGCACAGTCAACAAAATGAGAAAATGAAGGATTCTTACTTTAAAACTAAGACATCAATCAAATAGTGCAAGATAATCAAAACTATCACAAATAATAAATAGAACAGTGTATGAACAATGGGGGAACAGAAACACAATGATGGGGAGTTCCCATCCCTCACATCTAACCAAACATAAACTCAATCGCACAGTCCAACAAAATGAGAAAATTAAGGATTCTTACTTTAAAACTAAGACATCAATCAAATAGTGCAAGATAATCAAAATTATCACAAATAATAAATAGAACAGTGTATGAACAATGGGGGAACAGAAACACAATGATGGGGAGGTAACGTAACAATTGTAGACAAAGTATGAACAATGCTTTTGAAACAATGAAGCACCAAACCCAAGTCACCATTCAACAACTGACCAAGATCAACTAATATGCCCATAAAAAACTCACATTTGAGTATCATCACCTACAACACATACTATTTAACCAATAACAACCCCAGAACATAATAATGATAAAGTCCAAATGGTTCGACCACTCATATATCTTCGACAATCCGTTCTCTCATCATTGTCATCCACAGAAGACAAATCCTACCCCCTGGATCAATCACATAAAATCTAGCTTAGATAACATCCACAAAGAACAATCAAAGACACACATTCAACATAAATCCATAAAATTATTTCAAAAGACAATTCCTAACAAACTGAAGATTAAACCTTTAAAACACAATATCGGCATCTAATAATCTTCTCTCATACCCAAAATATCCCACAAAATGGATTGGCTTGCTAAGTGCGGACTATTTTGTCTAAAGAATTGGCACGAAAATACCTACGCTATAATACAGCACATAAGACCATCAACAATACGATAGATAAACATTACCTACACTACAATACAGCACATAAGGCCATCAACAATACGAGAGATAAACATTACCTGCACTATAATCAGCACATAAGGCCATCAACAACACGAAGATATATACATAAACATAAACCCGAAATTTACAAACAAAGATATAGAAAAATCAAGTCAATTAGGGAGTGGAAATATAAGAGTATCAAGAACAAGATGATATCCAGAAAATCTCTTGACCATTAAAGGTTCAAAACTTGAAATCTCAGAACAAAAATACTTCTACATCCACTATATGATTCAATTGCTTTAACTAGTAAAACAAAAACAGAACATAATAAAAAAAACGAACGACTCCATTAAGCGAACCCGAAAGTGCAGCAGCAGCAACAGACCTTGCATCTCCCAGCTCTCTACTTGGATCTCTGCCTCATCTTTCGGCGCTTCCTCTTCAACCTCCTCATGCGCTTCTTCTTCCACTGCAAAATATCAAAACGAAATCAAAAAATGAATCAATAGCGATGTTAGAAACACTACAACAACGGAGATATCGAAATGCTGATGAAGAAGAGAGTGGATGACGAACCTTAGCCCTCATTATGAAGATGCAACGGGACCTTCTCGCTTCCTCCCTGCAAAACCCTAGAGCGAGCGAGCGACCGAGATGAAAATGGAACGCGAGGGGATAGCTATGTATTTATATCTGAATTGAATTTCTAAACCCTAATCATAAACGGGTCGGGTTGCAGGGTAAATTCTTGCGCTCACACCCTCTTCTTTGTACCACTGTAAAAATCGAACGCGCGGGGAATACCCTAGTATATATATATATTATATGTAAAAATAATGCAATATATTTAATTTAGTTGATCGATTCACTTTTAGTAACATTTTAGATGGTCAGTTTGATTTTCGGTTTACTTAAATTTGAAACCAATATGGTTGGTGGTTTCGGTTCAATTTTTTATATATTCAGTTTCAGTTTCAGTTGAAAAATTTTGAAACCGAAAATAGTTAGTTCAATTTTCAACCCTAGAATAAAATGTTAAAATGTGTTGTTGTAAAATAATGTATATATGCACAACACAAACGTAACTTAAATATCGGTTTAAAGAAATTTGACAAACGCATACAAAGAGTGAATAAAATAGATAACATAGATTAATCAAAATACGAGACTTGGATGTTGACAAATAAATATTGGCTTGAAAACTCATATAGTCGGGGAAAAATATGGTCGTTTGCTGCTCAAAAATAATTTAATAATTTTTTAAAGGTGTTTTTTTAATTGCCCATTGGAGAGCCACACCCACCCTTAACCTCAAATAAGTTCATCCTTAATTTAAGGTTGGGCTCCCTACGAGAGATGCATATCTAAGAAAAAATCTCTAAAAAATTTGAAATTTCCTCTTTGTACTACTTGCCAGAAAAAATTAAAAATAACAAAAAAAAATATAATTAGACAAGCTTCACTAGAAAATCATAGCTCCTTGAATCTCCATTCCCACCCTTTTTTTTTTACTTCGTTAACTCATTTTATTGATTTCTCAAGTTCGTTACTTGATTTGGATAATTTTTTTAGTACATTAAAAGCTTACAAACTTGAAAATATATGTGGTTTTCAACAAATTTCCCGAATCTTCAAACAACCTCTCCATCTTCGCTAAACCCCTACTTCAAGTTGTTTGGAAAACCTTAAGAGCCCACAAAAAGGCTTCATTTCAAGTTTATCTACAAACATCATCTGTAAGGTTTCATTTTCAACCTTCCAAAACACACTTAAACAACATTAAAGTAAATAAGTTTCCAAATCACATTCAAACACTCAAATCGTGCAATAAGATTTAAAAATGGTCCGAAATAGAGCAATGGACGTAAATATATATATATATATATATATATATATGTATATGGTTGAAATTGTGTTTAACCAATAAAGACAAAAGTTTTTTTTTTGTGAAACTCGCATGAATATTAGATATGTTAAGGTTGAAAAATCGAACTGACTTTATCGATTTCAAAATTTTAAACCCAGACGATCTTAATTTACATAAAATTGCAAATTGAACCGACCGATTAAATCAAACCATATTTTTACATACATCAGGTTGGTTTCACTTTTGTCGATTAAAATCACTTAGAAATCGAAACCATATTAACCATATCGATTTCGAATATTCTAAACACAACCGATCCTAAAACCGATTCAATCGATTTAGTCATTTTTTGTTCAACCCTATATAAATATATATTTTTTTTTCTCCGGATGGTATAAGGCGAAAAGTGGTGTCACTAGGCCAACAAGTCTGACAATACAACTAAGAGGAAAACATGGATATACATAGCAGCTCTCACCTGGAAAATAACAAAAATTTGTGTGCGAAAAAGTTACTAACCTTGGGCAATAAGAAAAATGTTACCACGTGGCATACAAATTTGCCCCCACCCAGATAGCGCAGGAAGAGATATTACGAGCTACCCAAAGAGAATACAAGAGTTTTACCTATAGCATATTTTCAACTCTATTTATCCATTTCCCTTTTTACCCCCAACTCAACCACGACATTAATTTCAAAGTTTTGCCCCTCTCTCGCTCGTATATTTCAATCTTGTATCTATCATTTATTCAAACATTTGTCGCGACCCAATCCACAGAGTACTATATTGTCCGCTTTGGGCCCAAGGGCCAGCACAACTTAAAAAGGTGTATACTTTGTAATTCAAACTTGTACATATATAGTACATCACTCTCCCACACTTAGACGATGTGAGATTATGATATCTCCTTTGTAGTTTGCCAACCATTTTGGGATCCATGGGCTATTGGGCTTCTCCCTCACCCTCCCCATCAGGTCTGCCCGCACAAGGGTATCACAATCCACCCCCTTGAGAGCCCAATGTCCTCATTAGCACACTTTCGATTGGGTCAGGCTCTAATATCATTTTGTTACGACCCGATCCACGAAGTACTATATTGTCCACTTTGAGCTGTGATGCCCTTATGTGAGTGGACCTGCAGGGGAGGGTGAGGGAGAAGCCCAATAGCCTATGGATATCAAAAAGGTTGGCAAGCTGCAAATGGGAGATCATAGTCTCACATCACCTGGGTGTAGGAGGGTGATGTATTATATATGTAAGAGTTTGAATTTATAGAGTATTACGCGTTTTAAAGTCGTGCGGGCCTTGAATCAAAAGCGGACAATATAGTACTTTGTGGATCAGGTCGTGACACAATTGGTGGACACCAAAACTAGCTCAAACTCTCCCCAACAAAACCCTACCATAAAAACAACATTTTAAGTGAAAAACAACAATCCACACGAAATGAAATGGGAACAGGTGCTTCGAGGAGCACAGACAATTCTCATGGTGATAGTGGAAAAGACAATAAGACCATGCAGGTGAAATGGGAACAAGTGCTTTGAGGAGCACAAACGGCTCTCATGGCGATAATAGAGATGATAGAAAAGACCACGCAAGTGGTCACATTACATGTCATTGAAAATGAAGAATTACAAGCTCAAATACGACCTCGTCCGTAAAGTTTATGGTTTTGTTCCCTTCGTTGGTTATTGGGACCCTTTCAAAATTGTGCAGTCCCTTAACCCTCAACAATTCTTGATTTATTGACTTTTTGTTGTGGTTTCGGTTCTAATTCTTAGTTTTTGGATTCTCATTGATAGTTTTTTATGGAACGCAAATCCACTTCAACGTGGGAACTAAGCGTCGTGCCCTACTTTTCGAAAGACACCACCACATTTCTGAAGGATATCACCACCCGCTAATAAAACCACCAATATAAAAACTATAATTGCCTTTCTCACTATATTATCCATCAAACACCACCACCGCCAGCCTCACCGAGCATCCGTCGAATGACACTTCAGCTTCCACCTGCTTGTTCTCTTATTTATTTTTTAATTTTTTTTCTTATCATTCTGTTATTTTCTTCTTATTCTATTATCTGACATGTTTTTCTTATTTTATTCTTTATTTATTTCTTATTCTTATTCATTTTTTTTTCTGTCTTTTATTCTATGTTATTTTTTTTTCTCAATCTTATTCTTCTTCTCTTTTCATTTATGTCTTCATCTTCTTATCTGTTTTTTTTTATTCTCTTATCTTATCTATTTGTTTATTCTTATCTCATTATCACTTTTTCTTTCTCTTGTCTTCTTCTTATTATTTTCCTATCTTTTTTTCATCTTCTTATTTTCTCCCTTTTTTTTTCCTTTGCCTCTGCGGAGTTTCTCTACAAGTTGGAACTTCTGCGAAGCCAAAAAATTGTCCCTCATCGAGGTTCCTGTGAGTAGAAAATTCACACTCTGCATGAGGAGCTCCGCGAGGGCGAATGAGAAAACATAACAGTAGAAGAAAGGAAAATTAAGGAATGGAAGAGAGGAGGGAGAAAAGAAAAAGAAGAGGGGAGAAGAAAAAAAATAAAAAAAGGAAGAAAATACTGGAACTGGGGGAGGGGGGGACTAAAAAAGAGAGAGAGAGAAAAAAAAATATATAATAAAAAAGAAAGAAAAATGAGAAAGAACAATTGGTGATGGCAGGGCATGGTGGTGAGATCGAAAGTGGTGGGGCGAGATGGTGAAGCTCACTTGGAGAGG
Source organism: Berberis thunbergii (assembly GCA_003290165.1). Classification (NCBI taxonomy): domain Eukaryota; kingdom Viridiplantae; phylum Streptophyta; class Magnoliopsida; order Ranunculales; family Berberidaceae; genus Berberis; species Berberis thunbergii. Next base: position 443,767 of record QNQO01000819.1, on the reverse strand, counting down.
GAAGAAAAGGTAAAGGTGGAGAAAGTCACGATATCCGGTATATCTAGAAACATAAAAGTGGAGTGAAATGTCTTTCAGTCACACTCAATCACTAAAATAACGTAAGAAAACGTTTTTGCAGCGTGGCATAAAAATCCGCTCCCATCCCAGATGGCGTGGGAAGAGATATTACGAGGGACCCGGAGAGAGTACACGATCTTCACCTGTAGCTTCTCTTCAACTCTATCTCCATCTCTCTTTTTATCCCCAACGCAACCCCGACATCAACTCCAAAGCTTTACCTCTCTCTCGTCTCTTTCAATCTCTCTATCTATCTATACAGAATCATTTATTCAAACAATTGGTGGACAACAAAACTCTCTCGACTCTTTGCTCTCCCCAACATAAACCCTAACGTAAAACAGTATTTTTCAGCGAACAAACACTCCACACGAAATGGGAACAGGTGCTTCGAGGAGCACAGACAGCTCTCATGGCGGGAATGGAGAGGAGTACAGAGAAGACCACGCAGGTGGTCAGCTTTATTTGTCGTTGAAAATGGAGAATTACAAGCTCAAAAACGACCTCATCCCTCACGTTTACGGTTCTGTTCCCCTTGTTGGTTCTTGGGACCCTTCCAAAGCTGTACAATCTCTTAACCCTTACCAATTCTCGATTTCTTGACTTCTTTGTTGTTGTTGTTTCGATTCTAATTCTTGGTTCTTGGATTCTTCTTGATAGCTTTCGATGGAGCGGGAGTCCACTTCAATGTGGGAACTAAGCTTCGTAGTTCCTCCGAATCACGGTAAAGATCACTACGACTTCATTTAGGGTTTATGTTCAATGTGATTGGTCATTTGGGCGGGAAGTAACTGTAATGTGATCGATTGATTGAATGAGTGATTTGTTTGGTTTCAGAAACTCTGGACTTCAAGTTTCTGTTGAAGCCAAAGTATAGTAATTCACCTTGTATTATTGAGGAGGGAACGAACAGAGTCCTCACTAGGGGGACATTGCAAGGAGATGCAAGATTGGCTTTGTTTAGGCACGTTAGCGACGAGCTGCTTGAGTACCGTGTGTTTATTAAAGCTGATAGGGTATCTCCTTTTGATCTTGCGGCAAGTTGGAGAGCTTATCAGGAACATTTCCAGCCCTCGACAGTTCGTGGGATTCCTGATGTTAGTATAAATGCAGCGCCTGAGTCGGGTGTTGAGGTATGGTTTAATCTCATATTTTCAAGAATTATAGTTCTCTTCATCTATTTAGTTGCGCGAATTGATTCGCTTCATTTATTGTGTTGTCTCTTCATGCCTTGATATAATGTATGGTCCTGTATTCAGAGCAATGACCACATTCGTCCGCTTTACACACATGCAACACTGATTTACTTTGCAAATATTGCTGAGTTTTGTAATGTTGTTATTATCCTACATAATCATGTGCCACAGCAAATCTATAGTCCAGTTTCTCAATTGATGTTTTGGGAGTTAAAGAAATGGCTGAATACAGAAAAAGTATCAAGTATAACTGTATAACTGAGAAATGCTTAGGCTCCATTTGGAAGTGCTTAAAGAAGCTTCTTTTTCTTGGGTTGTTTTATGCGCCTGTGTTAGACATTGGTACCTTCTTTAAGTTGTATAAAATATATGGAATAATCACCTTTTAAGATTTTGAGTTTTCACTTGTCTAAGATCAATGATGAGCACTGATTAAAAGTATGACCTGCTAAGAGAACTGAGATGGATGTAACAGTTTCGTACTTCTTTTCAAGCATCAGGAGTAACTGGTTGTTCTTTCTTCTCTTATGTTTTCTTATGCCTTTGGCAGTTTGGCCACCATTGATTTTGATCTTAACAATGTTCACTATTTCTTATTTTGCAACAGAATGGCTCCTCAGCAAGTTTGGAGCACGATCTAGAACGTTATGTTGTTCCAGCTCCCATGACTGTTGCAAATTCAGGCCTGGTTTATGCAGCTAACTTGACAGAGACTCCACGATCAATAACACATGGTGGCACTTATTCATACGGCGATTCTTCAAATACTGCTCCATTTATAAATAAGGCTGCTGGTGTTTCTGGTGATCAATCTATACCTAGAAAGGTTGGTGACCCTTGATCTCAATTTGTGATGTACCTTTTCTCATAGGTCTTGAGAAATGCTCAAGTATTTCTAGAAACTCCAAAACAAAATCAGTTATCATTCTTATCAGTCCCTATTCAGTGGGCTTATGATTGGATTAGCTTAAACATAAACTTTTACTTCACTTTGAATTCAAAATTCCATGTGAAATTTCAAGCTAATTGCCAAAGTATTTTTGATGATGTAGCTGATAAAGTCAAGGTCATCTCAATCTCTGATACTTAAGTGCTTGTAGGCACACAAATCTCTGTTTGATGAATGCGTTTAATCTAAACACGTCCATGACTCCATGTTAACTGGAATTATTATCGTATCTTTCCTTAATTTTGAATTGATTTTGTTTGCTTGATGCATTCTCGTTGTTAAAATCATTTTTGTAATGTATATTTTATACTCCTTATTTTCTTGATCTTATTATGGTGGCCCTTTATGTAGGAAATAGAAATAATAATTCCAGATCTTTCAAAGACTTTTCCAAGTTCTGGCATGGTTGAATCCAAATCAGTAGGGACATTTTCACCATTTCAAAAGCAAGATAGTCACAGGGGTCTCTTTGTGGATAGAGGTGTAGGATCTCCTAGACTTGTGAAATCGTCTAGTGGAACCTCCTTTGCTAGCGATCTTAAATTGGACACTGAAACCAAGGTTGGTTTTCTTCAAATCCCCCTGAGCACAGACTAATCTTTTTACTCCCTTGCTAACTGCTAGTATTTTGAACCTGCTTCTTATACTTTTACCTATTCTACTAATTGTTAGAATGCCATGCCGGCAGCTGCTGGGGCTGTTGCAGCGGCGGCTGTAGCAGATCAGATGCTTGGACCAAAGGAGGATGGGCATTTGGCAATTGTTCTGGTATGCATGATGTTTTATTGTATAACTAGTCATAGTTGTTTATTTGTGTAAGTTTTACTAAAGTTGAGTTTAAATATTGTGATATCAGAATATACAAGTGTAAACCCTCCCTAATTACACTCCAAAAATCAGAAATTTATTAATTATCCACCTGTTCAGAAGTTCTCTTGGCATGCTTTTAGGGGATTGATTTATTTTTATTATTATTTTATTTCCCAATGGCATATATGTGAGGACCACTTCAGAGGCATTTTATAATTAACTGAATCGAGGGCATTTTTGGAAGTTAAAACTGTGGGCTGAAGACAACTGCAGTGTTCACTAGGCCTCGGGCCTTTATAAATAATAGTACTTCTTTTTGTAGGTTGGCTTACCAGCACGAGGCAAGACTTTTACTGCTGCTAAACTCACAAGATATCTCCGCTGGTTGGGTCACGATACTAAACACTTCAATGTTGGAAAGGTATTTGTTTTTATTCTTTCACCAAATGTTATTCTATTTACGCCCATGAATCAAAATTTACTAACAGAATATTTTACTGTAAATCTGTAACAGTATCGTCGCCTTAAGCATGGAATAAATCAGGTATGCTCAAATATTTCCACAACTTCTTTGAAATACTTTGACATCTAAGTTGTAAATGTTCTACCATACTGATCATGATCACCACAAAAGGAGGTTAGCTTTTTATGAGCAGTCGGGTTAGGTCTTCCTGATTGATAATTTAATTTTTCTATTGAGGATCTCTAGGATTCAAAAGGAGGTTAGATTTCATTTATTGTGTGGTTGTCTCTAAAGTTTGCAGATGTGGTTCTTGTTTCAGTAAAATTATAAGAGTAGTTCATCTTGTGTCAGCTTAGATTGTGAGACTGGTGACTAATGTGCTTTGATACAGTCTGCTGATTTTTTCCGAGCTGACAATCCAGAAGGCATGGAGGCGCGTGATCAGGTAACCTTCCATCTCGATATCCTCGTAAAAGTTATCTTTTTTTCGGGGGTTTCATGCTCATTACCTGATACTCTTATGAAAAGAAAATTTTTGATTGGCTGCTAGCTTAAGGCAAACGTTAGTGTAAAGGGGACAGGGTCAGACATTTTTCCAATGATATCTTATTGACAACCTTTTAGTTAATCAGTATTGTGTCTATGAATGCGTCCCTTAGCTATTTACATCATTACATGCCTTTCCTTCTTCACACAAAGTCTCATTATCTCACATGCCACTAGGTAGCAGCCCTTGCAATGGAAGATATGATAGGCTGGATGCAAGAAGGTGGTCAGGTAACATATTCATATTTTAGTTTTAGTTGCCCCCCTCCCTCTGTTCTTCTCTCTCAAATTTTTTCTTATAGTTGTCCTTTCATCATAGGTTGGAATATTTGATGCCACAAACAGCACCAGAAAGCGTAGGAATATGCTTATGCAAATGGCTGAAAGAAAATGCAAGGTAGCAAGCTAAACTCAACTGCCACCAACCATTTCCCCTTCTTTTATTTTTTAATATTTAGGCTATTAAGAATGAAGATTCTTTTAATTGATAAATTGTCATTGTTTGACTTAGAGTCTGTTCCATAAGTTCTGTTCAGTTATTCAATTATTTTTGGAGCACATGTTTCTTAATTTAGAAGCACCAGTAAATCCTTCATCTCAACATGTCCTCTTTGGTCTTCCCTTGCTCTTTTGGAACCTTCAAGGCTTCAATCAGCGTGTTCCTTTTCGTCCGAGTTACACAACAATGTCTTGCATTTTGATTTTGAGCCTGTGAAATTTCTTATTTGAAAGCAAAGATCCATCATCAACTTTCTTTATCTGGTCTGTCTCAAGATTTCGGTTAAAGTATTGCATTCTTAGTTGATATATGTTCTATGTTTTCTCTGCAGATCATCTTTTTGGAAACACTATGCAATGATGAACACATCATTGAAAGAAATATACGTCTTAAAATTCAACAAAGTCCTGATTATGCAGAACAGTGAGTACTTATTGTAGCTTGTGCACATTTGCCACAAGTTGTTTTCGTCTTGATGTACATCTGTAAAAGCATATTTTTCTTGTTGCAGGCCAGATTATGAAGCCGGACTTAAAGATTTCAAAACCCGATTGGCCAATTATGAGAAGGTCATTTTGTGCAACTTTTGAAGATTTCCCTTGTGAGTTTTTGTTTCCATTTTATTAGGACTATTCATTCTTCTTCAACAGGTTTATGAGCCAGTGGAAGAAGGTTCTTACATTAAAATGATTGACATGGCTAGGGGGAAAGGTGGGCAGATACAAGTAAGTTTGGCAATGCTGTTCTTTCTTTTTTTGGTATCTTTTTGTTGTTTTTCATGTGTATAATGCATGTTCTGTCTTCCCATGAAAGCTCTGCCTGAAGTGTCCCAGTGTTTGAAGTGGTAGTTCAAGTTGTTTGAGGAAAGTACTCTGGGAGCATACTACCCTGAATTATGTGTTGATAATCTTTCAGTTGTTTTCTAATCCAAATATTACCGTGTTTCATTTATTGTAGATAATCTTTACTACGAGTCCTTCATTGTGAGATTTATAGAAAGTCAGTGTTATAACTCCTTAAAGAAGATGTAGGAGTTGTCGTACCTGAGAATCCGTTAACTTGAAGGCTATTACTTAATATGATTATAGTTGTAATAGTTGACTAATCACTTGAATTATATGCTGATCCCCCTAGATAGTGAGCTCCTTTACTAGTATCCTTTGTAGGGCTTGTAAACCTAAGCATACAAGTGAGCAGTGGATTTATCAAGCATATATTAAAAGAAATAACTGATGGTGGACTATTGGAGTTTAAGAGGCACTGATAAGGTTTATGCCAGTGAAGTGCACAAACAATGACAATCAAGTCGTCAACAAGAGTGTATTCAATCATATACTGTCTATTTCTTAAAGTAACAACATGCTATATACTTACCAGAATTTGGTAGTTGCATTTGTTTCGCTTATCAATTACAGTGACTTGGTAGTTGCACTTGTTTTACTTTTCACTTTTACAATTTTGCTCATGGATGGTTTTTGTTTTGGTTAAAGTTTGTAAGTACCTAGTAGAGGTGTTATCTAATTGGTCTTTCTATCTGCCTTTTCTAGGTTTATTGAGAAATCTTCTCTCTTGATTCAGGTCAACAACATCAGTGGTTATCTTCCAGGAAGGATTGTATTTTTCTTGGTATGATACGATATAGCAATTCTTTTGTGTTACTCATATTTGAAAATTTCTTCCATTCTGTTTATAATTTTGATTGTGACTAGAAGAAATCAAGGACATTTAGATCATCCAATATGATTTCCTCAGTCGAATTCCCACCAAGCAAGTCAATAGAACAAATCATTCTGGATATTAAAATTACTATTTGGGTCTGGGGTTGTACTTGAGGAACATGTAAACTCTTAGTGTGGAGTAGGAAGTGGTCAGTGAGCACCTCTCTCATCGATTCACGTTTTTTTTTTCCATTTTTAATAGAATGTACATTCCCGTTTCAGATAAAATTTAAAACAAAATAAAATTTCTTGAAACTCAATTTGCTACTCATTATGAAATGGATGGCCTTTGTAGATATGGCAAACTAGGTGAGTGAACGTACTATATAATTGATTGTTTTGGGGCATATTCCTTTCCAGTTATATAGAAAAGACTCTTAGGGTATTTTTGGCTGTATGGATCTCACTCCATGGAGTGTATGGCCGTATGGGAATGAAAGAGGAGTAGATAGGAGGAGTTACATTTCATGGAATGAGATTCCATGCAACAAGCATACCCTAAATGTCTTGATTAATGGTGACTGGTAGTTTGCTAAAAGTTGTAATATTAATCTTGAAAAATGAATATCTCAACTGCTTAAGTTTGAATTTTAAAATTTCACAGGGGGCCATCAAAGATCACGCTAGCAGTTGAACTGGCATTTCTTTTCCCCATTATTTCTGGATTGTGTATTGGTTTAACAAATTTTACATGTTATTTCTTGAAATGTTATCATTTATCACAGAGTATTGACTGCCTGCATTTCAGGTGAATACACATCTAACACCACGCCCAATATTGCTTACTAGGCATGGAGAGAGTCGAGATAATGTTAGAGGCAGAATTGGGGGCGATACAGCATTAAGGTTCGGCATCTAAAACATATCATAATCCAATCCTCCCAAGTTGTAGTCATTTTTTTGAAATATCAAAATTTCTGAACAAGATTTGAGTATTCTGTCTTGTCTAATACTAAAATTTCAAGGTATCCTTGAAGAGTCTTTATGTACTGTGATGGATGACAATAACCAACTCTATTATAGAAACCCTTTAATTGGTTGAATACTCAATATGTTTAACTAGTTACTGGTTACAAAAAGGATTAGCTCTGTAGTTTGATGTTATACTTCGTCCAAGTAGAGCATATCAAGCAGACAAAGTAGTTTTTGTGCAACCAAGCAAAATAGTCGTAAAGCGGCAAATATGGAGATCACCTGTATTCTAACATAACTTTTCTGTGCACCATGCTTCCTGGAATTCGACACAGCCACAAAAAATACCAAAAGTGTGTTATCAGAGCTGTCTATAGGAATCCGTGCATTATGCTTTTCAAGCCTTCTATATTTTTGCTCTCCAAGCCCTTCTGGATACACAGGAAAAGTAAAGCGGATAAAAGTATTAAAATAATGTCATAAATAGAATGGAATAGGCGACGCAGATCTGAGCCTTAGTAGAGAAGACGGTGAAGGAGCCATAGAACCCACATATGGTTCAACTCACAAGAATAGGCTAGATGGAATGTGTTAGTAGCATGAGACTGTTTACATGATGATTGGATCCATGTCATGGGTAGTCGATACCATGAAGTTCACTACTTCTATCATATCATCACACGGTTACGCAGCTTTCCGCTCTGAGCAAATCATTTTAACTTGTTTCTTCTATACTTCTATTCTTCTTCTGATGGAAGTAGTTATGCCTTTATGTGTATAGCTTTTACAAATTCAGTTTTGTTCAGCTCCTATGCCAAGGCTATCTTATCCTGACCCTTTCAACCATTTGAACAGCGAATCTGGCGAGCTTTATGCAAAGAAACTTTCCTACTTTGTGGAAAAGCGACTAAAATCTGAAAGGACTGCTTCTGTAAGTTCCCGATATAGTTTTATTTATCACTATTCACCATTTCGTTTTATGCTTGTTACCTCTTCCCCATTTTAGCCAGTCACAGGTCACCTTTGTTTGTTACATTAGGAATTTAGTTACTGTAGACAATAGATGAAAATCAGTTTTCTTCTATCATCTGGAGCAAAATTTGCAATTTATTCCCTTCGTTTTATGAATAATTGAATATCAGAACATACAAAATTCTTTTCATACTTATCTTTTTTCTTTGGTTCTAGTTTCTTGTTTTAAAGCTTGCATCTTACGGTGCATGCACCATTCATGATGCTGCATATTTGTATGCTATACTTGGTTTGTATATATTAGAATACAATTTGTAGTGAGTATATGGGTTTGGTCCGTCTTGCAACACCTGTACTTTTTATTATTTCGTTAAACTCACCTGCTCCTTGGATTATAAATAATTTTTCTTAAACTGACACTTCATTACAAGAAGATTACCTATATTTTCATATGTTCAAGATTTATCTTCCTGTGAGCTTGGTATGCATATTGTCTCGTATTCATGCTGAATTTGTTGACCTGGTGCGTGTTTCTCTTTTGCTTACCTTGGCACTAGATTTGGACCAGTACACTGCAGCGGACAATTTTGACTGCAAGTCCAATTGTAGGGTTTCCAAAGGTCAGTAAATAAGTACGTAAAAGTAGGATTTTTTTTTACCTCTGTAACATACTTTTATATATAACATTTGGTGGACGCGATCGTAAGCTTACAAGGTTAATGCTATTGTTAATACTTTTGATAGATACAATGGCGTGCACTTGACGAGATAAATGCTGGAGTGTGTGATGGAATGTCATATGAAGAAATACAGAAAAACATGCCCGATGAATATGAGTATGTTGATATACTTATTTCTGAACATGCTTTAACTGTTCTGCTTATTCTGTTAAATCAATGTCTAATATCTTGTAATACAAATAAGTGTAAAAAGATATGTTTACAATATTGTTTCATTGCTTCCATATTATGACTCAATTTTGATCCACCCCCATTTCCATTTTTTTCTTTTGAAATTAAAGCTACTACTTTGCCCAGATCATATGTTCACGCGAGTTTCATCATATAGAAAAGAGTCAAGTTAGCACAGCAATACAACAAAATGATATTAACATGTGTTGGAGTTGACCTGAAAGAACAACGATAACTTACTTATGTGGACCATGTGTTTTCTGCAGGAGTATTAGTGTGTTTTCAACTCCCTTGCCTTTATATTATGTCATTGCTATTCTTGACCACTTGGGGTGTGTTTGATTTTTGTTTTCCATGGAAAAACTTACTAGTGGAGAGATTATGAAAGAGAAGAGAGGGGAGTGCGTGAAATTTGTGACCTCCCACCACTGATCTTCTCTCAAAATCATGGAAAAAAAAACACTCTTAAGGGGGCCTAAGAAAACTTTTCCATAAAAAATTCAAAAAACATGGCTATCTTCGTCATCTGTCAACTATTTTCATGGGTTTCCATGGAAAAAAAAAATCAAATACACCGTTAGGTTTTTTGTTTTTTATTGTTTTAAATCCCAATATCACATGGGTACCGGATGAAAAACAGTTTGAATTTTTGCACATTTATTGGCAGATGAATGAAAACTAAGACTGCTCTCACTTCTTCTACTAGAGTATTAACAGATACTTTCCCCCTATATCATAGTAGAGAAACTACAGTCATAGGGTGGATGTACATAAACGTTGATGTAATTTTACTGCAAATTAAATTTGTATTTAAAATGTTGAGTTTTAACCAGGTTTACTTGAAGAGCTTACCTCCAAGAATGTGGTTAGCAGCTGGGGGTCAGTTTCAAGAAACTATTCTTTGCTATCTTAAGGTGAAATACAATGTGTATTGTTCAGAGTACCTCCAACAGGAAATAGAAAAAACTTGGATGGAATTGACGTGTATTCATAAAGATGTCACAGATATTAGCATATCAGTGTTGCAATCAGTTGCCAACTCCTAAAGTTAACTTATTTAAGTTGCGATTTTTATAGGTTTTATTGCACTTGGTGCAGTATAAATACCAAAAAAAAAGTAACTAAAAATTAAAAGCACCCTATCTGCAGTATTGGTTCTGAGTTTCCTCCTGTCTAGTTTACGCCCAATACCTTTTGAAGCAGCATCAGAGTCAAAAGGGATGAGGATTGTTGGTAGTTCAATGAGAGAGTGAGTGGTGGTGATGGTTTGGCGATAATGGGAAGATAGAGGTGGGTTGGCAAGAAGAAAAATGAAGGGAAAAGGAGGTGAAGGTGGTCGTTCAATAGGTGAGGACTAGGTATTTGATTCAAGGAGGGAATTTGTTTGAGAGCATTTTCTTCCCCAAAGAAGTTCTACCCTGTGGAAACACACTAATGAAACTTCATCCGAGAGAATATTTTCTAGTGTTTTCTTGAAATCTGCAGGGGTTTCCAGGAGTTTGTCTCAGTGTCTCACCTAGCCGACTTTGACTGAATAAAGAAACTTATTCCTTCAGAGATTCTTTGAAAACTTTATTTCTTACTATTATCAGGGATGATTTCTGCTTAATAACTAGCTTCTAATTGCAGATCACGCAAGAAGGACAAGTTGAGATATCGTTATCCTCGCGGGGAGTCTTATCTTGATGTCATCCAAAGGTTTGTATCTAATGGACTTTAAGATAATAAGAGAAGTCTCTTTAAGTCTCAGAAAATTTCGTCCATTGATTGACTTGATATAACTTATCTTTCAATGTTGATGCAGGTTAGAGCCAGTAATTATCGAGCTTGAAAGACAACGTGCACCTGTTGTTGTGATCTCTCACCAGGTATAAACTCATTGCTTAATAGTCTCATTTTGGTCAGTTTATTTGCTGATTTTAACTAATGCTGCATCTGTGATGTATGCAGGCGGTATTAAGAGCGTTATATGCATATTTTGCAGACAGGCCTTTAAATGAAATCCCACACATTGAGGTAAGTCCCCTGAGATTGTCCCTTTTCTCACTTTTCTGGAGGCAAAATTGTTGAATTTGTGGCTCATTTAGATCCAGGAATTAGTTCCACAAGGAAAGATCTCCTGATGTCTGGTCAAACGTATGACTTGCACTTACCGAACTGATCCATGCAAAAGCATTAATGTAGGAGTCTACATCACAAAACTCAGGTCTTGATGAATTCCAAAGGAAACCCCTGTACTAGGTCACCAGTTTCACAAACTTAATTATTAAGAAATTCCAATAAAATTCCGTCAGTGGGAGGGCAATCAACAAACTCATGTCTCAGACAAGTTTGATTGGAAACTCTGGTGCTTGGCACCAAAGCTGCATAAATAAGATTCCATTAACTTTGTTTTGAATCGTTTTCCAATTCACGCGTTTCATTAGCATTAGAATGTAGGGAATGAACTTGGAACGTTAACACTGTTAATTTTTGTTTTCAGATGCCTCTTCATACCATAATTGAGATACAGATGGGACTTACAGGTGTCCAAGAGAAAAGATACAAACTCATGGACTGAAGTGGTCATTGAATTCCTTTGGAGGACACTCAAATCCAGCCAATTCATTTAATCTTTCCATTCCTTGTCATAAATGTACAATGAGAGAAAATGCATTCGTTGGATGTTTATATCTGTAATTGTCAAAAAGTCATAAAATATCAACATATACTGATTACTGATTCTGTCAAGGTAATCAAAATACTTTTTCCAAAATGCTCCCAGTTTTGTTTCGTTGGTCTAGTGACTCTTTGTGGTGTTATGTTGTATCCTTTTTGTAAAGTCTAATTCTTTGAACTCCCTATGCTGTAAAGTTCCATTCTATGCTTAGGCGGTAATAATGAATGTGATTTTCCCGAAACTTAGATTTTTCCCAAATTATTTCTGTGACAGAAGATTTCCTAAACTTTAGCATGTATCATATGAGTTGCCTTTTGTGCATAAACATTTTGTTTTTCTGACAATATATTGTGAGTGGTGTCTTAGTTTGGCTACTTGTTGCATTGGGCTACTTTTAATGTGTTCTATGGGTGATTTACATATTTTAGTTTTCTCTATATTTCACAAGTATTCAAACACTTCTAATTATTTCTCGCAATTTCCTTAAATATCTCGAAATGATGGTTCCAAGCTTTTGCGTTTTCCGCGTGATCCCCATAAGGGCCAAGGTTCACTAAAAAAGGACTTTGATGAACAACCATTGTCTTCAATGGGTTGTAACTAGAAAATGCCCACGCACCAAATTCCAGCAAGAGTTTATCTGCTCGAGTCCTCGGATTCACTCTCCTCTCCTCACACGCGTTGTATTTTCATGGAGTTGGATTCTATGTAAACAAACACAACCTTATTAACAAATCCTTTCGGGATCGTCTCCTCCATGCTTAGGAATCCTGTTTCTCTTGAACCCACAAAGATTAAATACTCAAAAGATGTAATTTGGTGATGGGTGGTTCGATTTACCATGTTCTTTCATCAACATTTCCCAAATTTATGATGCAACTAGATTCTGATGGCAACCAAAGAAGATACTTAAAAAAACAAGTAACCACATCCACATGAAAGCAATCAATATGCAAAACCAAAACTTTGCCGTTTCCTTCACGGGACTTTTGCTTCAACTCATCTCCTTACATTCAAGTCAAAGCAAAACCCTTTATTCATGGAAGAACTCAACCTTCTTCACCTACAATAATACATTATATATAAATTTCCATGCGCTTTCTTCTTCACGAGGCATGTATGAATACAACTAAATTATAACACACGCAATATAGAGAAACTTAGATGACACAAAACCCGTAATTCCATCCATTAACAATGTCTTTTGGTTCTAAGGCTGAACAAAAACCAGATCAAACCGACCGAACCGGTTCGAATTCGGTTCGGATCGGTTTCGATTTTAAAAAATTCAAAACCGAAGTGGTCGGTTCGGTTTTCGGTTTCTATGTGATTTTAACCGACCAAACCGAACCGACCGAATATATAATAAATAATATATATTTTATATATAAATAATACAATATGTTTAAAATAGTCGGTCGGTTCGGTTTCATTTCGGTTTTGGTTTGATTTTAGTCGGTTCGGTTACGGTTTGCATAAATTAGAATCGGTCCGGTTTCGATTTGAAAATTTTAAAACCGACCTAAGTCGGTTCGGTTTACGGTTTAGGTGAAAAACCGAACCGGGTTCGGTTTTCAGCCCTATTTGGTTCCCTATAACAGATTCTTTCAAAGTCCAATCTTACTTCACTCTCGACAACAACAGACTACTGGCACTAACTGGGTACAAGCAGAAGGATGTTTACTTCGAAGCTTACGAGTGAAATCAATCCAAACATCAACTTTACTGATGGAAAGGTCATGTTTGCAGCTGTTATCGCCTTGCTGGTTGTGGTTTGTTTGGTTGTAGTACTGCATATCTATGCTAGGTGTATGATTGGTCGAGCTAATAGGAGTAGGATAAGTGTTACGAGTGTTGTAAGGTTGAATCATCTTCATGTAGGTTCTACGCTGCCACAGGTTTATGATGACAGTGGCAACAATATGAACCAGCAAATGGAAAGTGGTCTTGATGCAACAAGTTTTGGATTGCTTCCTCTATTTGTATACAAATCTGATGAGTGCAAACATGGACTGGAATGTGTGATATGCATGAGTGCGTTTGATGATGATGACATGGGTAGGTATTTACCTAATTGCAAGCATGCGTTCCATGTGGAGTGTGTAGATAGGTGGCTTGGGTCAAATTCAACTTGTCCAATTTGTAGAGATAATGTTGCATTGGAGAAGGCGGTGGAGGTTGATTCCGTATCAACTGACAATGTAGAGACTGATGATTCATTGCAGAAAGTCTCTGTCTCGGGTGAAGAAGTTCATATGGTAATTCCACACGATTCAGAACCAAAATGCCCTTCCTCCCCAGCACCAACACTGCCACCAGCGCCGTCATTGCCATCACTCTGCAGAGATATTTCCTTGAGAAGAATGTTAAGCATGAACAAGAACAAATTGGAACATAAAGTATTTCCATCCTGTAGTTTGAACGAGTTAACCGTTTGAAAAAATTCTTGGATTGTATTTTGATTTCTTTTAATTTTGAGTGTGTGTGTGTGATAATAATGTTTTAATGTGTTTAGGTTGAAGTCGATTCATCCATGCTTGTAGACCCAGCATTCTAACAAGTCGTCTATAACGTAGAATTCCACACCAAATGATCCAATCATCTAATACCTTTGTGTGGTTATTAGAGTACCTCAAGTTTTGAATAGAACTTTCAAACCTCAAGTTAGGAAAGACCCAAGTCTATGGCACACAGTTCCCCTTTCAAATGCACAGTCTTCAACATTTCTGTTTGATAACATTTTCTCCTTACTCTCAAGTTTGTCTCTCTTAATCATCAACAATGAGGCTTCCATTCTCATGGCTTCTTTCACTCTCCTTCTTCTCCCTACTTTTCCATAACATCACTTGTGCCACTCCTCAGTGTCTCAATGATCAGAGAACCTTATTACTTCAACTGAGACAAAACATTTCTTCCACTAGCAGTACTACAAGGATCAAGTCATGGGACCCAAACACTAATTGTTGCTCTTGGGATGGGGTAGAATGCAGTCAGCTTGGTCGTGTTACTACTCTAGACCTCAGTAATGAATCCCTTTCGAGCGCTTTCGATAATGCAAGCGCTCTCTTTCGATTGCAACACCTTGAGAAACTGAACTTGGCTTACAATAACTTCATTTCTGCAACAATTCCAATGGACCTGGGGCGTCTTGTTAACTTGACTCATCTCAATCTATCCAACGCAGGCTTCACTGGGCAAATTCCAATTCAGATCTCTTTCTTGAGAAGGTTAGTTTCGCTTGACCTCTCTTCTAGTTTTGCAAACTCACTGAAACTGGAAAACCCAGACCTTGGAATGCTAGTCGGAAACCTCTCGGAGTTAAAAGAGCTCTATCTAGATGGTTTGAACATGTCTAGTTATGGTGGCAACTGGTGTAAGGCCTTGTCCCAGGCACTCCCAAACTCCTTGCGGAATTTGAGCTTATCGAATTGTCAACTTAAAGGACCTTTTGATGAATCATTTTCAGTGCTTAGTTCGCTCTCCGAACTTAGTCTTGATCTCAATAATTTAACTGGTAAACTACTGGAATTCTTTGGGAACTTCTCCAATTTGACTTCCTTGCATCTCAGTAATTGTGGGTTATCTGGAAAATTCCCCCAAAAAATCTTCCAGTTACCACTACTAAAGAGTCTTGATGTAACACATAATCCAAACCTTAATGGCCTTCTGCCAGACTTTCCAGTGAATGGATCCCTTCACACCTTGGTTTTGTCGAGTACAAATTTCTCTGGGACATTGCCAGAGTCCATTGGTAATCTCAAATTGTTGGTCAATTTGGGGCTTACATCTTGTCATTTCACAGGACCCCTCCCAAAATCGATGTCCAATCTTACCCGACTCATGTACTTGGATCTTTCGTCCAACCAATTCAATGGAACAGTTCCACACTTCAGTTTGGCTGAAAATCTCACCCAAATCAATCTTGCTCATAATAGATTAACGGGTCCAATTCCTTCTGCATGGGAGAATTTATCCAAGCTCGTACAGCTCATTTTACGAAATAACTCACTTAATGGGACAATCTCACCTGCATTGTTTCACCTCCCTTTGTTGGAGAAGATAGATATTTCGCAAAATGGATTCACTGGTCAACTGGGCGAGTTCAATGAGTCTTCTTCACTGGATACCCTTGATATCAGTGGGAATAAGTTGAGAGGGCCAATTCCTAGGTCAATTTTTAATCTCTCTGGTATTAAGATCTTCACAGTTTCCTCAAACAACTTCAATGGCACATTACAGTTACAGCAGTTTCAGGATTTCAGGAACCTTTCGAGTCTTGATCTTACTGGTAACAACTTGACAATCGATGCCAGTGGCATTAATTCTGCCTTGTTTCCACAGGTTGGCACATTGAAATTGGGTTCTTGCAGGCTGAGAAAATTCCCTGATTTCTTGAGAAACCAGTCAAGCATAGTCTTTCTGGACCTTTCGAACAACCAAATTCATGGGAGAATACCTGACTGGATTTGGGAAATTGGAAATGGGACTATCGGTCATTTAAATCTCGCTGGCAACTTCTTGGAGAATCCTCAAGGACCTTTGCCCAAAAATATTATTTTTAATGCCTTGGCTGTAGTAGACCTCCATTCTAATCATTTCAAAGCTCTAATCCCAATTCTCCCACTCCTTGCTACTGTTTTAGATTACTCAACAAATAATCTCGCTTCAATCATCCCTAACAATATTAGTTTGTATCTCTCTGAGACTCTCTTCTTCTCTCTTTCGGGTAACAATCTCACCGGAGTAATCCCTTCATCAATTTGCAATGCTGGTTATCTTCAAGTTCTTGACCTGTCAAATAACAAACTGAGTGGCCAGATACCCCATTGTCTTGGTAACATGACAAACCTCAAAGTACTGAATCTACGGAACAACAAGTTTGAAGGAAGCATACCAGAGACATTCCCCGGGTGCAATTTGAGAACACTCAATCTCTATGGAAACAGACTGGAAGGACAAGTGTCTAAATCTCTAGTCAACTGTGTAACGCTTGAAGTTCTAGACCTCGGGAATAACCAAATAAATGACACGTTTCCTTCCTGGTTGGGGAAATTGCTCAACTTGCGGGTTCTTGTTTTGAGATGCAACAGATTTCATGGTCCCATTGGACGCTCTGAAAATGTTAGTTCCTTAGAAATGCTGCAAATTATTGATCTATCATCCAACAACTTCACGGGAAGTCTATCTTCTGACCAATTCATGAGATGGAGGGCAATGATGATGACTAGAGGAGAAGCCCAAAAGCAGCAGATCGTGAGGTTTGGGTACCTTGAGCTTACTCAATTGTACTACCAAGATGGGGTTACAGTTGCAAGCAAAGGAATGCAGATGGAATTGGTGAAGATCTTAACTATTTTCACCTCCATTGATTTTTCCAGCAACAGATTTTATGGAGAGATTCCAGATGCACTGGGAAATCTCACATCACTCTACAGTCTCAACTTGTCATGCAATTCCCTCACTGGACCTATTCCGTCGTCTCTGGGAAACCTCAAACAGCTCGAGTCATTGGACCTTTCCGAAAATAAGTTGAATGGAGTGATACCTAAGCAATTGGCAGACTTAACATTCTTGTCAGCATTGAACTTGTCATACAACGAACTTGTTGGTAGGATCCCATCTGGCAGTCAATTTCAAACCTTTAATGGGACTTCTTTTGAAGGAAATAAAATGTTATGTGGATCCCCCTTACCCAATTGTACAAATTCTTCTAGTTTGGCACCATCGCCGAAATCCAGATCAGAAATTTCAAAGGATCGAAAGAACAATGATTGGCAAATCATAGTGCCTGTGGTGGGATATGGAGTTGGCAGCTTATCACTTATTGGCTCCCTAGTGCTATTATGGCTGTTATGGAAAAGATGAGAATTCTTGAATTTGTCATTTAAATGTTTTCCCAAGTTGTGTGTAGGATATTACAATATCTCTCTGTTCTGTAATGTGTAATTTGAGTTCATCCCATCTATCTATATGGGTAATTCTACTTTCTTGAATTAGTCCTTTAAATGTTTTCCCAGGTAGTGCTATTACAATATCTCTATTCCGTATCATGAAATTTGAGTCCCTCCATCCCATCTATATGGGCAATTCTACTTTCTTGTCGATTTTCTCTATCAACTTTTAAGGGAATGAAACGTCATTCATGTATGAGTGCTTCTACTTACAATAACTCTTTGTGGTTGTTATGTTGTATCCTTTCTAGATATCATGCTGTATATAATTTGTAAAGTCTAATACTTTGAATTTCCTATGCTGTAAAATTCCATTCTATGCTTGGGGTGTGATAATGAATGTGATTTTCCGGAAACTTTGATTTTTCCCAAATTATTTCTGTGACAGAAGATTTCCTAAGCTTGAGCATGTGTCATATGAGTGGCCTTTACATATGTTCCGTAGATGATTTACATATTTTAGTTTTCTCTATATTTCATAAGTATTCATGACTTAAAATTTTGACAATATATGGGCATTCAAAGCAACTAAGTATTAGAATGTTACAATTCTCGAGCATCGTAATCCTCGGATTCACTCTTCTCATATGACGCAAACAAACACAGCCTTATTAACAAAACCTGCAGGATCGTGTCCTCCATGCTTAGGAATCTTGTTTCTCTTGTACCACAAAGATTAAACTCTCAAAGGAGAATAGCAACCACGAGATACACAAACACTTTGGGGATTTCATCATTCTTTCAAGATCACGCCACCTGATTTTATAATATTTTTGATTCTCAAAAGATGTAATTTCGTGATGGGTGGATCCATTTACCATATTTTTTCATCAACATTTCCCAAATTTATGATGCAACTAGATACTGATGGCAACCAAAGAAGAAACTTAAAATAACAAGTAACCACATCCACATGAAAGCAATCAATAAACAAAACCAAAATTTTGCCGTTTCCTTCACGAGACTTTTGCTTCAACTCATCTCCTTACATTCAAGTCAAACCAAAACCCTTTATTCATGGAAGAACTCAACTTTCTTCACCTACAATAGTACATTACATATAAATTTCCATGCGTTTTCTTCTACACGAGACATGTATGCACGCAAAATAGAGAAACTTAAGATGACACAAAACCCGTAATTCCATCCATTAACAGATTATCTGTAATAATTTACATGTGATCTTCCCTCTCTTTCAAGTCTAATCTTACTTCACTCTCGAGTCTCGACAACAACAGACTACTGGCACTAACTGGGTACAGGCGGAAGGATGTTTACTTCGAAGCTTACGAGTGAAATCATTCCAAACATCAACTCTACTGATGGAAAGATCATGTTTGCAGCTGTTATCACCTTGCTGGTTGTGGTTTGTTTGGTTGTAGTACTGCATATCTATGCTAGGTGTATGATTGATCGAGCTAATAGGAGGAGGATAAGTGTTACGAGTGTTGTAAGGTTGAATCATCTTCATGTAGGTTCTACGCTGCCACCGGTTTATGATGACAGTGGCAACAATATGAACCAGCAAATGGAAAGAGGTCTTGATGCAACAAGTTTTGGATTGCTTCCTCTATTTGTATACAAATCTGATGAGTGCAAACATGGACTGGAATGTGTGATATGCATGAGTGCGTTTGATGATGATGACATGGGTAGGTATTTACCTAATTGCAAGCATGCGTTCCATGTGGAGTGTGTAGATAGGTGGCTTGGGTCGAATTCAACTTGTCCGATTTGTAGAGATAATGTTGCATTGGAGAAGGTGGTGGAGGTTGATTCCGTATCAACTGACAATGATGAAACTGATGATTCATTGCAGAGAGCCTCTGTCTCGGGTGAAGTTCATATTGTAATTCCACACGATTCAGAATCAAAATGCCCTTCTTCTCCAGCACAAACACTGCCACTAGCACCGTCGTTGCCAGCACCCTGTAGAGGTATTTCCTTGAGGAGAATGTTAAGCATGAACAAGAACTACAGATTGAAACATGAAGTATTTCCATCCTGTAGTTTGAACGAGTTAACCGTTTGAAGAAATTCTTGGATTGTATTTTGATTTCTTTTAATTTTGTGTTTGTGTGTCTGTGTGATAATAATGTTTTAACGTGTTTAGGTTGAAGTCGATTCATCCATGCCTGTAGACCCAGCATTCTGCATTATGTTGATGACTGAATGCTAACTTAACCATACAATCAGAATAGAAAACAAGGTACCTTGAAAAGGTCTGAAATTCCCTATTCCAGTTTTGCAAATGGCATCTACTTCTGTAGAATTTGAATCCAAGACCAAAATGAAGGTTTCCAACTGAAAAGATTCATATGACTGCTTAGGCATTTTACCTTCATTCACTCTGCTCTTAGTCGATGTCACATTTTAATGTAACTAGCTAGAGCTACCCAGATAATTGAACTCGTATATTAAAGTATTAAACCTTAACCAAGTAGTTTGGGTGAACAATTTCGTTTCACTACTGAAGTACCATAACGATAACAAGTCGCCTATCACGTAAAATTCCACACCAAATGATCCAATCATCTAATACCTTTGTGTGGTTATTAGACAGAGAGAGGCAGGAATAGAACTTTCAAACCTCAAGTTTTGAAAGACCCAAGTCTATGGCGCACAGTTCCCCTTTCAAATGCACAGTCTTCAACATTTCTGTTTGATAACATTCTCTCCTTACTCTCAAGTTTGTCTCTCCTAATCATCAACAATGAGGTTTCCATTCCAATGGCTTCTTTCACTCTCCCTCTTCTCCCTATTTTTCCATAACATCACTTGCACCACTCCTCAATGTCTCGATGATCAGAGAACCTTACTACTTCAACTGAGAAAAACCATTTCTTCTGCCAGCAGTACCACAAGGGTCAAGTCATGGGAACCAGACACTAATTGTTGCACTTGGGATGGGGTAGATTGCAATCAGCTTGGTCGTGTTACTACTCTAGACCTCAGTAATGAATCCATTTCGAGCGCTTTTGATAATGCAAGCGCTCTCTTTCGACTGCAACACCTTGAGAAACTGAACTTGGCTTACAATAACTTCATTTCTGCAACAATTCCAATGGACCTGGGGCGTCTTGTTAACTTGACTCATCTCAATCTATCAAACGCAGGCTTCACTGGGCAAAATCCAATTCAGATCTCTTTCTTGAGAAGGTTAGTTTCGCTTGACCTCTCTTCTAGTTTTGAAAATTCACTGAAACTGGAAAACCCAGACCTGGGAATGCTAGCAGGAAACCTCTCGGAGTTCAAAGTGCTCTATCTTGACGGTTTGGACATGCCTAGTTATGGTGGCAACTGGTGTAAGACCTTATCCCAGGCACTCCCATACTCCGTGCGGAGTTTTAGCTTATCGAATTGTCAACTTAAAGGACCTTTTGATGAATCATTTTCAGTGCTTAGTTCGCTCTCCGAACTTAGTCTTGATCTCAATAATTTAACTGGTAAACTACTGGAATTCTTTGGGAACTTCTCCAATTTGACTTCCTTGCATCTCAGTAATTGTGGGTTATCTGGAAAATTCCCCCAAAAAATCTTCCAGTTACCACTACTAAAGAGTCTTGATGTAACACTTAATCCGAACCTTAATGGCCTTCTGCCAGACTTTCCAGTGAATGGATCCCTTCACACCTTGGTTTTGTCACGTACAAATTTCTCTGGGACATTGCCAGACTCCATTGGTAATCTCAAATTGTTGGTCAATTTGGAGCTTACATCTTGTCGTTTCATAGGACCCCTCCCGAATTCGATGTCCAGTCTTACCCAGCTCATGTACTTGGATCTTTCGTCCAACCAATTCAATGGAACAGTTCCACACTTCAGTTTGGCTGAAAATCTCACCCAAATCAATCTTGCTCATAATAGATTAACGGGTCCAATTCCTTCTGCATGGGAGAATTTATCCAAGCTCGTAAAGCTCATTTTACGAAATAACTCACTTAATGGGACAATCTCACCTGCATTGTTTCACCTCCCTTTGTTGGAGAAGATAGATATTTCGCAAAATGGATTCACTGGTCAACTGGGCAAGTTCAATGAGTCTTCTTCACTGGATACCCTTGATATCAGTGGGAATAAGTTGAGAGGGCCAATTCCTAGGTCAATTTTTAATCTCTCTGGTATTAAGATCTTCACAATTTCCTCAAACAACTTCAATGGCACATTGCTGTTGGATTTATTTCAGGATTTGAGGAACCTTTCAAGTCTTGATCTTACTGGTAACAACTTGACAATCGATGCCAGTGGCATTAATTCCGCCTTGTTTCCCCAGGTTGTCACTTTGAGTTTGGGTTCTTTCTGGCTGAGAACATTCCCTGATTTCTTGAGAAACCAGTCAAATTTAAGCTTTCTAGACCTTTCAAACAACCAAATTCACGGGCAAATACCTAACTGGATTTGGGAAATTGGAAATGGGACTCTCAGTCATTTAAATCTCACTGGCAACTTCTTGGAGAATCCTCAAGGACCTTTGCCTAATAATATTAGTTTTAATGTCTTCGCTGTAGTAGACGTCCATTCTAATCATTTCAAAGCTCTAATCCCAATTCTCCCACTCCTTGCTACTGTTTTAGATTACTCAACAAATAATCTCGCTTCAATCATCCCTAACAATATTAGTTTGTATCTCTCTCTGAGACGCTCTTCTTCTGTCTTTCGGGTAACAATCTCACCGGAGTAATCCCTTCATCAATTTGCAATGCTGGTTTTCTTGAAGTTCTTGACATGTCAAATAACAAACTGAGTGGCCAGATACCCCATTGTCTTGGTAACATGACAAACCTTGGAGTACTGAATCTACGGAACAATAAGTTTGAAGGAACCATGCCAGAGACATTCCCCGGGTGCAATTTGAGAACACTCAATCTCTATGGAAACAGATTGGAAGGACAAGTGTCTAAATCTCTAGTCAACTGTGAAATGCTTGAAGTTCTAGACCTCGGGAATAACCAAATAAATGGCACATTTCCTTCGTGGTTGGGGAAATTGCTCAACTTGCAGATTCTTGTCTTGAGATGCAACAGATTTCATGGTCCCATTGGACGCTCTGAAAATGTTAGTACCTTTGTAATGCTGCAAATTATTGATCTATCATCCAACTTCTTTACGGGAAGTCTATCTTCTGACATATTCATGAGATGGAAGGGAATGATGATTGACTAGAGGAGAAGCCCAAAAGCAGCGGATCGTGAGGTTTGGGTTCCTTGAGCTTACTCAATTGTACTACCAAGATGAGGTTACAGTCACAAGCAAAGGAATGCAGATGGAACTGGTGAAGATCTTAACTATTTTCACCTCCATTGATTTTTTCCAACAACAGATTTGATGGAGAGATTCCAGATGCACTGGGAAATCTCACATCACTCTACATTCTCAACTTGTCATGCAATACCCTCACTGGACCTATTCCGTAGTCTCTGGGAAACCTCAAACAGCTTGAGTCATTGGACCTTTCCGAAAATAAGTTGAATGGAGTGATACCTAAGCAATTGGCAGACTAACATTCTTGTCAGCATTGGACTTGTCACACAACAAACTTGTTGGACGGATCCCATCAGGCAGCCAATTTCAAACATTTAATGGAACTTCTTTTGAAGGAAATGAAATGTTATGTGGATTTCCCTTGTTGAAAAAATGTACCAATTCTTCTAACTTGGCACCGTCAACAAGATCCAGATCAAAAGTTTCAAAGGATCAAACCAACTATGATTGGCAAATCATAGTGGCTATCGTGTGATACGGAGTTGGCAGTTTTATCACTTATTGGCTCCCTAGTGCTATTATGGCTGTTATGGAAAAACTGAGAATTCTTGAATTTGTCCTTTAAATGTTTTCCCAAGTTGTGTGTAGGATATTACAATATCTCTCTGTTCTGTAATGTGAAATTTGAGTTCATCCCATCTATCTAAATGGGCAATTCTACTTTCTTGAATTAGTCCTTTAAATGTTTTCCCAGGTGGTGCTATTACAATATCTCTGTTCTGTATCATGAAATTTGAGTCCCTCCATCCCCATCTATATGGGCAATACCTTCTTGTCGATTTTCTCTATCAAGTTTTAAGGGAATGAAACGTCATTCATGAATGAGTGCTTCTACACAAACGAGTCATGACTCTAATTTCATTGAAAGTAATACACCAAGGAGTCACCCGGTGAACCACAGATCTTTGGAGGGACAAATTTTGGTTGGTTTGAAGGAGATGTAAACACTAACACATGAATTATAAATTGTTGGAAACAAGAAAAAGAATATTTATATGCCCTTTTTCTCTGTTCTTGTTTTCAAATAATAAAACCCCCTGTTACCGTTCCCCATGTTTCATCCCTTCAGACCACTTTTATACATCTTTTACACCATTAATCATTTTTAATCTCACTTAAAAATACACTTTTGGTCCCTACTGCTACTTATATTTCTGTCTTAATTAGGAAGATTTGCAAGTCATAACGATCCTCTAATTAGATTAGACGAGCTATTAAATCCTAGGTTCCGTCTCAAGTCTCAACCCAATCGACTAATTTAATTAATTAAATTTGTTAAAAAAATATATTAGTACTATAATGTTTATTAATGATTTACTTATTTTATTGAGTTGTCAACTTAGACCATGACTCCCTGTCTAATATTTAGAGGCATTATCTCTGAGGTAAGTTGAAGACTATAGGACCTCATTCGACATGCCACTTAATATTCTTCTTTGTCATACCTATCCAAATGACTTGATTTTGATATTAAAGTTCTTAACCAAAGACATTTCAAAGGAGAAAAATTACGGGCAAAATAATAATAAGATGATGGAAGGGGGTTTTTCTGATCACATCTATCTATTTTCTGCATTAATTTTTTAGTAGCTAGTCCTTCGACATAAAATTACGCACGCTCAATGAAATGTATTTCTAATGTCATTTATCCAAGTGATCGCAACTTAGTTGACTTCAGCTTATTTATTTTAATTTTACATGTTCTCTATCATCTCTTGCAATAAAATTATGATTATAAACATTTATCAATTTATGATCACATCATTTCTTGTATATCATATATATATATATATATCAAATTATCGGAATTTCAAACTGTGACATCCAGTGAATCGTACAAGTCCAGAACTGCTTGATTTTCTATTTTTTTCGAGAAATTTAAATGAAATTTTATTATCTATTTTCTATCAAGAAACCTATTTTTTTTTCTTTCTAGTATCAATAATTCAAATTTCTACGCCTAGGGGTAGATGGCCGAACTCATGACCTATGACAAGAAAGTCTTACAACTTAACCAAATAAAACATTAAATACCAATAACATTACATCCATCACCATTTTTTCAAAAATTCTAATTGTCGAGGAACCAGCAAGGGACCCCATAGGGGGTGGGAGCCGTCCATTCTTTCGGGATGCGCACTTGAATATTTGAGATTTGTGTGTTGAAAATTCAAGCACGCATCTCGAAGGAGATGAACGGCTCTCTCCCCTATGGGGTCCTCGCTGTCTTCCTCGACAGTTAGACGGGTTCCCATGTTTTTTCACATGAAGAAAATATGTTGATATTTCAGTGGGTTCTGATTTTCTTGTCCTCAATTATTTTTTCCACAAGTTGGTACTACTTTTATGTCCCAACTGTTTCTTAAATCCTTATTAAAATGATTAACCAAATGAAATTATGTGTGGGGGCAGGTAGGTGTATATAACGTTCAAGTATCTAACTTTAGAAAAATCAAAGTCAATGGCCCATAGGCTTCTCTTCCAAACGCACACAAATTGTTTGACAAAAGTGCCCAATTGGCCGACAAATAAACGCGTCTATCTGTGAAAACCTCACATAAACTATTCCATGTCAATATTTTGACTCTCTGACCTTGTCTCAACTATCCCTGGGCTTTCCATCTCTTCTTCCTCTAATCACAACAAAACTCAGAATGTTATCTCTTCTTCCTCTTCTCATTTTCTCCACTTGTGTTTTTCAATCTCATGGGAGTCTCTCTTAATCATCTCCAATGAGATTTCTAGTCTACCCATGGTTTCTTCTCTTACTCTCCTCTCTCTTCTCCTTACTCTTCCATAACATCACTTGTGCCACTCCTCCTCAGTGTCTCAATGATCAGAGAACCCTATTACTTCAACTGAGACAAAACATTTCTTCCACTAGCAATACTACAAGGATCAAGTCATGGGACCCAAACACTAATTGTTGCTCTTGGGATGGGGTAGAATGCAATCAGCTTGGTCGTGTTACTACTCTAGACCTCAGTAATGAATCCCTTTCGAGCGCTTTCGATAATGCAAGCGCTCTCTTTCGATTGCAACACCTTGAGAAACTGAACTTGGCTTACAATAACTTCATTTCTGCAACAATTCCAATGGACCTGGGGCGTCTTGTTAACTTGACTCATCTCAATCTATCCAACGCAGGCTTCACTGGGCAAATTCCAATTCAGATCTCTTTCTTGAGAAGGTTAGTTTCGCTTGACCTCTCTTCTAGTTTTGCAAACTCACTGAAACTAGAAAACCCAGACCTTGGAATGCTAGTCGGAAACCTCTCGGAGTTAAAAGAGCTCTATCTAGATGGTTTGAACATGTCTAGTTATGGTGGCAACTGGTGTAAGGCCTTGTCCCAGTCACTCCCAAACTCCTTGCGGAATTTGAGCTTATCGAATTGTCAACTTAAAGGACCTTTTGATGAATCGTTTTCAGTGCTTAGTTCGCTCTCCGAACTTCGTCTTGATCAGAATAATTTAACTGGTAAACTACCAGAATTCTTTGGGAAGTTCTCCAATTTGACTTCCTTGCATCTCAGTACTTGTGGGTTGTCTGGAAAATTCCCAGAAAATATCTTCCAGCTACCACTACTAAAGAGTCTTGATGTAACACTTAATCGGAACCTTAATGGCCACCTGCCAGACTTTCCAGTGAATGGATCCCTTCACAACTTGGTTTTGTCAACTACAAATTTCTCTGGGACATTGCCAGAGTCCATTGGTAATCTCAAATTGTTGGTCAATTTGGGGCTTACATCTTGTCATTTCACAGGACCCCTCCCAAAATCGATGTCCAATCTTACCCGACTCATGTACTTGGATCTTTCGTCCAACCAATTCAATGGAACAGTTCCACACTTCAGTTTGGCTGAAAATCTCACCCAAATCAATCTTGCTCATAATAGATTAACGGGTCCAATTCCTTCTGCATGGGAGAATTTATCCAAGCTCGTACAGCTCATTTTACGAAATAACTCACTTAATGGGACAATCTCACCTGCATTGTTTCACCTCCCTTTGTTGGAGAAGATAGATATTTCGCAAAATGGATTCACTGGTCAACTGGGCGAGTTCAATGAATCTTCTTCACTGGATACCCTTGATATCAGTGGGAATAAGTTGAGAGGGCCAATTCCTAGGTCAATTTTTAATCTCTCTGGTATTAAGATCTTCAGGGTGTCCTCAAACAACTTCAATGGCACATTACAGTTACAGCAGTTTCAGGATTTCAGGAACCTTTCGAGTCTTGATCTTACTGGTAACAACTTGACAATCGATGCCAGTGGCATTAATTCCACCTTGTTTCCACAGGTTGGCACATTGAAATTGGGTTCTTGCAGGCTGAGAAAATTCCCTGATTTCTTGAGAAACCAGTCAAAAATAAGCTTTCTAGACCTTTCGAACAACCAAATTCAAGGGAGAATACCTGATTGGATTTGGGAAATTGGAAATGGAACTCTCGGTTATTTAAATCTCTCTCACAACTTCTTTGAAAATCCTCAAAGACCTTTGCCCAATAATAGTTTTAATGCCTTGGCCGTAGTAGACCTCCATTCTAATAATTTCAAAGCTCCAATCCCAATTCTCTCACCCTCTGCTACTGTTTTAGATTACTCAAATAATAATCTCGCTTCATTCATCCCTAACAATATTAGTTTGTATCTCTCTGTCACTGTCTTCTTCTCTCTTTTGGGCAACAATCTCACCGGAGTAATCCCTTCATCAATTTGCAATGCTGGTTATCTTCAAGTTCTTGACCTGTCAAATAACAAACTGAGTGGCCGGATACCCCATTGTCTTGGTAACATGTCGACCCTCAGAGTACTGAATTTACGGAACAATATGTTTGAAGGAACCATACCAGAGACATTCCAAGGGTGCAATTTGAGAACGCTCAATCTCAATGGAAACAGATTGGAAGGACAAGTGTCTAAATCTCTAGTCAGCTGTGTAATGCTTGAAGTTCTAGACCTCGGGAATAACCAAATAAATGGCATGTTTCCTTGCTGGTTGGGGAAATTGCACCAATTGCGGGTTCTTGTTTTGAGATGCAACAGATTCCATGGTCCCATTAGACACTTTGAAAATGTTAGTTCCTTTGAAATGCTGCAAATTATTGATCTATCATCCAACAACTTCACGGGAAATCTATCTTCCGACCAATTCATGAGATGGAGGGCAATGATGATGACTAGAGGAGAAGCTCACAGTCACCAGACCCTGAGGTTTGGGTTCCTTGAGCTTACTCAATTGTACTACCAAGATGAGGTAACAGTCACAAGCAAAGGAATGCAGATGGAATTGGTGAAGATCTTAACTATTTTCACCTCCATTGATTTTTCCAGGAACAGATTTTATGGAGAGATTCCAGAGGCACTGGGAAATCTCACATCACTCTACGTTCTCAATTTGTCACGCAATGCCCTCACTGGACCTATACCGTCGTCTCTGGGAAACCTCAAACAGCTCGAGTCATTAGACCTTTCCGTAAATTTGTTGAATGGAATGATACCTCAGCAATTGGCAGACTTAACATTCTTGTCAGCATTGAACTTGTCATACAACGAACTTGTTGGAAGGATCCCATCTGGCAGTCAATTTCAAACCTTTAATGGGACTTCTTTTGAAGGAAATAAAATGTTATGTGGATCCCCCTTATCAAATTGTACAAATTTTTCTAGTTTGGCACCATCGCCGAAATCCAGATCAGAAGTTTCAAAGGACAGAACTGACTTTGATTGGCAGTACATCGTGGTTGGGGTTGGATACGGCATTGGGTCTGGATTGATCATTGGCTCCTTTTTGTTCTGGCCTAAAGGAAGGAAATGGTATAACGATCTCATTGATAGGGTGGTTTTGATTTTTTTACCATCAGCTCTGGCTCTGGTATATAATGTTAGTGACTCTAAGGACTGGAGGCCTGATACAGAGGAAACTACGGAGGATGACATTTGGGACAACACTGAAGATAATGTCATGGAAGACCAAGACGAGAGCAAAGAAGAAGTGCAACAGGCAAGTATTTGCCGTCGTGGTCGATATTGTGTATTCTGTAGCAAACTAGACATTAGAAGGAAGAGAGTCATACATAATCCAACTTGCAGTTGCCATGTATTGCCTTCAACTCTTAATTCTTCTTTCGTATCCTAAGTAAATCCCCGAACCAAACAACTTCGAACCCTTTTTTCTTGTATATAATACATTAAATCAATGAGTTGCAGAACCAGTTACTGTATGTACCGATTTTGGTAAGTGTATTCACTAAAGAAATTCAAAATTTTGTGTGGGTGTTGTGTTGGTGTGCCTTTGTATATCATTTCATTTTATTTGTCAATGTAACAAAGAAATTTTCAGTCAGGAATTTCATCAAAGAGCTGCAGGTCACGCGTTTCAATCTACTAGAATGTAAAGCAGAAGAAGTAGATTATAAGTGAAAGATTCACCAATGGATAGAGATCTCCTGACGTCGCTGCAGAGTATAATTGCCTCTCATTGCACTGTGCCTCAGTAAATTGAAATACAACATGGTATAGCGATCGTCGATTGTGACTTCTTGATTTGTGTTGAGGAATGAGAGAGGTAGAGTTGAGGAAGAAGAGGGGTTTGTGAAGGGGAAACGGAGGAGGCACGGCGCTTTGTATACACAAATTTAAATGAACGGTCATCCACAAAAAGTTATTAATGAATCAATGTACATCAACTTACTTCTTATAATAATATGGGTACCCTAATAATATTGTAGTCTTCAAGTTTGGCTTGGTTAATCTTATAAGGTGCATTTGGATTTAACAAAAAAATGACTAAACCAATTAAATCGATCGAGTCGATCTGTTCAGTTTAAAAAAACTTAAAATTGAAGTGGTTGGTTTGATTTTCAATTTCTATATAATTTTAATCGACAAAACTAAACCAAATGAATATATATATAATAAATAATATATATTTTATATAAAATAGTATAACGTGTTTAAAATAGTCGTTTGATTCAATTCGATTACGGTTTGCATAAATTATAATCGATTCGATTTTGTTCATGGTCGATTCGATTCACGATTTAGGTGAAAAACCGAATCGTCAGTTCGGTTTTCAACCCTAGGATTAATGAATTACTAAATAAATAATAAAGTTAATGACCCAAATTTATTTTAAAAAAAAATTATATGTATACATAATTGCCATGCAAAAGTTACCAAAATATGCCAAAGTCATTACTCACTTGAATTACCCACCATATTAACAAAAATTACCATTCACCCTTAACCAAGGATTGTGTTTTTGTGAAATTTTGTAGAAATTTTCATTTTTTTGAAATTATGAAAAGAAAAACTGCATTACTTTAAGGGGTTTTGAAAATATTTTGAGGTTTTATGATAAAATTACAAAATCATATTTTTTAGAAAAACATTCGACGTTTTTTATAATTATCATTTCTTTATATTGAGTTTTGAAACTAATCCAATAATTTTCTAATTATCATTTCTTATACTTATATGAATTTTTGAAACCACCATTTGATTTTTTAATTATATATTAATTTTATATTTGTTTCATTTTTGGTATTTAGACTTTATTTAATGTATTTGATATATTTATTTACTTGCATCTTATTTTTTTCACATATTTCATATATTATCAAAATTCACTATATATTTGATATATCTTTAAAATTTTTACATTTTTCTTTACATACAAAAATATTTTTTAAAATCAGGAGACCAAAATTAGCTCGAAAAACAAAATCGCAATCCTTGCCCTTAAGGCAAGAAGTTACCATAATGCACTTACATCCAAAATGAAAGAATTTTGCATTATTTATAGGAATGCTAATAATTAGATATAATGCGCTATACAAATTTAGGATGTGACACTCCATGGTGGATGGCATGTGGTATGTGGAGAGCCGAAGTGCATATATTTTGTATAATTAAACGGTTAGGTTCAACTTTTTTTATTTTATTTTTATTTAAATATCTAGCAATGTACATGTGTGTCACACATGTTTCCCAATTAGATACTCACATCAGGCACGTAATCAATGAACTGATACGAGGTGTACAAGCGCACTTACATTTGAATAATTTATAAGAGAACTCATTATTGGATCTTTGACAATATACTTCGATTGTTTTTTGGCAAAGCAACTCAATAATTGGAAAATGGTTTCACCGTGTACAGACATTCGAATTGTGTAACGAATTAATATATATGGTATAATATTTTTCGCTTAGAACCCAAAACTTACACTGTTTTAAAACGCATTATATTGGAGCGGCACAAGCAAATGGCTCGTGGTACAATATTATTCGCTTTAGAATTCACGAAATTGACAGTGAAAACGCACTGTCGTAACCTCAGAAAACAAAAATAATAAATAAAAATTGCTGATTTGTAATGTAAGTGATCAGACAGCTGAGTCGATTCGGAGTGAAGCGCGACATAGCGGGCAATTCGAGTGAGTCACGAGCCACTTGTCAACACAATAAGGATGGTAAGTGTGATTACACCTAGGCAAAGTCTTTACCTTTTCTTGATCTTGAAAATTTGATAAGCATATACAACACTGGACCTCTTCTTCGTCGGATGATCGATGTAGAAGGATCGGTAAGTCATCGATAATGACCCGGTCTGGACCGAGTGGCCGTATTGGTGGGTCAGTGGGTAAATTGGGAGTGGTTGTGGTGGTGGGTGTGGTAGAGTGAGAGCGGCGGTGTCTATAGCGACACACCCATCGTATGTATTGGAAGAAGAGGAAGAAGAGGAAGAAGAAGACGATGAGCAAAAAGATGATGAGGATGATGATGAGGAGAGTACGCCCATGGATTTTGAAGTTGCTATCATCGAGATCGGCATAGTGCCAATGGATGGTTTGGGAGGTGGCGGTGAAGTCTTGAGAGCTCATATGGTGGTGGTGGAGATGAGTGGTGTAGAAAAAACAAGGAGTGGTGGGTGTAAGTACTGTTGGTGTTTGTGGTTGATATTAGAGAAGTGATTCCTCCTCTTCTGGCCTCCATTAATTAGTGAAGTCATGATTGCCAATAATTAGTGGTTACTTGGTCCTTCACTCCATTCCTTGTTTACACACCCCGTAACATTTGACAAGGAAATAAAGTTTATTGGTAAAAATTAATTTACATTATCATCATTTAATAACAATATCGACATAGATATTTATAATAATGACCACATAAAAATACAGTTCGTCACGTCTTATTACCCTATTTAGACACAACGCCGAAAACACGCTGACCATAAAATCTCTCCATCAAGTGTTTACAAATAACTATAAACAAAAATAAAAAATGTTAGAAAATCAGGTTTTTACAATTAGAATGACGTGTCATGATCGGAAAAGAATGATGAAATTCTCAAAAATTTTATGTGTATCTCAAAATTGTAAAAAACTCCTTTAATGATGTCACATCATTCTAGTTGCAAAACATATTTGCAAAACATAATTTCCTAGCCTCACTCAACAAAAATTGAAAACTTAGGTGTCTGCGTATAATCTGATAAAATATGGTTCACTTGATTTTAGATGAGATTTAACCATCTGATACCTTATCTCAATTATTTTTATAATAAATAGATATTACTAGAAAAATATACCATATCCCATGTATTTACTGTAGTGTATTGAATTAACTAAGCGACACCATTATATTTGCTATATGGTGACCATGGATATGTGCGCGTGGCTATTGAATCATTTAAAACTGGTAAGAAAAAAATCAAGTGCACTATTAAATTGATATCCAATGCACAAAAGTTTGGTTTTTATTAGGGGTGGGCATCTCATTCCGTGATTTCGATTCCGTTCCGTCCCGATCTAGAATGAGATGGGATGAGATGAATATTTTCAATCCTGTCAATCTCATTCAGTCCCGAACTAATTTTTTAATATTTATTATTAATATTTTTATTTATTTATTTTATTCATATAAACTTACAGATGACTGACATAAACTCATGGTGTTTGCAATGGTAACAGAAATGTTACTTCAAAAAATAAATATTCATTAAGCAAGAGAAATATAACATATTGTTGCTTAATGAATATATTAGAGCATCACCAATAGATCTATATTTATTTCTTAACAAAAGATGAAATGTCATTTTGTCAATGAACCATGAATTTTGTTTCCCACAGTAACGAAATTGTAAAATCAGTTGGAAAACCATCACAACGACACAATACTCTTAGTGGGTCCCATTTATCATGTCATTTTCTAAAAGTCAGCCCCACTCGACTTCATTGTTAGGGGATTTAGTGGCTACCCTTATATTTGCATACCACATCTATATCTAATTATAAGAAAGTTATGTTTCACGCTCTTATATGATGATAATCTTCGCAGCAGTCACAGGCAGCACGTTGATCCCGTCCCGATCTCGTATGAACGAGATGAGATGGGATGGGGATGGGGATATCTCGTCCCGTCTCGTTTCGTGCCCACCCCTAGTCTCTACTTCCAAATTATGCGCAAATGGTAGCGACTGAGAGATCTCAAAGTTTCTGAAATCTGTACCACAAGATGACTAATTTAGATTCATTAAGGGACTTGATATTCACATAATTATTACAGAATATATCCCTTAATTTGTACATGTTAGTGTTTCGATTATTATATTTTATAGTAATTATTTCGTTTTAATATCTTTGCAGGAATTTGAGCTTAAACGATAAATCCATATTAAGCAGTCACAAACGACAATTAGGCAATTTTAATGGTGGTATCAAACAAAACACAAACCTACACCCAACACCTAACTCTTAACCTAAAAATCCACAAACCTACACCCAACACCTAGCTCACAACCTAAAAATCCACAAACCTAAACCTTGAAACCTAAAACACACAAACCTAAACCTTGAAACCTAATTCATAACCTAAACCCCATCCATAACCTAAAACCAAACCCAATCCTACCCTCATTGATGAATCTACCCCTCATCTCATCCCTATTCATCTTCTCATTCTCTATAAATAGAGGAGGATAGGGTGAGAATGAGGGGGGAGAAAAGAGAAGGGAAAAGAAGCAAATTAGGAAGAAAAATAATCCTCTTTCTCTCAAATTCACCTCACCCTCATCACCACCACCTATCCCTCTTCCACTCATCCATCTCTCACTCACTCCACTCACTCAGTAGTCACCACACCCTCGCCACCACAGTCACCTCGCCATCGCCACCACCGAGCACCACCACCAATTCCGCCACCGTCCTCGCGCCACCACCGCGAAACAGGGGCGTGACAACCCTGTTTCGCGTCCAACTTTCACTTTGCCACCACCCTCGGCCCCTCTCCCCTGTCCACGCACCATCACCACCTCTGCACGAGCACCGCCACCGCGCGAAAACCACCGCGAAACAGAGCACCGCGGCCCTGTTTCGCGTCGCGACAGAGCACTCGCTGCTCCTCCCTCTCGGCCTCTCTTCGTCGCGAGATCCTTCCTGTCCTCACCTCTTGCGACCACCGTCACCACCACGACCGAGAACCACCGCCTCCTCCTCGCGAACAGAGTTCTTATCGCGAAACAGGGAGCTCCTGTTCCTCATCTGTTTTCTCTGTTTTTCTCTGTTTTCTTAGTATTTCCTCACCTTTTCTCTTCTTATGCAGGTTCTGGAAGCGATTTGAGGTCGAGGACGGGCCAGAGGAGCGAGAACAGCGGCGGAACGACCGCTGTCGCGCTGGAGAAGACGGTGGCGCGTCATTGGCACTGTAGCAGCACTGTAGCGCTACTGTAGCAGAGGCGGGAATCAGTTTATTTCGTTATTTGGCTATTTGCACCCCCGAGTTCTCTAAGAGCCACCACAGTGCCTTTAGCAGCCCTTTTCTCGGGATTCGCGTCCGTGCAGAGATGAGTTGCGGCATACCACATCACGAGGAGATGACTACCACTACCATGGATAGCTAAACCCTTCGCCAAGGCTACGATGAAACCACAGGATTTCCTAGAGTTTGTGTATTTAAATTTATTATTTTCTTTATGCTTGAACGTTAAACATATTTGGTTTATGATTTTTAATAAATTGCTTTCACCGATTATATCCTGATTAATTGTCTAGACTAGTCGGTAGTTAGAAGTACCCTTTGTTGAAATTCAAAAGCCTGATTTAATCAATTAATCCGAATCTGTGATTGTGTGTGCCGTAAGAAGACACGCAATGCTAGGGATTAGGATTAGTTAAAATAAATCTGTGATTGTGTGTGCCGTAAGAAGACACGCAATTCTAGGGATTTATACCTATGCTTAAATCAATTGTGAACTTAGATTAATCTTTAGGTTAGTCATGTTAAATCTTGAAAACAATATCTTTGATTACACAAATCTCAAAGAACCTGTGGTGGATTCAATGCCTTGGTTTCCTTTCTCATATTATTTAAAACTTTTTATTTTGTTTTTAATTTGATTTTTAGTTTAGATTTAAAAATGCTGTAACCCCCTTTCCTATAAATTAGTTTAATTAAAATCTAAATTTCAATTGCATCCACTTTCCTCGTGGGATCGACCCGTACTTGCCGTTGTCTACCAGTTAGGCACCGTGCACTTGCGGTATTACAAGTGGGTTAAATTAACCTGTTAATTTAGGTTAGTTAAATCCGCATCAGGACTCTCATGGTTGCTCTCACAGGAATATAAATTCAATTTTGCTAGGTAGCCAGGCCAGCCAGTCATTTTTAGGTTAGGGTTGGGTCTTTTTATAATTTTACCATTTATCTTTAAAACACAATCACACGTCATTTAAGCTCAACCCTAACAAAAAAATGGCTGACTGGCCGAGCTACCTAGAATTGTTGATATAAACTACTTTATAGTTGTGCATGTAACAATGGTCCAATCGTTCAGTGGTCCAGATTTTATCTTGACAATTTATCAAATATATAGTGAATATGGTCGGTTTGCATAAATTATAATCGGTTCGATTTTGTTAATGATCGGTTCGATTTTCAACCCTGTGGTGCATGAATTACTTAATAAATAAAAAAGGTTAATGACCCAAATTTATTTAAAAAATTATATATATAAGTTTTTTGGTTAAAATACAATAATCAGTTACCAAAAATTAAATTTTTTTGACAATTATTTTAGAAAAAATTTGAGATTTATTCTAATTATCATTTATTTATAATTATTTATTGGGTTTTGAAACTAACCTCATGATTTTCTAATTATCATTTATTATGTTTATACGGATTTTTGAAACCACCATTTGATTTTTTAATTATATATTAATCTTATGTTTGTTTCATTTTTTGTATTTAAACTTCATTTAATGTGTTTGATAAATCATAGATTTATTTACTTGCATCTTATTTTTTTCACATATTTCATATATTATCAAAGTTTACTATATATTTGTTGCATCTTCAAAATTTTTACATTTTTTCTTTATTCACTGAAATATTTCTCAAAATATTTATTCAAATCAGAAGACCAAAATTAACTCAGAAAACAAAATCACAATCATTGCCCTTAAGACAATAAATTACCAAAATGCACTCACATCCAAAATAGAAGAATTTTGCATTATTTATAGGAATGCTAATAATTAGATATAATCCACTATACAAATTTAGGATGCGACATACTCCATGGTGGGTGGCATGTGGAGAGCCGAAGTGCACACTTCGCTTCATAACTCATATTTTGTATAATTAGACGGTTAGGTTCAATTTTTTTATTTTTTATTTTAATTTTATTTAAATATCAAGCAATTTATATGTGTGTCGCACATGTTTCCTTATTAAACTTTTCTAGAGAGCCAGGCCAGATAAGCCAGGCTTGCGCTGAGCCTGATCCAATCTTGTCCATTATCTTAAAGATGCACATTTCTTACTTGTATTGGACCAGGCCTGGTGCGAGCCTGACTTGTACAGTATGGCTCTCTAGAATTATGATTCCTTATTAGTTCATAAATTCTAACTGACCTGAAAAATTGGCCTGATTTATTGCCTGAGAGGGGCGAAAATACATTTTTCCTATTAGATACCCACATCAGGCACATAATCAATGAAATGATATGAGGTGTACGAGCTCACTTGCATTTGGCAAAGCAACTCAATAATTGGAAAATGGTTTCACCATGTACATCCTCAAAATGAACCAGGCTTCACATCCAAGGTTTGGTTGAACAATCGACATTCAAAATGTGTAACGAATTAATTTATTTGATATAATATTGTTCGTTTTGATCCCAGCCTCACACTACTTTGAAATGCATTATATTAGAGTGGCACAAGGACACAACTCATGATATAATATTAGAATTCATGGACCTTTACCTCACCCTCTTCCTCACGATTTTCAATCGCATCACACAAGGATGTTACAAAGTGGATAAGATGGAATCCCGTTGCAACCATTTGCATCATTGTCGTCAACAAAATTTGTCGTTTCCCCCACTTGTATTCGCGTGACGATCCATCCAAAATTGACAGTGAAAACGTAATATAATTTGTATTTTTGTTCCATTAATAAAAGTTATTTTTTTTCACGTAATAAATATATTTTTTTTAAAAAATGAGAACCAAAGGAATCTGAAGCGAGATTTTGGACAAAGAAAGGAAAAACAACTTCAGAAAACAAAAATAATAAATAAAAATTGCTGATTTGTAGTGTAAGTGATCAGACAGCTGAGTCGATTATGAGTGAAGCGCGACAGAGCGGGCAATTCGAGTGAGTCACGAGCCACTTGTCAACACAATAAGGATGGTAAGTGTGATTACACCCAGGCAAAGTCTTGACCTTTTCTTGATCTTGAAAATTTGATAGGCATATACAACATTGGACCTCTTCTTCGTCGGATGATCGATGTAGAAGGATCGGTAAGTCATCGATAATGACCCGGTCTGGACTGAGTGGCCGTGTTGGTGGCTCAGTGGGCAAATTATGAGTGGTGGTGGAGGTGGGTGTGGTAGGGTGAGAGTGGCGGTGTCTATAGCGGCACACCCACTGTGTGTATTTGAAGAAGAGGAAGAAGAAGACGACGAGCGAAAAAATGATGAGGATGATGAGGAGGAGAGAACGCCCATGGATTTTGAAGTTGCTATCATCGAGATCGGCATAGTGCCAATGGATGGTTTGGGAGGTGGTGGTGGAGTCTTGAGAGCTCATATGGTGGTGGTGGAGATGAGTGGTGTAGAAAAAAACAGGAGGAGTGGGTGTAAGTACTGTTGGTGTTTGTGGTTGATATTAGAGAAGTGATGCCTCCTCTTCTGGCCTCCATTAATTAATGAAGTCATGATTTGCCAATTTTTAGTGGTTACTTGATCCTTCACTCCACTCCACTCCACTCTTTTTCTTTTATTGGTAAAAATTAAATATCGACATACCTATCGACAACATAGATATTTATAATAGCACATAAAAATAGGGGTGGACAATGTCGGTTCGGTTCGGTTTTGAGCCCCAAACCGATTTTGAACCAATTTAATTCGGTTTGTCCAAAACCCAAACCGAAACCGAATTTTGTATTTGTAAATCGATGAATTCGGTTGAACCGAATTTCAGATCGGTTCGGTTCGGTTGGACCGAAATTTCAGGCTCAAGCATTTGAAAGACTTTTATTAAAACATATCCAATTTTTTTACAGGTCCAATTTTTTTATAGACTCAATTTTTAGCCCAAAATTGAAAACTTTAAGAGAATGAGGTGATTTAGTGCAACAGGGTGTATTGCAATGCATTTGTTGCACTAATCAAGTATTGACACCTACTTTTTATTTAGTTATTTATATATATTTAATTAATCGGTCGATTCGGTTATAAATCGGTCGGTTCAAAACCGCAAACCGATTTTGAACCGTTTATAATCGGATCGGTTCGATTTAAATTATTTTCTCTCTACTCATATTTCGGTTCAGTTACCGAACCGAATTTGAAAATCGGTTCGGTCGGTTAACCGAATTTAAATCGATTTTTGCCCACCCCTACATAAAAATACACTTAGTCACGTCTTATTACCCTATTTAGACACAACGCACAAAACACGCTGACCATAAAATCTCTCCATCAAGTGTTTACAAATAAGTGAATAACTATAAACAAAAATTGGAGATTTAGCTGTCTTCCTATAATCTGATAAACTATGGTTCATTTGATTTTAGATGAGATTTAACCATCTGATACCTTATCTCAATTATTTTTATAATAAATAGATATTATTAGAAAAATATACGATATCCCATATTTTACTTTAGTGTATTAAATTAACTAAGCAACACAATTATTTTTGCTAGATGGTGACCATGGATATGTGCGTGTCGCTATTGAATCATTTAAAACTGGTAAGAAAAAAATTAAGTGCACTTTTAAATCGATATCCAATGCACAAAAGTTTGGTTTCTATTAGGGGTGGGCATTTCATCCCGTGATTTCGATTTCGTCTCATTTCGTTCCGATTTTTTCGATCTTAATGGAATTGAATAATTTCGTCCCGATCCCGTCCAATCTCGATCTATAATGGGATGGGATGAAGATTTTCAATCCCGCCAATCCCGAGCTAATTTTTTCATATTTATTTATTTTTATTCATATAAACTTACAGATGACTGACATAAACTCATGGTATTTACAGTGGTAACAGAAATGTTACTTCAAAAAATAAATATTCATTAAGCAAGAGAGAGATAACAGACTGTTGCTTTGATTTCCAATAAAAGTGGCTCCAATTATTTAACTTTCAAATATTGATAATACCTAGGTGAAGATGAAAAGTAACAATTAACTGAGTAATACATATTCAAAAGGGAACATTCAGGGGCAGAGCCAAGAATTTGGGATGCACCGGACTGTAAAAATAATTTTGTTTAATTACAATATATGTATTGATGATAAATTATTATGAATATGTTAGAGCATCATCAATATGTCTATATTTCTTCCCTAACAAAAGATGAAATGTCATTTTGTCAAAGAACCATGAATTTTGTTTTCCAGAGTAATGAAATTGTAAAATAAATTTGGAGGCCATCACAACGACACAATACTCTTAGTGGGTCCCATTTATCATGTCATTTTCTAAAAGTCATCCCACTCGACTTCATTGTTAGGGAATTTAGTGGCTACCCTTATATTTGCATGCCACATCTATATCTAATTATAATAAAATTATTTTACGCTATTATATGATGATAATCTTCGCAGCAGTCACATGCAGCACGTTGATCCTGTATGAAGGGGATGTAATGGGGATGGGTATATATCGTCTCGTCCCGTGCCCACCCCTGGTTTCAACTTCCAAATTATGCGCAAATGATAGCGACTGAGAGATCTCAAAGTTTATGAAATTTGTACCGCAAGGGGACTGGTCAGCCAGTCATTTTTAGGTTAGGGTTGGGTATTTTATAATTTTACCATTTCTCTTTAAAACACAACCACACTTCATTTAAACTCAACCCTAACAAAAAATGGCTTACTGACCAAGCTACCTAGAATTGTTGATATAAACTACTTTATAGTTGTGCATGTAACAATGGTCCAATCGTTCAGTGGTCCAGATTTTATCTTGACAATTTATCAAATATATAGTGAATATGGTTGGTTCAGTTCGATTACGATTTGCATAAATTATAATCGGTTCGATTTTGTTAATTGTTGGTTAGATTTTTAACTCTAGGGTGCATGAATTACTTAATAAATAAAAAGATTAATGACCCAAATTTATTAAATAAATTATATATATATATATAAATACATAATTACCATACAAAAGTTGCCACTCACTTAGTTAATAACAAAATATACAAAAATCATTACTCACTTGAGTTACCGGCCATATTCACAAAAATTACCATTCGCCCTTGACCAATGATTGCGTTTTCGTGAAATTTTGTAGAAATTTTTGTTGTTTTGAAATTACGAAAAGAAAATTTGCATTATTTTAATGGGTTATATATATATTAAAATTTTTTAGGTTTTTGGTAAAAATACAATAATCAGTTACCAAAAATTGTATTTTTTTGACAATTGTTTTAGAAAAAAATCGAGATTTATTCTAATTATCATTTCTTTATAATTATTTATTGAGTTTTGAAACTAACTTCATGATTTTCTAATTATCATTTATTATGCTTATATGGATTTTTGAAACCACCCTTTAATTTTTTAATTATATATTAATTTTATGTTTGTTTCATTTTTTGGTATTTAGACTTCATTTAACGTGTTTGATGGATCATAGATTTATTTACTTGCATCATATTTTTTCACATATTTCATATATTATCAAAGTTCACTATATATTTGATGCATTTTCAAATTTTTTACATTTTTTTTTATTCACTGAAATATTTCTCAAAATATTTCTTAAAATCAGGAGACCGAAATTAACACGGAAAACAAAATCACAATCATTGCCCTTAAGACAAGAAGTTACCAAAATGCACTTACATCGAAAATAGAAGAATTTTGCATTATTTATAGGAATGCTAATAATTAGATATAATCCACTGTACAAATTTAGGATGCCACATAGTCCATGGTGGGTGGCATGTGGAGAGCCGATGTGCATCCTAGCACTTCGCTTCATAATTCATATTTTGTATAATTAAGGGGTTAGTTTCAATTTTTTAATTTTATTTAAATATCAAGCGACTTACATATGTGTCGCACATGTTTCCTTATTGAATTTTTCTAGAGAGTCAGGCCGTATAAGCCAGGCTTGATCCAATACCATCCATTATCTTTCAGATGCACATTTCTTATTTGTATTGGACCAGACCTGGCGCGAGCCTGACTTGTACAGTTTGGCTCTCTAGAATTATGGCTCCCTATTAGATACCCACATCAGGCACATAATCAATGAAATGATATGAGGTTACGAGGTCACTTGCATTTGGCAAAGCAACTCAATAATTGAAAAATGGTTTCGCCGTGTATATCCTCGAAATGAACCTAGGCTTCACATCCAAGGTTTGGTTGAATGGTCGACATTCAAAATGTGTAACAAATTGATTTATTTGATATAATATTATCCGTTTTGATCCAAGACTCATACTACTTTAAAACGCGTTATATTAGAGTGGCACAAAAACACGGCTCATGATACAATATTATTCGCTTTAGAATTCATGGACCTTTCCCTCACCCTCTTCCA
The DNA here is from genome assembly GCA_003290165.1 of Berberis thunbergii. Lineage (NCBI taxonomy): Eukaryota > Viridiplantae > Streptophyta > Magnoliopsida > Ranunculales > Berberidaceae > Berberis > Berberis thunbergii. The sequence goes on along the minus strand of QNQO01000819.1, from coordinate 401,768 downwards.
AACGATTTTCAAACGCATCACACAAGGATGTTACAAAATGGGTAAGATGGAATCCCGTTGCAACCATTTGCATCATTGTCGTCAACAAAATTTGTCGTTTCCCCCACTTGTATTCGCGTGACGATCCATCCAAAATTGACAGTGAAAACGTAATATAATTTGTATTTTTGTTCCATTAATAAATGAGAACCAAAAGAATCTGAAGTGATATTTTGGACAAAGAAAAGAAAAACAACTTCAGAAAACAAAAATAAAAATTGCTGATTTGCAGTGTAAGTGATCAGACAGCTGAGTCGATTCGGAGTGAAGCGCGACAGAGCGGGCAATTCGAGTGAGTCACGAGCCACTTGTCAACACAATAAGGATGGTAAGTGTGATTACACCCAGGCAAAGTCTTGATCTTTTCTTGATCTTGAAAATTTGATAGGCATATACAACACTGGACCTCTTCTTCATCGGATGATCGATGTAGAAGGATCGGTAAGTCATCGATAACGACCCGGTCTGGACCGAGTGGCCGTGTTTGTGGCTCAGTGGGTAAATTAGGAGTGGTGGTGGTGGTGGGTGTGGTAGAGTGAGAGTGGCGGTGTCTATAGTGGCACACCCACCGTGTGTATTGGAAGAAGAGGAAGAAGAAGACGACGAGCGAAAAAATGATGAGGATGCTGATGATGGGGAGAGTACGCCCATGGATTTTGAAGTTGCCATCATCGAGATCGGCATAGTGCCAATGGATGGTTTGGTAGGTGGTGGTGGAGTCTTGAAAGCTCATATGGTGGTGGTGGAGATGACTGGTGTAGAAAAAAAAAGGAGTGGTGGGTGTAAGTACTGTTGGTGTTTGTGGTTGATATTAGAGAAGTGACTCCTCCTCTTCTGGCCTCCATTAATTAGTGAAGTCATGATTGCCAATAATTAGTGGTTACTTGGTCCTTCACTCCACTCCACTCCACTCCTTATAACCCCATAACATTTGACAAAGAAATATAGTTTATTGGTAAAAGTAATTTACATTATCATCATTTAATAACGAGTGATTCTACACGGGGCGAGGGGAGTGAGGTGGCGGGGTGAAAACCGTTCATCTCGTTCAAAATGTGTATGTGAAAAGTTAATGCACACATCTCGAGTGAGATGAACGGCTCCCACCCCCGCCACCTCACTTCCCTAGCTCGTTTTCTCGCTCATTTCCTCGACACTTAGAATTTCTGTTTAATAACAATATCGATATACCTATTCGTGGCATGCTTGATTTAAAAAAAAATAAAAAAATAAATATCGACATAAAGAAATAAAAAATAAATATCAGACATAGATATTTATAATAATATCACATAAAAATACAGTTCGTCACGTCTTATTACCCTATTTAGACACAACGCAGAAAACACGCTGACCATAAAATCTCTCCATCAAGTGTTTACAAATAACTATAAACAAAACTTGAAAACTTAGCTGTCTGCCTATAATCTGGTAAAATATGGTTCATTCGATTTTAGATGAGATTTAACCATCTGATACCTTATCCCAATTATTTTTATAATAAATAGATATTACTAGAAAAATATACGATATCCCATATTTTACTGTTGTGTATTAAATTAACTAAGCGACACAATTAATTTTGCTAGATGGTGACCATGGATATGTGCGCGTCGCTATTGAATCATTTAAAATTGGTAAGAAAAAAAAAATCAAGTGCACTAATAAATCGATATCCAATGCACAAAAGTTTGGTTTCTACCTCAAAATTACGTGCAAGTGATAGTGAATGAGATATCTCAAAGTTTCTGAAATCTGTACCGCAAGGGGACTAATTTAGGGTGTGTTTGGTTGCATGGAATCTTATGCTATTGAAATTCACGAGGGGATCTGATGTAGGAAACATTTTTTATGGTTGAATTCAGTTAGGCGACTGATGTAGGGAACATTTTTTAGGGATGAATTCAGCTAGACGACGAACACAACCTTCCACTGTCTTGTTGATTCTCCACGAAGGATACCAAGAACAATAGGGAATTAACGTATCAAGAGACAGTTCTCTAAAACTGATCCAGAATTATTATTATTATCAAAAAAATTGCATTTCTCCTATTACAATCACCAATTTATAAAGCAAAAGAACACCAAAGTTACATGAAACATGACTTTCTAAACTATAGTAATGTTCCTATTATAACCGAAATACTTCTAAGACTCTTTTACTTATTAATAAAGACATTCTAAAAGAAACGGAATTAAAAAACTTGCTAGAACTGCTAAAACAATAAATAGCAAAGACGCCAATAAAAGATTTGATGGGATCTGGATTAAAAACGGCAAGTCCCTGTTGGGTCATTGTTAGTTATTTCGGATTTCCTCTTTGCGTGGACTTCCCTTGATCATACCGTACCAAATAATCTAGTGCACTTTGTTGCATTGCATCATTCTCTCCGGGTTGGAAAGAATTTATCCTTAAGTTCACAACAGTTTCATTAACAGCTTTACTGGAGTCCTCTGACAGTAATCAGGAAAAAAAATTCTCTGATATCATGTCAAAAAATTCTGCTAACCGTTGCATCTCCTCTGATATACGAACATTGTCGAAGTACTTAAAGCTTGATGGTTCACTTTGACTCTTCATTTCTCCATTGACCTCTCTGTTTGTCAAAGTGAAGGTCTGGGGATAGTGAAGAATGAGTATAACTTCATCATCATGTTGAGCCTGGTAATTGCTGTCAGATGCATAGTCATCTAATATTCCTGAAAGATCAGTAGAACTTCATCATCATGTTGAGCCTGGTACTACCTATATTTATCAGCCCACTGGCACTAATCACATTTTTAGATGGACGAACTGGATTGACGTCGGTCACCCAGAAGGAAACCAATTTTAAATAAGGACTAGAACTTGAACTGTTCTTGGGTACATCGCTGATCGCTGTCATCAAATGGCACTAGTGGTGTTGTAGTTGTGGCACTAAAAATTAAATGATGAATGTGAAGTGATAACTCAAATTAATTTAAAATATATGAGTCTCCTCATGAATTTTCATGACATAAGATTTCATGCAATCAAATTTGGTTGCATGAAATCCTATGCCTTGGGAATCTATGAGGGGACCACTACATTTTAGGCTAAATTGATATATCACTCCACATTCACCATTTGATTTTGTGATCAATGGTGGGAATGAAAGTCTCATGAACATGGAAATCACATGCCTTGGGGGGCCAAGGAGTGAGATTCCCATGTTTATGGGACTTCCATTCCCACCATTGATCACAAAATCAAATTGTGATCAAATGATAAATGTGGAGTGATATATCAATTTAGCCTAAAATGTAATGGTTCCCTCATGAATTTTCATGGCATAAGATTACATGCAACCAAACACACCCTTAGATTCATTAAGGGACTCTCATGGTAGCTCTCACAGGAATATAAATTCAGTTTTGCTAAGTAACCGGACCAAATCAACAATTTTTAGGTTAGGGCTAGGTCTTTTTATAATTTTACCACTTATCTTTAAAACACAACAACACATCATTTATAAAATGGGTAAAATTATAAAAATGCTCAACTCTAACAAAAAAATGGTTGACTGGCCTGACTACCTAAAATTGTTGATATAAACTACTTTATAATTGTGCATGTAATAATGATCCAATCTTTCAGTGGTCTAGAATTTATCTTGACAATTTTTTCTAGCCCAGTGGCCAAGGACATTTTTGACATGTCCATCAGACCAACCTAGACGCGGACAAGCTCATATGGATGTACGACTAAAAATGTCTCTTCTCTATTAAAAATGCAACCCGCGCATTTGTACATGATCAACTTGAAAGTTTCACCTCCAGCACTCAATCTCTACAACTTAAAGCCCCCACCAGTGCCTTTTCCACATCTGAAAAATTACTCAAAACATCTTCCTCACCATTACCAACTTGACGGATTCACATGCCTATAGTCTGCTGCTGTATTTTTTTTATCAGAATCACACAAGATGTTTTACACATTTTCCTTCAGTGCCCTGTCACCGTCAGACTTTGGCTACTATCCCCGCTGCCAACAAATTGGCAAAAGGCCCACTCTTTTCAAAATAAAATAATTTTCAATCAAGGCAAGTTTTGCACTCAGATGTTCCTATCCTCTTTTCATCAATTCGAATCTCTAACAAAACCAATGGCTCGCTAAAAGCCCCACTTTACAGATTCACTCTGCCACATCATGAAAACAAAAATGCTAAGTTATCTGAGTATGCAATCCCAAACACCTTAAAGTTATCAATGCAGGAGATGCCTTTGTTATTGAAGTGGTCATAGTTTGTTATTCATTAGCCCGAATTTTCAGGGTAGTTGTTGTTTTTTATTAGGTTTCAGTTGTTACCACGTTTTTAGGCTATAATGTGGCTTATTAATTTGTTTCTGTTCTGATCTGTAAGGCTCTATAAAAGTCAGTTGAAATCTAAATAAAGAGCATGCCATTCCCAGAATTGTTTTCATCGATCTGTTCTGATCTGTAAGGCTCTATAAAAGTCAGTTGAAATCTCAATAAAGAGCATGCCATTCCCAGAACTGTTTTCATCGAATCCCAAATTTGCTTGGCTGTGTCCTTCTGAAGAATGGTTTTCAAGGTAGTCTTGTCTATGGCCTGGAAAAGGTAATTCTTTACCTTCAGATCTTTCAGCTTCATCTCTGCAAGAGCTGCTCTCTGTGCGCCATTAAGAACCTCTCCTCTGGCTGGTTCTATGACTCCTATCTCTCACCAATGGCCACCATTCCTTCGAGCGAAGCAGATTCTCCATGAGCATAGCCCAATGCTCATAATCACGGTCGAATTTAGGAATACTCAACATAGAATCCTTCTCTGCTGCCATCTCCACCCTTTTATGTTTCCTCACTTTCTCTCGTGTTTATACTCAAACCTAACTATCAATCAGGTCCCTATAATAGGAGCTCTGATACCAGATGTTAACTTGAACACAAAAACACTATAAGAAGCAAAACAGTTCTGGGAATGACATGCTCTTTATTGAGATTTCAACTGGCTTTTATAGAGCCTTCTAGATCATAACAGAAACAAATTAACAAGGCACGTTATAGCCTAGAAACGTGGTAACAACTGAGACCTAATAAGAAGCAACAACTACCCTGAAGAATCGGGCTAATGAATAACAAACTATGACCACTTCAGTTATGGATTTCAAACATGAGACATGGCTGATGAGCACAAGCAAGATGGGCATTTGCGAATTTGGGTTCGGAGATTATCGAGTTCCAGCGCTTGGAGACTGCATTGAATCTTCCAACATCCTTTGCTGGAACTCTCATTAAAATTTGTGAGATTATATCTTCGGAAGATGGGGAAGCTTCATCTCCAATTCAACGAGAGAGAACCAAAGAAAAAAAGAAGTGAGGGATCAAAATAGAATGTTAAAAGAGTCCTAATTGGAATGTTAGTCCTAATTTGAACTCCAAAAATCATGGAGGAAAGATTATCGATATCTAAAGTTGAAAGAGTCCTAATTTGAAATCCAAAAATCAAGGAAAGACTGCTTCGGCACATATGTATATTTGGATGTACGATACATCTACACAAAATTACCACTTAGGCTCCGTTTGGTACACCGTAAAGTAATGTTTTTACAATTTTTTACGGGCGGTTACACAAATATTGATGTTGATTTGCAAAAAACAGTTTGTGAAATTCTCACTCTTTCCTTCAACGTCTATTTGGACAATCGAAATTGATAAGGAAACAAGTTTTTTTTAGAACTTTTAGCTTATGTCCATTATATGACCAATTAAAAGTAAATTTGAGGTTCTAATCGATCAAATTTGGTGGTGCAATATTTTAACTGAATTGTTTCTTAATTTTTCTTCTACTAAAAAGAAATTAAACGAACTTCTATACATAGTAGTACGAGGACAACAATGTAGGTTTTAACATGTAGTATTGAAAAAGAAACATAATGTTATTAGCTTGGGTATTTCTATTGTTCTTGTCATGAACTAAAAACTTTCAGGCTTGTTGGGAAACTCAATGGGTTTCCTGTTGGGACTATTAAACATTCTATTATCAACTGGTTTCCCATTGAGATTAAAAAACATCCCATTACGACTATATATGAGTTGTTGGTCGAATTGAGGTTGGTACAATGCGTAGTCTGAGTCCGAAAAACCCCAAGGAGTCCATGAAAGGTAATGGTCCTGCTGTAGCTCATCGGAAGAATTCTTGGCCAAGAATCACCTTAAAATCATCAAGTGGAACGGCCAAGAAGTTTGATCTTCCTTCCCATGGACCAACCTGTAGTGGCACAGCTCTAGCCATACCATTAATAGAGATTGCCTCAGAGTTGACAGCCTTCAACTTGCCCACATCTCCTTCTAAGTTCAGACCCACACGTCTAGCTTCATCTGGGGCAATAAAATTGTCTGTCGCTCCGGAATTCAACAATGCTTGGGAAGGGAACCCATTGATAGTGATGTCGATGTATTGTAAAGCCTTTTTGTGTGGGTGCTCATACATTTCTCCTTTGACAGCATTGAGCTTGCGTAGAGCTCCCATTTGGGAGGTCTCACTGTTGGTGGGGTTCGAGCTCGATGCGGTCGGGTTAGAAGGTTCTGCTTGAAGCAAGGACATTAATGAGTGTAGAGCTGGTTTGGATGGACATTTGCCTGTTGGGTGATCTCTGCTATTGCAAAGAATGCATGGGGCAGGGGCAGATGGTCTCCACTGCCCAGAGTAGTTTTGCCCTCCTTTGTTGTTGTAATTTGAGTTGCTGGAGCTGGCATTCCAATTTTTGTTGGAACTCCAATTCTGGTTGGACGTCTGGGAATTATAGTTTCCTCGGTTCTGACTTGAGTTTCCCCAATTTTGGTGAGGTGAGCGAGCATTCGACCCTGAACTTGAATTGGTACTGCCAGTTCTAGCTGTGGAGTGATTGAGCGAAGTGGATCCAGTCATTGGCATATAATCACCAAACCTTTCTGCTGCCGCAATAACACTTGTAATATCTGTCACCTTCTGCCTTTGCAATTCTGCTTGTAGAAGCGGCTGAGCTTGTTCCATGAAACAGAAAACTTTGTCCTTCTCAAACATGTCTCGAATATCTAGCAAGCAAGTTGAGAATTGTCGGACATAGTCTCGAATATTACCTGTCTGTTTGATGGTGTGGAGCTTCCTCCTTGCTAAGAAATCAGTGTTCTCAGGCAAGAATTGATTTCTGAGTTCCTTCTTGAGGTCTGCCCAAGTTCTAATAAGGATGCGACCTTCTTCCATATCTGCATATTTGGTTCTCCACCATAGCTTTGCATCACCTGCTAAGTACATGGTCGCCATGGTAACCTTGGCTTCTTCTGATTCAGGGTTCACCGCGCGAAAATACTGCTCCAGATCAAACAAGAAGTTCTCTAACTCCTTCCCATCTCGTGCCCCAGCATATGACTTTGGCTCGGGTACTTTCATCCTAGGGTGATCAGTCGTCCCTGTGGCCTTAGTGAGCAAGCCAACCCTTGCAAATAAGTCCTCCAACTGTAATTGGAAGTCACTCATCACCTGAGCTGTGGGGTGAGGCGACTCTTCCATTGCGACTGTTCTTCCCTCTAAGTTATCAACATGCTCAGCTAGCGAATCCACTCTGTCTGCCAGTGAAAAGAGTCCATCCAACCGACTAATCTGTTCTCCCAAAGTGTTCAGCTGGTCCATTCTGCTTTCCAGTCTATGCATTCGACTGGTCTGTCGTTCCTCCATAACGCTAAGACGCTCATTTATTTCCTGCATCCTGGTTTGCATTCAACAAGCTCTGGCTCTGATACCAACTGTCACGGACTAGTAATCTGTGCGGCACTAGCTATCCAACTCACTAGTAAGCCTATGAGTAGTTACTTTGACGGGCACAAATATTAACTTGAGAATGCACAATATCAATCTGTAGACAATATAACAATGCACAATAGTCAGTAAAAGCTTTCATTCACATTCAATAGATTACAATGGGGAGGAACGTTCGGAAGGACGTTGCTCAAGACTAGTTCGATGCTATCGATCGAAGAAAATACAAGTTTGAAGTTGAAAAGCAATGCAAAGCAAATAATAAAAATGCTAGCGGTACAGTCTGGCCCGACTATGCAATGGAGGCAACACGTCCTCACAGTCAAGAGCTCAAACCTTCCCCCTATAATATAGATGCTAAGCATTTGGGCACTTTTCAAAAGGGAACATTGAGTTTTGAGACCATTAGGAAGGCCTCTGACCTTGAGTCCTGACACATGTTGTTTCTGTTGCGCCTCGTGAAAGCGTAACAGATTGCGGAACACAATTGATAGTTGTAATAGAAAGTAATAAATCCAAACTTTGCCGACAAGCCGCCTTTGAGCATTCACACTGGTACTTTTCTTCACTGTTCTTCCCTGTTTCAACAGTTTCATCCATATAAAGCTAGTAACAAGTTTAGGGGGGCTAGACAAGAACATATCTCTTTAGAGTAGAAGAGTTTGGTGTTGAGATGGACCATCTTGGTAATCCTATGACAACCATTGAACATCTACTTACACAAATCAATAATCTCCATTCCCTTTTGCTCATTGCACCAAATTAGTATATTTGTAACAACTTTCAAAACTACAACTTCTGCACCAAAGTAGCATATTTGTAACAACTTTCAAAACAATAACATTTTTAAGCTATTACAATTCACTAAACAATTTCAAGTCAAAACTAAATTTAGTAAAAAAAAAAAATGAAAACTAGTTACACAAAAAAAGTGATACAACATATTAGATCACCATAAATAGTATCACTTGTCGGACCATACTATTCATGGCAATACAATTATTACATTACTTTGTGAGTGAAAATGTATAAAATTGTTTTGTGATTTGTTATAGCTAAAAATATTACTGTTTTGATTGACGTTGTTAAAAAATGACCAAGAGAATATTCTCCTAAAATTTTAGTGTATGTTTATGAGTTCTCATTATTGATGAATCAATAGAATAGGTTCCAAAGGTAAAGATAATGGCTTCTACCTCTAATTATCTCTTGTTGGATAGTACTCATGATCAATCATCAAGATGAACAACAACCCATGTTGCCAAATATTTCCAATAACTACTAAGCTTAGCTTAATTAGCTCTACTAATTCCATCACTCTTTTATGTGTAAAAATTTGTGGATGTATTGTACATCCAAATGTGTGTATGTGCCGAAGCATTCTCTCCTTGATTTTTGGAGCTAATTTTATGAACAAAGTATCTGATGAAACAACATTCCCATTAGGACTCTTTCACCTTTAGATATCGATAATCTTTCTTCCATGATTTTTGGAGCCAACAAAGTAGCTATCGATAGATATAACATTCCAATTAGGACTCTTTTAACATTCTATATAAGATCCCTCTCGTCCAAGTTATTTCTTTAGGAGAAAAAAAGAAGCAACACAGACATGTCTTTTCTTTGGTTATCTCTCATTGAATTGGAGATAAATCCTCCCTATCTTCCTGATGAGATAATCTCACAAATATTAATGAGAGTTACAGAAAAGGATGTTGGAAGATTCAAAGCAGTCTCCAAGCAATGGAACTCGATAATCTCCGACCCCAGATTTGCAAAAGCCCATCTCGCTTATGCTCAGTCATGTCTCATGTCTGAAATCCATAACGAAGGCATCTACTGCATGGATCCCTTTGACAAGTTCAACATCATTAGCAGCATAACTATAGCTAGAGAAGTTAAATTGCCTTTTCAAGTTTATACATATACATTAGATTCTCGGTTCCTCATCGAATGGAATTGAAGATTCGGCATGGATACATTGGAAGTGTGGGTTTTGGAAGACAGAGTTAATTTTATATGGAGCCAAAAGTATAACATACTGTGTCATTTCTCCATTTTCTCAAAACCATGGGAGGTGTTTTACCTCTAGGAATAACAAAAGACAGATGTGCACCTCATTATCAACTCATCCGCAGTGAAGAATGTAATTTGTTAAACCTACAACTCATTCTTCAAATCATAAAAGAACAATCGATCTTCATGATGGACAAGAATTTTCAAAATGCCTGAGAAGCTATCAGTATGAGTTGTCATTGCGAAAGTGCCATACTGAGGCCATTTTTTCCCTGCAATAAAATTATAGTAGACCTTCCCATGGTTTTAGAAAAGGAAAAGATGACATGGTAATGTTATTCATTTTGAACCATTTACAATGAACTCTGTCAACAAAACCCACACTTCTATTGTAGACAACTCATGGTTAATTTGTTTCATTAGGCACAAAAATCTTCTATCCTTCAAACATTCGATTGGTACGTATGACAGAACTAGTACATGTTTATGTTCCTCTTTTGCTACATCCACGGAATGAATAACATAACAGGGAAGCCTCATCACATTCTTTATAGCCCAACCTATGCATACCATAGAAGAATTTTCTGATGTAAATGGAACCAACTCTTTCCAACTCATCATACTTTAACCACCCACCACCGTAAGCACCAACACTTTGTTAGTTGTCCTGTGAATCCCAAACACTTCAAAATTTTCAAGTAAATCGTCGTAAACTAGAGCAAAATGATATATATAGTTAGATTTATACTTTTCTGGTAAGGCAAGTTTCTTAATGTTGCCAGTGAGTGGATTATAGAGATACACTCTTCTTCTTTTTGATGTGCCTTCAAGAAGTAATATATATACGGCAACAAGAGTTTAATATCTGCATCTTATATTCATGAAGTAATTGGAGCTTTTTAGTTTCAGTAATACTGTTCTTGGTCTCGTCTATGGCATCAATATAGTAGATTTTCACGAGCAAGATGGCCTTTGTGAATTTGGGATGGGAGATTATAGAGTGCCAGAGCTTGGACACTAAATTGAACCTTCCAACATCCTTCAAGAAAACTTGTTATATAGTGAAGCTGCAGAGGTTTCATTCTGTATTCTTTGTACGAATAGATGTTTGAGTCCCAACAGAAAAACCAAATGATGAATCAAATAGCATTGTTAATTAAATTGTTGTTGTGCACTTATTGCTCTTTTTTATTTGATCATGTTTCTAATATGTTTTCAAAGAAAAGCCAAAGGTGTACCAGTTGAGTTGGCAGAGGTGTGGCGGATGATATCACATGTCACAGATTCGAATCCGACTGACGGCATTGGGTGGAGTGGGTTAAGGTTAAAAAAATAGATAAAAAAGGAAAAATAAAATTCCCAAAAAAAAAAGGAGAAAAAAAAAAGCTATGTTAAGTTGATGGCCGTTATGACGTCCAGGAATATACTGAAAGATGGATAGGTGGAGTCACCATTGCAGAATAGGAATATTTAGTTCAGACGAAATACTTTATAGTTCCCCAAATCAATGGTTACCTACTGTTAAATTAATGATGAGAAGGGGTACAAACAATAGATGTTTCATACCTTACTGGTGATGAGGTTCAATACATTCATCTCGTCAATAAAGAAGTGACAGTGGAGCTACGAATGGTGAATCTTGGGAAGAAAATGGGACTGATTGTCCTTTTTGGAATGGGAGAGCTCCCAATCTTCGCATGGTGCATACCAACATGGTGAATCTTAGAAGGGAAAATGGACAGATCATTTTATTTGGGAGTGTGTTGGTTTCCATCTCTCCGCAGTATGCTAAAGCCATTGTACGAGCTTTACAGGTTCAGGCGACCGCCGTAAAAGAGTTGCCCAAATCACCATAATATTTTCCTAGAACGCAAGGGGCATAGGGTCTTTCTGCGCAATTCCTAATCTAAAGACCATCTCCCAATAGTCCAATCCCGATATCATTTTTTTGTCAGAAACCAAAGCCTCATCTGCTCATATGGATTGCATACGTCGGAGACTCGGATTCAAACACAGAGCCTCAGTAGCAGCGATGGGCCAGTCAGTTCCATTGCACTGTTCTGAAAAGAATGTATCTCTCTTACCATCATTTCTTCTTTTAAATACTATTTTAATTGTGTCATTCATGACTATTTTGCTCTATCTCCTTGGTCTGTTACTTTTATGTATGGTGAACCTAATCCTTCTCTGAGGGTTTCTTTTTGGGATAATATGTTTGCACTCTATAGTTGTCAAAACCTTCATGTATCATTATGGGGGACCTTAATGTCATTTTTGATCCAAAAGAAAAAATGGGAGGTAACATGCCTTCTGTGTCTTCTCTCAATCACATTTGCACTTTCATAGACATCTACAACCTTATTGATTTTCCTCTAACTGGTTCCCAATTCACTTGTAACAACAAACGGAAAGACAAAAACGAGATTAAGGCTAAGCTAGATCTCATCTTGGTGACCACTGACCGGGTTAACATGTTTTCTTCGGCCACAGCTCGTACTATTCATACCTCCACATCAGATCACTGAGTTATTTCTCTGCAACTGGTTTCCAATATTTCTCATGGTCCAAAGCCTTTCAATTTTTTCCAAATGTGGACTAGAGATCCACAATGTAGAAAAATGGTAGATTCTTCCTAGACTCCAAGGCGTCACCACAAACCTAATCAAAACTTTCATATCAAAACCAAAAATCTGAGTTACAGTCTTTCTAGGTAGAACCATAAAGAATTTAAGAATATTCAATTATGTATTCTCGAGACTCAGAAAGCCCTTAATGCTCTCCAAAACAAACATCCTTCCATTTAGAATGCTTTGGCTACTGCCTCTCTGGAAGATCGACTCTCGGAACTACTGGTCCGAGAGGAACTTTTTTGGAAGAATAAGTCTGGTCGTTCCTAGCTCAAGGAGGGAGATGAGAATACTAAGTTATTTCATCTTTCTATCTTGTTACGTCGTAAAAGGAACCTCATTCTTTGTCTGAAAGATGAATCCAATGTCTGCCAATCTACCCAGGAAAATGTTGGTCAAGTTCTTAACAAGTATTTTGAAAACATTTTCCAATTTTCGAATCCTTCTCTTGATCCCGACATTATCTCTCTTTTCTCCCCTGTCATATCTAGTGCGGAGAATGGGGCTTTCCTCTCCATTCCTACTAACTCCGAGATTCAGAAGATTGTTTTTATGGGAAGTCATAAAGCGTCTGTCCCTGATGGCTTTCATGCCTACTTCTTTCAGTATTATTGGGATATTACATATGACTATTACATATGGATTGAACGTAATGCTAGGCTATACAAGCAGCAACATTGCTCCAGTACAGAGCTAGTCCAGAGGATCTATAATGACATTAGGCTCAGGTACTCGAATGTAGGGCTCGTCATTGACGACAATGCAGCAAATAGGCAGCTATTTCGGCGATGGCAGCTTGACCCACAGTTTAGGACCCGAACCCCGATCATGTGCTCATGGAAGAAGCCTCCTACTGGGTGGTATAAACTCAATTCTGATGGCTCATTAAAAGCCACTTCAGGAGGTTATGATGCGGTACTTAGGGATGATCAGGGTAGTGTCGTGGCTGCTTGTGCTGGCTCGAGTGTGGGTCAGTCCATAATCACGCATGAACTCCAAGGAGTTGAGGCCGGGCTGCAACTAGCCAATTCAAAAGGCTTCCAAAAGTTAGAAATTAGTACTGATTCCACCATAATGCGAGATTACTTGACGAAAAAGAGACAAAGTACGTGGAATTTGAGACACAATATCCATAAGATTAGAAGACTGATGGCAACACTGGAAGAATACAATTTCAGCCACGAGTATAGAGACACTAACAAAGTCGCGGACAGACTTGCTAGCCTCCACCCTAGCTCGGAATTTCTGGAAGTTACACCGAGCTCGTTTGCTCAAGACTTGAAAGACATTGTACATGAAGATAGATCAGGAAAAATTTACACTCGAATGTAACTTCACCTTTTATTTCAGGTTTGGGGATCCTAAATAACCCCCGCTCGCTTTCCAAAAAAAATAAAAATTTATTGGGATATTGTGCAATCGGATGTTTTCGAAGTAATCAAACACTTTTTTAATACACGTCAAATAGATCCCAAGCTCAATGGAACTTTCATAGCCCTTATCCCAAATGTAGGTAACCCGGTTACTCCAGACAAATTTTGCCTAATAGGCCTCTGCAACGTTATCTATAAGGTAATCTCTAAAATCATTGCAAATTGCATGAAACCCCTCTTAGATAACATCATTTCGCCCAACCAAGGAGTTTTCCTTCCTAATGGCTTATCCATTTCTTTCATCAAGCCATCAAGGGGCATTCGGCAAGGGGATCTTCTGCCACCTTATCTTTTCATAGTGGTTGCTGAAGCTTTATCCTACTCCTCGCCCGAGCGTTTAGGGATCCTCAAAGGCATCAAGTTCAAATGTCAATCCCTCATCTCTTAGTCACCTGTTGTATGCAGATGATCTCATATATTTTTTGCCGAACATCCATTGCTGAGGCCCACCCGGTTAAAGATATTTTTAACAATATTGTCTGACTACAACTCCAATGTCCACCTGAAGCATGCGAAGATGATTAATAGGATTTTGGGTTCAAAACTTTACAATCTTAAGGACATATATATTGGTTCGCCACTACTCGTGTCTAATATCAATATTATCCACTCATTTACACTCATTGTCAGTGATGCAGTAATCATAATTATGTTTTGTGAAGTTCGGATCTACCCTAGGGTTACAACAATTTTTTTTAATAATACACACGAAGAGTAGGCACGGGACAGGATGGACTTCATCCATATCCCATCTCGTTCATTCGGGATCGTGACGAGATAGACCTTATTCAATTTCAAACGGGTTCGGGACAAGATGAATTTGTAATAAAAAAAAACTCTTAGGAGCTTTCTTCTAAACTGTATAAACTGTATAAACTTAGAAGGTTTACTAACGTTATTGTGTCTAATATCAATATTATCCACCTATTACCAATTCAAAAAAAAAAGATCTATAATTGTGTTCATGTAGTTTTAAACAGTGAAAAAAAAAGTAATGGCGTGGTATACATTTGAGAAAGTTTATTCAACTTGTTTAATTTGTTTTCCTTAACTGATAGTGCAATTTAGTTCATACATAAAATCGGTTAAGAATTCATTCGATACTTAAATGAATTTGAGTTTTTATTTTTGTCCATAAATTAGAGTGTGTGTGAGAATGTGCGTGTGAGTGAAGCCTTTTCTAGAATATGTTGTTGCCTATTGGTTGGCAATACACATTTTTCTATTCCAAATTCGAACACCCAATTCACTTTGCTTATATGTCATGCCTTTAAAATACTAGAATACAATAATAATATTCACTTTGCCTATACGTCATGTCATTAAATTACTAGGATACAATAATAATATGTTAACTGATATAGTTAATGACCATAGGCAATAGCAGCATACATGATTTTTTTTTAATTGAACAATACTAATGATTTGAGAGTAACATACTAACCTAATTTGGGGACGAAATAAAATTGAGTTGATCAATCCCCTAATAATCTGAAAAAATCAATCCCATAATAATCTGAAAAAATCAATCCCATAATAATCTGAAAAAATCGAAATGATATCGAGCCACCATCCCGATTACACAACAAACAAAAATAAATGGATCCACCCTAGGTTTTCAACAATATTTTTTATATAATAGCAAGGATGAAATTTAAAAAAAAATTATTATTATTTTAAAATAATAGCAAGGATGGATATAAAAGAAAAACATATTAAATTGGTCCCGGCGGGGCTCGAACCCGCGACCTTCGGCTCATAAGACCAACGCTCTAACCAACTGAGCTACGGGACCTTATTGTTTATTTTCTCTAATGAAACAATATATACTACTATTAAAAATTTCTGGCATCTAATACATTGACAAATTTAGGGATCAAATTAGAAATGAAACAGTAAAGTAATATTAATTAACACTCATATTTGTTGAATTAAAAGGTGCATAAGATAGTTATAATGAAACTATCACAATTTTGAGATGGGCAATTGTGCCACTATTAACGGTGAGAATAGCCAAGTCATCACGGTACTGTTTGTGAGTTGTGGAACAGAGAACAAAGAGGGGGCTTTAACATTTTTTCATTTATAGGGCTTGAGGAAAGAAAATGGGTGACCAACATATTACTAGCAATCTTTTATAGTAAATCCTCAGTAATCAATGTGATTTTTTGGCATCTTTGATTTGCAATTTCCTAACTTATTCAATATTTGTTGTGCTTGGTGTAAACTATGGAAAACAGCCAATCGGTTACCAAATGGCGGATGAAATCACAAGTCTAGGGTTTAAACCCTCTCAACGACATCTAAAGTGAGAGGAGTTACGAGATTAAAAAAATATGGAAAATAAAAGTTGAACAAAAACCAAAAGCCCCATTGGATTGGTTTTCCACTCCAATTCTCTGAAAATTACAAATGTTAGACTTCCACTGTTTCTTCATCATTTCATGGCATAACATACATTAATTAAGAAATTAGAAGATACATAGTTAGTCATTACACATAAAAGGGTGATGGAATGAGTAGATCTAATTAAGCTAAGCTTAGTAATTATTAGAAATATTTGGCAACATGGGTTGTTGTTCATCTTGATGATCTCCTTGGAAAAAATAAAGTGGTGGTGGTGGCAATGTTGATGGTGGAAGTGAAGGTAAAGTTGGCTGTGGTGGATGATCATGAGTATCACTGAACAAGAGATGATTAGAGGTAGAAGAAGAAGAAGATGGGTGATCACCAACACCACCATAATCATCAATGAAGTTAATCATAGTTTGATGAAGCGAAATTTGAGTTTTCAAGAACTTGACATAATGAATGGCCTCCTCTAACATAGACACAGTGTCCATCTTAGTCCCACCGGGTACCAAGCTTTGCAAGATCTTGAACCTCTCACTGATTCTGTGCCTCCTCTCTCTTGCAGCCACACTTTGTGGGTCAGTTGACAACCTCACCACATTTTTGTTAATAGTACTACTTGATGATCTCTTCTTCTTGTTGTTGGTGGTGGTGGTGTTGGTGGATGAAGAAGTGGGGTTGTTGTTGTTGTTGTCCATGAAGAGGGGCAATGTATAGAAGGGCTGTTGAGATTGTTTGATGAAATTATGGAGGCAAAGGTAGTGTGATATATACATGGTTGGGAGATAAGGAGAGACAGATGGGTGGAAGAAATTTGTGATGGATGAAGATAATTATGTCATGTGGTGAAATTTTAGGGAGCGAGGGAGGCCGCCCACCCATAGGATACGAGTGTCTCTACTACTCGATGTTACCAAAGCCAATCTAGTCTCTCTCTTTAGCATCTTTTTTATTTTTTTTGGAAAATTGAGCTGGGTTTTCAGGACCCATAAATTTTTATATAAATAAAACAAAATTAAAAGCAAATACTGAAACAAACTCTCACAAGAGAGAGAATTCACCAAAATAAGCCTAGACTATAAACAAACTCAGCCTTTGTATATTTTGTTTGCTTTCTTAGTTCTATTGAATTTTCGGAGACAAATACTAAAATCTTTGGTGTGGATGTTAGAGAACGTCTTTGCAATCGGTTCTGTAAACACATCATCAACACTAAAGAGGCATGACTCATGCTTTTCTTCAGGAACTTGACAATTTTTATGTCTCAATCTATTGCATGTGCGGTTCTTATCCTCTTCCCATGCATCTTTTAACCAATTGTAGTCTGCCTTCATTGTTTCTATGCCACAACTTGCAATAGCTTCTTGCATTGTAGAAGAAACTTCATTTCCCTTTTCGTATTCATTTATCATCATTAACGCATGTTCAATCTCAGGAAGAGTAAGGATACCTTTCACTTTATTCAGAGGGTGGGCAGTGGGGGGCTTCCCTTGTTCCCTAGAATTTCACGAGAAAGAAAGAGGTGGAGGAGCTTTATAGGAGCCCTAATTCTAGGAAGGGAGACAGCGCGAGGGCAGCCCAACACCGCCCACCCTCCTCGCGATGCACGGTGATTGTGTCATCTCCCTCACTCCCTAGACTTACTCTTATAGAAGACCCCTAATTCTAGGGGGCGAGGGAGGCGCAAAGCCTACCCACCACTGCCCATCCTCCTCGAGATGTGCTCGAGGGCAGTATCCCGAGGAGGATGTGTGTAGAGGACTCAGCCTAGTACATGGGTTTTTGCAAGCCTTTTGATTGCTAATTGTGATTATGTCATCAGGGGCATGGAATGTGATTTCTCAAAATGTGTATTTTGGAGTTATCCAACAGTCTATTAAAATTTGAAATATATATATATTTTTATCTACGAGATATTCATGGAGGATAAAATTAGAGAAATGTGTTTAACATAATTTAATTATAAAATTTGAATTTTTTTTAAACTTTTTTATTATATAAAACAAAATATTTCTTAAATTCAGGATACCCTCGTTAACTCAAAAAAATGAAATCGGGCTATCCTTATCAGGGTTTACCCCAAACTCATCATTACTGTGGAACTGTCCTTTAGGTATGGCTAAAAGTTTTTGATGTTTATTTGATACGATCAATTCATGGAAGTTACTGAAGGCTTTGAAATTGATGTTGAGCAGTGATTCCACCTCAAGGTACCTCCTCCAGTTGAGGGGTGCATTGTAATGTGTTGATAATTGAGGAATTCTAAATGTCGAGGGAAAGGGCGAGGAAAGACACGTGGCGGGGTGGGGACCGTCCACCCCGCTCGAGATGCGCGCACCAAAAACAATGGCACGCATCTCGAGCGGGGTGGACGGTCCCCACCCCGCCACGTGTCTTTCCTCGCCCATTTCCTTGCCCTTTCCCTCGACATTTAGAATTTCTCGTTGATAATTATATTGCACACTTTTTAAGATTGTTTTTCTCCTATGATGCATGAGAGCCCTTCTAGGGGTCGAGGGGGGCAACGAGGGAGGGAGGGATGGGTGGTTACGTAATCACTCATTCACTCCGAGATAAGTGCATTTTCCTTGAGATGCACGATAGCACTTATCTCGAGGCAGATGAGTGGCTTTCACCCATCCTTCGCCCCTTTCCCTCGTTCCCTCCCTCGACTCCTAGAATTTTCGGATGCATGAATTAAAAGCCTAAGAGTGCCCCTAGTCACCTTTTGTAAATTTGATTACCCAATCACCCGCAATAAGTCTCAAAATCATTGTTCATTATATCTCAAATTCTAGGCAACCATGCTTTATAGTTACTTTTTATTCAGGTTTTAGACTTTTTACAATTTTACATCTTTTATACATATGTTTGTTTTTGTGTTTTAAAGAGTCGAGATAAAAATGTAAGAACACCCAAGTTTGGCCAAAAATGATTTTAAAGCCTAGCAAAAAAAAAAGTTGTAAAGACTATACCTAGACAAACTCTAAATTTATATATTGTTGTTGCATGGTATGTTAAACTTAATAAGCCACTATGTTTATAGTTCTATGCGGTATATGAGATGGAGCTCTAGGAAATGTTTATGAGGCATCCGCAGGAAGTTTAAGGCATGATAAGAACTCGTCTTCCCGCGGAATTAACAGTGAGCTAGCTAAGATACTGCAAAACCTATTTGATTTGTATCCATTTTTTCCTAGAATCACAATGCATGGTGACCTTGCTCAGTATTGCTCTAGATGTTCTAAGTCAACAAGCATAACGCTAATTACATAACTATTATATATAGTAATAATATAGACTCAAATCATTAAACAAAGTGAGGCTAGGAAACTAGATTTTGCAATCAGAATGATATGGCATTATCAAATGAGTTTTTACAACCTCGAAATACACACAAAACATGATTTTCTAGTATTTCTAAACTTTGAAAATGATTAAAAACATACCGTTTTGGTTGTAAAAACTTTACGATGCGAATCAGAACAAAGCAAATAACACTCCTAGCTAGTCAAACTTACTCTTCGATCAACCGATGTTAAAACATATACTAAGCCATATGTCAAGACCTTGTCATATACTCACATATCTACATTTCGACCAAGGCATGCAAATCCAAGTGCGTCGGCAAGGAGACATGTTGATTTCAAGTCATAAAGTCGTATTGCCCAATTTTTCTTTTGACAAAATGTAAAAGGTTTCACAATCACACTATAGAAAAACTTTCATAGGTTATATAGCCACCCTCCCCTGCCCTGCTATACCATTCTATTCAACTCTACTAGGACAAAAAAATGAGTTTCTGAGAGAAAAATATTTGGGACAAAATGAAGGGAAGGGGAAAAAACTTTCTAAGTCAGATCAATTCCATTCAATCCCATCATGTTTCTGTTCATGCAAACCTCTTCATGTGAGAGTTACGTAGAATTGACACACTAAAGAGGAACATTTTTAATGTGTATGAAAATGGCTTGTCTTTATAGGTAGAAACAAATTTTCAATTGTTTTTGTCTTTCAAGACCTTTTGATAAAAAAAAAAATAGTTGCCATCAACTGAACAATTAGTTTGTCTTCTTTATACTTCTTTCGTTTTTGAGACTTTGGAGATGATACTCAACCTCTTCACACAAATTAGTCACATTTTGGATGCTCACTTCCTTTCAAATTAGTCACATTTTAGATAAGATTTGATGGTTTTTCCTATTTGTTTCGTTAGGATGTGGCTCGATTGTCAGCGGACTTGAAAAATACTTGGAAATCAGGATTTTACAACTAAGGTGATGTGATACAATCTGAAATACTTGCAAACATTACTAGATCATGTGATACAATAGGTACCATTTTTTTTGTCATGTTTGGATATTTTTACAATTTTATCTCAATTATAGATGATGTTTGTGACTGTGTTTTAAAGAAAAAGGCCAAACCTAACAAAAAGATAAATGTCTAACCTGACTGCCTAGACTTATTCTAAAATTTTTAATGGAAAATTTTACCAAAATTGAGATGACCATATGGCTTGAAGATCCTATTGAAAACCCAAAAGCGTGTTAGTGGATGTACTAAGGTTGCATAATTACTTAACTCTAACGTGGATGACCTTGCAAAGTAATTTGCACATCTTGGTTTTCTCAATCTTTCTTAAAATATCATCTCAGGTAGCACTATTTAATTACAACCAAAATAGAGAATTCCTTTATAAAGTGCTAAAATCCAAAACCTACATGAGAAGAACCCTTCTAGCTGGCCCGGGAAACTGGCCTAATTTTCCGCTTGAAAGGTAAAATTACATTTTTGCCTCTTCTCTTCAAATACATAAATCCAAAACTCCTTTTGGAGGAGGGACATGAATCTAATTTCCCCTCTCCCCACCACAGCAAAAAATCAGGCCGGCTAGAATTTCTGACATGAGAATTGTCAACCAAAACAAACTTGATAAAATGCAGATGCTTCAATCTAAAATTCTAAATGCATTGGGAATTGAAGAAGGGATGAATGGAAGACTGAGGCAAAGATATATGTCGATCAGGATTTTGGGATGTGAAAATGGAGAAAAACTCTAAAATTAGAGAGCAAAAATTCCAGGGGTTGAGGGAGGGAACGAGGGAAAGGGGCGAGGGATGAGCGGAAACCACCCATTTACCTCGAAATAAGTAATATAGTGCATCTCGAAGCAAATGCACTTATCTCGAGGCGGATCCCTCGTTCCCAATTGCTTGCTTGTCCAACCCAACTCAGATAACCTCCTCTGCTTTACCTGTCCGTTCAATCTCACTGTCTGTCTCTCAGACTCACATGCAACATGCAACATGCAACATGCAACAAACAGATATGGCTTTCAAGTTTACTCATTTCCTTGTGACATGTTTGATTATTGCCACTTCTATACTCAACACCACTTGTGACCCGTACCCTGTACTTCATCATTATCAGTATGAAACATACAAGTGCTACAATTTGTAAAAGAGAAGAGATACAGATGTACAGTCACGAGTAGTTCAACAGAGTGGCAGAAAGCAATCTGATTTACCACCAGATCTGCTCTAACATGATAGAATTAGGTTTGATGAGTCTCAGTCTCCCAACCCCAGAAAGAAAAGACAAGTGTTACTCATTTCATCACTGTTCAGGCAATTATGTTTCACTGTTTATGGTGAAATCTGAATGATGCCAGAATCCCACACTCCACATTTAACATTCAACACCAAAGGCTTGTGTACTAAATCACTTCTTGGGGTCCTACACAATATGCACAACTGGGAACAAGAACTTAAGGCCAAACACAAAAAATCAAACTTAATGTCGCTTTTTTTTTTTTTTTTTCAAGTACTTAGAAGTTAACTTAGTCAGAAGATATGAACTAGCTTCTTAACGAACTGTTTGTTTTGCTTTGAATGAATTGCTGATTAAAAACTGTAAAATTAAAAGGTGTGTATTTTTAGGTATTGAATGATAATTATTTGACAAATTTATCCCACTGATGAAACATATGCAAGAATGGAGAAATGATAAATTAGAAACCCGACATATACGATGGTAATTATTATATTTGTCAAAGTTTTCAAAACTACATACTATATAATGAAAACTACATGCCAATGAAAATTACATACTAATGAAAACTTGAAAATATACATGAGAGAGAGTTGAAGAGATGAAGAAAAACTTGAAAAATAAAAAGAGAAACACAAAGATGAAGGAAATAAATGAGAAAAGTTTCTTACCGTTAAAGAGTCCTTATGAAGGTAGGTAGAAAGACAACAGGTGGAGAGAATGAAGGTGTATCGTCAAAATTTAGCCCTACTTGTTTATAAAAAGATAGGGGCAACAATTGTCATTATAAAATTATTTTAAGATTATTAATGGAATAATTTTTTAGTCAGCACTCAGTGCTACACCTCCCTCAAGGTGACCCACTTCTTATTAAAACTTCCGACTCTATTCAGAAGCAAAAACAAACACAGTCTTAAACAGAGAAACAATCTAAGAGTGTTTACCCTTCAACAAAACTAATGAGGATAACACAATATGGTTTATGGGATTGAACATACTGAATGGTCTGACATATTCCCTTTCAACAAAAAATCAGGTGATTCCAAATTTCTAGCACACAACATATAGGACGAACTACTATGGATCTGACAGAGTTGGGAAGAGAGGGCTATCGAAGGTTGAGCGATGAGGAGCTTCGTCAACGCCGTGAGAAGGGTTGTGCTTCCGTTGTAATGAGAAATTCAGGCAGGGTCATTGATGTAAAAAGATAGAGCTCAATGTCCTGGTTACTCAAGAAGAGGAGATCGGGGAGGAAAAAGAGGATGAGGGCGACAAGGAGCAAAACCCTGATTTGGAAACCGCAGAGGTCGATGGAAGGGTGGAGGTTTCACTGAATTCGGTGGTTGGGTGGACCACGCCGAAAACATTGCATCTGAAAGGTTGATCTGTGCACAAGAAGTGGTGGTTTTGGTGGATAGTGGGGCTACCCACAATTTCATTTCCATTAGTTTGGTCAAGAAGCTAGGTTTGAAGGTGACCTCCACAGATTCATATGGAGTCACAATGGGGACGGGGGAGTCAGTAAGGGGACAAGGAGTTTGCAAAGGGGTACGGTTGAAGCTTTCAGAGTTGGAGGTAGAAGAAGTCTTCCTACCCTTGAGTTTAGGAAGTTCAAATGTGATTTTGGGGATTAAGTGGTTGGCAACTTTAGGGGTTACGCGCACAAATTGGAAATCTCAGATCATGAGATTCGAATGTGTGTGTGTGTGTGGGGGGGGGGGGGGGGGTGTAACCAAAACACTACGAGGAGATCCCACTTTAGGGAAGTCGTTGGTTTCTCTGAAGGCAATGTGGAAGACAATTCGGCAGGAAAAACAAGGGGTGATGATAGAGTTAGGAAACATGGCTGCTTCCAATGAAGTGCCTGAAGTACTTGGGGGTGAGATTGTGAAGGTGTTGGAGAAATATCAAACAATATTCATGCCAATTTCAGGTTTGCCCTCGGTTAGAGGGCATGAACATGCCATTAGCATGCATGAAGGAGCTTTTCCGGTTAATGTCAGACCTTACCGGTATCCTCAGTTCCAAAAGGATGAGACTGAAATACTGATTAAGGAGATGATGTCGACAGGAATTATACGACCAAGTAAAAAAAAAGACGAAAGTTGGAGCTTTTGTGTCGACTACAAGGCATTAAATAAAGAGACCGTCCATGATAGGTTTCCGATACCCGTCATCGACGAGCTCCTGGATGAGTTACATGGGGCATGTTGGTTTTCCAAATTGGATTTGAAATCCGGGTATCACCAAATTCGAATTAGGGAGGGGGATGAAAGCAAAACAACATTTCGGACCCATGAAGGCCACTATGAATTTTTAGTAATGCCTTTCGGGTTAACGAATGCTTCTGCGACATTTCAAGCGCTGATGAATGAGATCTTCAAGCCTTATTTGCGGAGGTATGTGTTAGTCTTATTCGACGACATATTGATCTGTAGTTTAGGGTTGGAGGCTTACTTAGAACATCTCTCCATAGTGTTGGGTCTGTTAGAACAACACGAATTATGTGCCAACAGGAAAAAGTGCGAGTTTGGGAAGCAAGAGTTGGCTTATCTGGGACATGTGGTCTCTTACAACGGGGTTTCCGTAGACCCATCCAAGATTGTGGCTATGTTGGAGTGGCCAGCGCCTAGGAGCATCACGGAATTGAGGGTTTTTTTTGGGGTTGACAGGTTGTTACAGAAAGTCCGTTCAAGGGTACAACACGGTGGCATGGCCACTAACTCAGCAACTTAAGAAAAACAATTTTGGGTGGTATACTGATGCCGAAGCTGCTTTTCAAGCTTTGAAGCAATGGATGACAAAAGTCTCTGTTCTTGCAATGCCTAATTTCTCAAAAAGCATTTGTGATCGAAACTGACGCTTCGAGCTATGGGTTGGGGGCAATCCTCGTGCAAGAACAATGTCCTATCACTTAAAAAGTGTTGGGGGCAGCAAGCTAGGCAAAAATCAGTATATGAAAAAGAGTTGATGGCGATAGTGTTTGCTGTAGCAAAATGGAGACCGTATCTGCGAGGGCGGCGATTCATAGTGCGTATTGATCAGAAGAGTCTGAAATTTTTTTTGGAGCAAAGGGTTATTGGGGTTAAATATCAAAAAAATGGATAATGAAGCTCATGAGTTATGATTTTGAAATTCATTACAAGGCATGAAAGATGAATACAACAGTCGACGCCTTATCTAAAATTTAGCACTTGCCTGAATGTTCAACAATGGTGCTTCCTCAGTGGCAGGATTGGGGGGGGGGGGGGGGGGGGGGGCGCATTCTGGCGAGGCAAAGACCTTTCAGCGTTTGCCCAGGGAATTGTTTTGGGTTGGTATGAGGTCTGATGTTGTGCGAATGGTGGCAGAGTGCGACATTTGTCAACGAAATAAATACATGGCTACTACTACAGGTCTGTTACAACCCATTCCCTTACCAACTCAAGTGTGGGATGATATTACAATGGATTTCGTAGAAGGATTGCCCCGGTCTAATGGAATAGACACGATCTTGGTAGTAGTTGATCGCTTGAGCAAGTACGCACATTTTGTGGGATTACGTCACCCGTTCGCAGCTGAAGGTGTGGCCAAAACATTTATTCAGGAGGTTGTAAGGCTTCATGGGGTTCCTCTATCGATCATTACGGACCAAGACAAAAAAATTTTAAGTCATTTCTGGAAGGAAATATTTCGCTTGCAATGGACCTTCCTAAAGCGAAGCATAGCGTACCACCCTCAAACCAATGGGTAGTCTGAAGTGGTTAACCGCTGTTTGGAGATGTACTTAAGGTGTTTTGCTTCCGGTAAGCCCAAGCAATGGGCAAAGTGGTTGTTGTGGACAGAATATTGGTAAAATATTTCTACCCATTCTTCTCTTGGGTGTTTTCCTTTCAAAGCCTTATATGGGAGGGATCCTCCTAAGTTACTAAAGGTGGATCAAGGAAACACCTCAGTGTCTTCAGTGGAACAAATATTGCTAGAACGAGACGCTGCTTTGGATGATTTGAGGATGCAGTTGCTTCAAGCACAGCAAGGGATGAAATGCCAAGCTGATTTATCTAGGTGAGAAATGATCTTTACAGTGGGTGACTTGGTTTTTTTGAAATTAAGGCCCTACCATCAACACTCATTGGCAAAAAGGGGAAATAGAAATTAGCAGCCAGGTATTATGGACCTTACAAAGTTCTTCAAAAGGTGGGTGAGGTGGCTTATAAGTTGGAATTGCCCACAGCATCACAACTCCACCCAGTATTCCATGTTTCTCAACTGCGTAGGGCAATAGGAAATGGTATTGCTTCAGCTACACTTCCTCCTCAACTTAGTACCGAATTAGAATTGTTATTCACTCCCGAGAAGGCGTTGGAATGTCATTCTAAATCCATGACCAATAATTTCCCTGAAGAAGTTTTGATTCAGTGGAAATGGTTGCCTATTTTTGAAGCTACTTGAGAAGATTTTGTGTTAATTCAACAACAATTTCCGGAGTTTCACCTTGAGGACAAGGTGGTTGCTTTGGGGGAGGAATTGATAGACCCCCAATACATCATACATACCAGAGACGAAGGCATAGGCGGCAACACAACAAGGGGACGACAATGAGTCAGCGGGGAATCATGCAATGAATCGAGAGGCATAACATGTCATGCAATGAACCAACAATAAGCCAACAGGGAGTCTTGACAGAGCCAGTCCATGCAATGAGCCACAGGGAGTCTTAATAGAGTCAGTGCTCTGTTAGTGCCAGCGGAAAGTGCTCTGTTAGTATTCTGATAACAAACTGTATTTGTTAAGTATTCTGATAGCAAGTTGTCATGTTAGCGAGTTGTTAGTATTAGCAAGTTGACAATATTCTGTAACAAGTTGTCCGACCAAATCAGTTGGTCATTAGAATTAGCAAATAGAGATACTATATAAGGGAGAGTAGTTGGATTCATTTTGTAAAATCATTTGTACAAAGAGCAATTGCTCATTTGGAGAGTTCTAGGCCTCTCGAATTGCCTATAAACATAATACACTAAAGCTTTCTCTTTGTTTGCAAATCTCTGTGCATTTCACTCTGTTCTGTATTGCTATTTCTACAAGATAGATCAGGATCCTACTTTACCATTAACCTCAGCAATACAAGACTTGAGATACAAATAAGGTTATCATCACTAAACTTTGAATACTCTAAGCTCTTGTGTGTAGCCATTGTTACCTCAATTGAACTAGAATCAAAATCTGACATAAGAGTTGATTTCAAGTCTCGGTTGTTCCAGGTTATAAGATAACTGCAAGAAACTTGATACTATTGGTACTTAATGCTAGTTTATGTGTTGCAGTTTACATGAAAACATAAGTATTGTGGCAAAACACCAAGTTCTTCACTCTTCCAACCTCGAGAAAAAGAAAATGAGCAACAAGAGAAAGTACTTTGCGTATATAAAATGTGTGAAAATGTTTATGTTGATCAGATGTTCTGAAAATGATCCATGGCAAGGACCAATTATAAATTATGAGCTTACAGACTCCAGTTTTACATCTGATAAGTATGAAACCTGTACTCTTTTATAACTTCAACTTGTTTGATAAATTTACATATACATCGACAAAAAATTATACAGTTTCTACTAAATTTTCTTTTCATTCTAAAACAATAAATCACATAATTGGACTAAAAGAAATGAATAAATAATAAATAAATAAAAATCTGTAATTGCATGATGTGAGATCCCTTTCATCACAATATGTTGAATTGCAAACTGCATTGTGCTAATCAAACCATGTTAGATGGGGCATATAGTAGACAATATTACTTACCACGTTTTTTCAATTAATCCTCGTCATAGCCTCCATCCCCTCCATCATATCCATCTCCATAGTCATCATCAGCTGCGACATTCTCTTGTTCCATATCAACATTTCCATAAACGGCTGCATTTTCCATCTCATCCTCATCGCCTTTTGGTCCTTCAGTGTCTTTCACGCTCATGGTATTCATATTCTCTTCACTGAAAAATGTTGTGTAAGGTCTAGAAACCTGCAACAGTTTTGTTGTTAAGAGGTCGCCAAATGGATCCATAGAAAAATATATGTTAATTATGCTTGAGCTTACTTTGAAGAGACAATTTCGTTGTTCAGCATTCTCCACTAGGTTACACCAATGCTTATCATGCTTCAGCGTAGATGCAGAACCAACAACCTAAAGGAACATAAAATAATTTATCGAAATGAACTGACACAGCAGTTTAACATAGAACATCCTCTACAACAAGAACAAGACTATCAGGTAGAACAAGGTGACAACTTCCAGGCCCGTTCATAGATGCAACATCAAACCCAGAGGAAAACTTACGCCAGCACATGACATAGCCAAATGACTCTCATGAAGATTCCTAGGCATAATAGTAATCCTTGCAATATACTAGCCTAGGCAAAATGGGAACTCAGAAGGCAGTATGATTGTTTTCATTTATAAAGGACACAAATAGCGCAATAGATGCTAACCATTTCTCTACATTACATAAGAGAAGATTAAAACATAGGACCAGGGTACCCAATTCACAATTTTGTAACATAATACCACCACCGAGAACAAAGACAAGTATCAAACATCAATACACTAAACTCTAGAGATCTTAAAGCCCTCTAACAACCTGTTCCTAATTCACATGCAAATTTTCCTATATCCACCAAAATAAGACTTTCTACAACTAGGGCTAACGGAGCTGCAAATCAACAGTATGAAATAATTCCTTACCAGAACAGAAGCCCTTGCTCTTGTAATTCCAACATTCATTCTCCTAAAGTCAGCTACAAATCCGATGCCTTTATCTTTGTTTGCTCGAACACATGAGAAGATCGCAACATCTTTTTCTCTACCCTGAAAACACAATGCGGGGCATCCTTGAATACTTAAAACAGAAAGAAAACTCATGGACAGTTGGGGCCATTGATCAAATGGAATAGAGCATATCCTAAGATGGCCAAATAAATGATTTTAACGAGCAGCCTGCCACACAATCTGGAAATAAAAGCCAAAATATTGAAAAAAAAAAAACAATGATTTGCACCGTCCAATTAGATCAATTAAATTGCTGGGGGACTTCTTTTGGTATCTCCATGTCTCATTGCCTAAAGATGCACGGATACGGAGATGCCAAAAATCCTAAACTAAGATACAGGTACAACAAGGATACACCAAAGAAAAATATAATATCTAACTTTTGTTAATGATTATGTAAAGCAAAATATTGAAAATAGTTAATAGCTAATTTTTAAGGTGAAAGGCCAGGCAAAAATAAGCATCATAAATTATTATTGATGTGTCAAATCATTTATACTGCAACTTGTAACATAAAACGTTATAAAATGAATCTTACCACATAAAATTTGAATCTAAGGAGTAAGGAATTAGGACCTAAAGTTTGGTTGTACGGATAATAAGACTCGCAACTACCTCAATAAGTATCATGGATTCATGACATGCATCCCAAAAAATGGGATCATCCAAGAACCCCACGTACCTTTCTTTGACAATTCATGCTTCCTAGGTCTTTGCTTTGCCCTAAAAATAGAACAATAAATAAGGATACCTGAAGGTTTGAAATTTGGAAACATATAGAATGATGGACATCAATAAGCAACAGCATATTGCCATGTGGCAAGGGCTATTGTATAATCTATAGTGCATGCCCTTTGCTGCATGATAGAAGTTAATGAGGTTTTTCTTTTGTTTGGCAATGTATTCGATCCATTTTAGGGGTCCACCCACCCTTAATGAAATTGCTATTGATTAACAATACCCAAAAATAGAAGTCATTTGGACACTTTTTCTGAAACGCAGTTGTTAACATAACAGTAATGAGTTTTATTTTGTTATGTAACGATAAATGATAATAACAAAAGCATAAAAACAGTCCTTGAGCTTGTCACTGCTTAGATTTTTTTTCTTTTTGGTGGGGGGGGGGGAGGTTAATTTTGGGGGGAATATCACCAAAGACAAGAGGTGGGAAGAGAAAGCTACATCACCTGGAATCCATCAACAGTATTTATATCAACTAGTGTATCTGATTCCACCCCAAAACTCTCACGAAAACGTTCACGGAAGATCTTCACTTGATGTCTATAAGGTGATATAATTGCCAGTCGAGAACTTGACTTAAGCTCCGGATAACCAGTCACCAATTTTTGATACATCAGAAGCACAAAGTCAACCTCATCGAGATTTACCCACGACCCGCTTCCCGAGGGCTGGGATTCAGCACCTTCTTCAATGTCAAAGAAACAAAATGGCCCAAAGCAGCGGTAATGATGCCATGATCTTTCAGTCTGAAGATTGATATCAGGCCCATCCACCAAAGCCCCAGAATAGAATTCTCGTGAAGGAAAGTCACGTATCTGTTTGGAATGTTTAAACAGAGTCCCACGAAAATTATAAGATTTAGAGTACTATACAAAAAAGTCATGGTAATGACAGAAATCTATATCTCTGTTGAGTAAGAATTTTCCAACTTAACACTTACCTTTGGATGCATGCAGTACTGCGTCTTCAACATCTGAACTGGATAGCCAGCTCTCTGGAGCCTCTTGAACAAGCTTATGCCATATCTGCAATAGCAATTGATACATAAAGAAGTTCTAAGCACAAAAAGTATCAAACTAAAGCACAATGTAAAAGTATCATATCATTGAGTGAAATGTCTTACCCAAATCTCTCGGCAATAGGAGAAATTACAGTGGCTGGTAGTTGAACTGGATCACCAACCTGACAATGACCATCAACCAGTTAACCAGTGAAGCAAGGAATTAGAAAACTTGAAAATCACATAGTCATGAGAAACCATAAGTTAATAACTGATTAAAAGATGAACAAGAGGATAATAGAATATTCTACATATTTTGATGAACAAAACCAATTTAAGGCAGACGAACAAAAACAAATAAGATATTAACCTAAGAATTAGAGACATCTGACATCTCCTCAACCTATAAGATAGATAGGAAATAACTTTACCCCTTTGCAACCATACACGCAAGAACTTCCCTTCTTTGTGTGTGTGTGTGAGCGTGCGCGTGTTAAGCAGGCCATTCAAATGCATTCAAATCATTCGAATATTTTAAGCCTCAAAAAAAAAAAGAAGGAATATTTCTAAAATATTCAACTGTCCCACAATATTTACCAATTTCAATAACCCATATAGCCAAACTGACACTTGCCACAAATACTTGTAGGAATATAGCAAAGCTACAGAATGTGCCACAAAAATAATACCAGAAATACTTGTTTGCACCCATTGGCTAATGGGACGAGAGTTGCTGGTTCCACCTGAAAGGGAAAATCTACTTCAGAGGGAAAGAAAACAGAATATGTATTATTTAAAAGAAAAATAAAATAAAATCAGAGCACGTGGGAGGATGACCGCGGAATAAATACTTTTAAAGAATAAGCATTACAGACCTACATTTACAGAAATGACAAGATGTTCTCCATTTATAAATAATCAACATTGTGAGCTTCCAGTGAACTCCAAAATGAACAACAGTAATTAAGAAACAAGGTCAATGTGATCAAGTTGAATAAAGAGGATCTAGCTGATGGGAGCATCAAGAAAAACAAGATATTTTGTGAATGGTTTTCAGTTATCATTGTTTTTTCGGTTGCGTGTGTGAAAATCGCGGACTACTGAAGAGGCTTAAGGAGACTAAAGCAAGAGCGCCAACGCCTATAGAACCATTTAAAAACTAGAATAAACACAAGTAGAATTGCCTATATTTTCTCTAGACTTGGCCACACGCAAAATATACAACTATTTCATTTTGCAACTATTTCTTGTAAACAACAGTCTAAAGCTGCATGACTCATGTCAAATTTCAAAACTTGTTTAATGCATTTCATTTTTGACATGACTACATTTTAAACTATTTACAGCACATATAAGTTACACTTCAAATGCATTTAGAGTATGCCCATTCAGCTTTCACAACGACCCACACCATTCCTTGACATTACCAAGACACCAAAATTTTGTTGGTAAGAAATGTGGAGTGTAGAATCCTCTGAATATTGTGAGTATCTCTCACCCAAATATTTTAAAACTTACTAGATAAATATACATATACTAGGAATACTTAGTACTTCAAAATGTGTACATGGGTTGGGATTAATTTATTCGTTGCATCGTAGGTATGACTTATTTCTAATCAGTGTAAGAGTATATCCAAGAGACTCCGTAGTGCACATGTGATGGCTTTTAAGGAGGATTATTTTTTCTTTTCTTTGTTTTGCTCGACAACCTCCTTAAGCTATGACATTGCATTGAGGAGCCTTCAGGAGTTCATTCTCTCTCCGCAAATTAAGAAGTGTGAAGGAGCTCCTTAACATTATTTTAATCATTTTTAAACTACGTGACTCAACACCAAAAATGCTTTTGTAATTTTGTATATCAATTGGAGACGAGTTTTCTCATTGGTATAAAAAATCCTTAAAATATATTATTCTAACCAATTGAGTAATTTTCATTGGAGATGCTCTAATGGTAGAATATGCATATAAATAAATAAAAAATTATTTAATTTATGTGCGGCTTTGTTCATATAGTACTCAATTGCAATTTTATCATCTACAAAGCTACCCACTACCGTTTTCGAGTTGGTTAGCATTTGCGAGCGTAATTAGTGATTGACTTAAGAACATGAGTTTAGTCGTGGCCATTAATACCATCTAAACCCACACAAAACCCCTAAGAGTGTTAGTCCAACTAAACCCAAAGCAAGTTGTGATCACAACTATGAACTTCATAGTGTAAAATCGACTGAAGTCCCTAGCCAAGGGACACGTTAACACAATAGGTGACATATCTATTACATTTACAAGTCAAGCATGAAAGAAGAGGCCAATGGGTGACTCCGAAGACAAATCAATATGGATGAATCAACACAACACTTCGATCATGATAATCAAGATGATGTTGGGCTCAATTATGGTGAAGATGATAATCTATGAACATTTCACTCTATGTTTATGGTTGTTGTCTATGAATGGTTAAACTTTGTGTATGGTTGTTATTGCACTTTTATGTTTGTTAATGGACTATGATTATCAATGCTTCTAAGTTTTTTTTTTTTTGGTTAAATTTGTGTAAAAGTTAACTTTTTTATTGCACCCTAAATTGGTTCAGAGGCGTCATGAGATTAATCAGAATTAATTGGCTTGTATTTTATAAACATATTTTCTCTAATTTGTTTACTACAAGGAAAAAATTTTAATTAGTGAATATTGAAGTAGTGAACATCAAATGCCCGACTTAAGGCAAATTATAAGAAAATGAAAATTTTAATGTTAGATAAAAGTGCGGCTTTCCATATTCTTTAGCTTTGGTCGGTATTTTCCTTTCATCGTTTCTCTATTCTCTTGATCTTTCTCACTCTAGCCTCTTCACAAACTTTTGGTATTGCCCTATGGTAGAATATTGATGAGGTTACAACAAAATTAAAAAAAAATTAATTAATTAAATCATCTCGTTTATTATAACATATTGTCATGGACCAATTGATCGACGATTTTTTAAGGCAATTAATCGGTAACTTGATGAGAAATAATTAATTATTGTCGACTGATCGAGCCATAAATTATTCAAACAATTAATTCAAATATCGTAATGCTCTACTAGTAAGAAGAGATTGATCAGGGATTAACCGCCAATTAATATTAAATAACATACGGTGCAATGATGCATATGTAGAGCTTCTCCAAAACTTCATAGAAGCCATAAAAATAAAAATAAAAAAATACCTAGAAATCTTGGCGAAGCTGAGGTAACACCTGTCGTGCCTCGCCTGCCAGACAACATAGCCCCTGAGTGTTACTGTAAGAATTTAGTGACCATGGTGTACATATAGAGGAATGGTTTGG
Source organism: Berberis thunbergii (assembly GCA_003290165.1). Lineage (NCBI taxonomy): Eukaryota > Viridiplantae > Streptophyta > Magnoliopsida > Ranunculales > Berberidaceae > Berberis > Berberis thunbergii. Next base: position 368,099 of record QNQO01000819.1, on the reverse strand, counting down.
TGGAGACAGACAAACCACAGCCACTATTATTCTATTTTATTTTACATTTACTTTTACATATTTGTGTAGTTTATGTTTTTAGTATCTAATAGTCAGTTTAACACATTAGGTTAATCATTTTGGAAATTCGATGTTGGAATGAATTATAGTAGTGAGATTTTCAATGAAAGATGAAGATGAGATAAACTGACATGGAGTATTGTCATAGTGCCCTAGGCACAAGCTACACTAGTATAAATAACACCGGGATAAGTGTATGAGTATGACCACCTGAACTGAATTAGTTAAGAAATTAAGAATTTGGAACATTATAAACCAAAATTAAATGATCAAGTTCTATAATCCCATCAAATGATTTTGGATTTCTGGCATCATAAGGGCCTGCTTAGTCAAGTTCTTTCATAACTCCTTTAGAATCATCAAGATATCTTTTTCTATGCTTTCTTAATGAACTGTGTTGCAAATACCTATAATAAAGTTACTCCAAACCATAACTAAGTTGCAGTGAATTAGAAACAAATATTACTTACAGCCTGAGCAGCTTCATCTATTATAACCACATTCAAATACGTGCTTCAATTTACTGAAAAGAGCAGAACCACTGAAACTAAGGGTTGAAAAGACCTGCAATTTCGAGAAGGAATTACTACAAAAGCTTTGTGATCTCCAATTTCAGTTTATACATTGACATAAGTTTAGCAACATACAATGGCTGCTTCATCAAGCACTGAAGCACGGGCGCTGTCTCGATCCGCTTCTGCAGTTCCTTGTTTTTTTGTATCAGCTGTGTTGACATTGCCAGATAGTTTTTGTTCCACCTGCACACAAAAGAACTATTAGATCATATTCGTCGAAGAAATTCAAATATTGTACAGAGGTCTCAAATACTCACTAGGTAGTCCATGCCTACAGCCTTAACTGAATGATGTGGCTTCAGACCAATCCGCACAATTTTAGGATTATATGTATGGTCATTTTCATCATGAATACCTGGGAAGAAACATAAAAAAGAATTGTTTCAAGTTGATAGACCCGTCCAACCAAATGATTGTGCACCCCAACCAACCAGTCCAAGTAGTCAAAGCCATGCCTGGTCATTTACACCTATTCAGGTATTTCTTTGTTTAATTAACTGATGTCATGTTGTGACAGTGGTAGAATCCAACCCAAGGGAGACCATTGTTCAATTCATTGAAGCCATGACTTGGAAAATTAGCGACTTTCGTGAAAAATAAGGTATTAATTATTTGACGGAGTCATACAATCAAGTTGAAAAAAATGCAGTGTAAAAGTAACTTAAACTATTTATGTTAGACTACTTAGGATATATATTTCAGACTACTTATGAAGTGAATCCATATGAACATTGGCATTGTTCAGATATTCAATTGGTATCATGAAAAATGATAGGAATGTGAGCATTGTTAAAAACTTCTACCTGTCATAAGCACGCGCAACACTATCTCATCAAGAGCAGAGTTTGAAGGAGCACAGACCAGTACCCGTACACGATATTTTCTATTGGAATGAATTGCCTCAGGTTTCTGCATTATTATAAAAAAAAGAAATGAATACAAGAGTTCAAACCTGTGGCAACACCAACATGAAATGGGAAAACTATAAAAAAGTTTACCAACTCATTTCCAGTTGTCGGGAAAAAACCATCATCACCATCAATGGGCCCAATTAGGTCTCTGGGATTTGCATCGTATAACCAAGGAGACGCTTGTTGCCAATGGTTGTACCTGTAACACCATCAAATTAGCACTTCATGGACTATTAAACCTCATGCAGAAGTCACCCAATCTAAATTAAAGTGCCCCAGCAATAAATGTAAAGCATAGGATGGCTATACTGACGTGAAGCATCAATGGAATCATTTCCCCCCCAAGATTATCGAGAAACACATATAATGCGTAAATCCCATGGAAAAGGCCCTCTAAGATATCTTGATCGATGAATAAATGCTATCATGATACTTGACAACTGGCCACAAGGTGTAACAATATACCTCATTATCTAGAATGATATGTGACTTTGAAATTACCGTAACTTGTAACCGATACTTGTTACATAACCAACAAAACTGACTAGCCATACCTAATTGAATTTTTTAGGATAGTAAATAATCAGATTGACTTGAAATATTATATTAAATACCAATTACCTCTGTTTCAATCATTGCCTTATCAAGACTGTAGATGAACCAAGCCTTCAATATCCACATATTATTAACAAAAATATATATAATAATCAGATGGAATTAGGTTGAAAAAAACCGATCAAACCAATCGAACCGAACCAAATCGACTAATTCGGTGAGTTTAACTTTCGGTTTAGATTGGTTTCGGTTTCAAATATTTATAAACCACGTATTTCAATTCAGTTCACAGTTAAGCTACAGATTCTGTATACTGTAAAGCAAAGCAAAGCTAAGCTACAGGTGATTCTGTATACTGTAAAGCAAAGCTACAGATGATTGCAAGATGATGCTTTGCCATCCGCTGCTTGCAACTCGACAGTGATGGCTTCAATTTTGGTTGTCGCGACGGCCTGGAGGTCTCCCTTCTCACTGCACAACACAACAATATCTTGGTTGGTCCATCTCCATTACGACCAAGTTTCCAGCATTCTCAGTTGAGATGAGTATAATACGAGTATCAGATACTGGATTTTGGATTGCATGTCCCTAGTTGCACTACCCAATAGATCATTCTAGCTCATGTTTCACTATATTCGATAAGAGTATAGTTGCACTATCCCTTTGCATCAGGGTCTTCATCTGGCTTCAAGTTTGGTTAAATTTCAATTTTTTTTTTAAATTTCAAAACCGACCGAGTCAGTCCGGTTCGGCTCAGTTTGTGACAAAAGCCGGTGCGGTTTCGGTCTCGATTTTTTCAAACCGATATATGCAGTTCGATTTTCAGTTTAGGCGAAAAACCGAACCATCGGTTTGGTCTTCAACCCTAGATGGAATCGATTCTACTAACAACATATACTCTGCTAAAAGTATATCAACTCTACCAACCGTCGAAGGTAGATTGTTTTCATTCGGTTAATAAATTATCAAAATCCTTGATTGATTATGATTTATGAGAAGTTATACGACAGACCACGAGGTATGATGTAAATAGAATTATGAATATTTTGCAATTAGACAATTGGCAAGTCAAACTCTAAGGAAAGATAAGTTTTACTCCATCAATTCATTTTAGTTATTTTCTGCCATCTTTAAGATCATTTTGTGTTATTTTTTTTAAAAGGCATACCCCTCAAACTAAACCTCCAACCTTCATAGCCTTGCACATATAACATGCTAAGGTTCTCCTTCTCTTTTCAGTAGATGTTATTGGACACTAATTTTAAGTACTTGGAGACAATTGTTAACAACCAAATGTCAAATGATATAGATACCATTCAGTATTAACATTCTGTGTATGCCTGTTGAGTCATGTACTATATAGGAAGAATTAAAGATGTGAAGGCACATAATCCTATAGAATCATACATTGTCATGTTGGCTTTAAACCACGTCCAAGCATCATATATACCTTTCATTGATTTCTAAAACTGACCCACGCCTCTGATCATGCAATTGCCCTCTACCATGAAAGGAAACAAATGAAGTTAGAAAGAATTTGAGAAGAAAATAATCCCACAATAGCTCCCCCCCCCCCCCATAAAAAATAAAAAATAAAAAATAATAATAATAATAATAATAATAATAATAATAATAATAATAATAATAATAATAATAATAATAATAATAATAGTAAAAATTTACACACACTCATAGAACACAAACAAAAAATTAAAGAATAAAGATAAGTATGGTACATATTTTTCAGGAAATTAGTATTAACTAAAAAGAAGTAGCAAAATTTTACTTCGATTGAACTCTTGCAGGAGTTGAATGCAAAATCGCGCTAAGGAGTCCAAGGATTGTTTGTGTCTTTCCTGTTCCTGGGGGGCCCTAAAAGGATTACAATTTCAGGCTCCACAAACATAGAAAATAAAAAATCATCAAATTAACATCCAAATATCAATTTGCATATTATGGCAACAATGACAACAACAACATCAATAGTAATAATAATAAAGAAAAATGTTACATCAATATTACAACAACCCTACTTGCCTTGTGAACAAAAGAACTAAAAATGATAACACAGTCATCTAAGGGACCTGCTAACAAAGATGCATTAAGCATTGCAAAGAGCACAAGAATTCAAGTCTCACGAGTACATATATGTATAGAAACTAGTCAAACGAAGGAAACCTGAAGATTTGAAGGAAATATTCAACGTAAATCAACAAAGTTTCACACGAATTGCCATCTCCTGACTCAAACAGCCTTTGACTCTTCTCTAACCACGAGAAGTACAAATTGAGATGGTTTTGAAAGAGGAGAAGAAAATTTCTTTTGTTTTCCAATTAAACCACTTGAATCACTGAAAATTTCTTTTATTTTCCAATTAAGCCACTTGAATTACTGACTCTTCGAGAAATCAATCTCATTCCATCAAAATGCTTGCAACCAATCACGTTCCAAATGAGATTCTAGGATTGACATTTCAAAACCCTTACGGAGTAAAATTTTGACATTTTGAATAAAGAAATTAGAAACCTAAAAGTGATCCATGCAGAACAATTAATAAGGGACTATGTAGGTTTTACAGATAAAATTTTTCACCAAGTCGCAGCTATATGTGTATACAAATAAAGCTAGAATTAACTGAAATGACAAAGTGGATTAATGGTGTTGTAGTAGGAAATATTATGTCAATATATCCTTCCCAAATTATCAGTCTGTGTGAGAAAGACAAAAGAACTGGAATATTAGAAAAAGGGTAGACAGAACCGTACTTACAGGAAATGTGGAAGAAAGGTAGAAGCGGACAGAAATTTAGGAAGGAAACAGATAAAACTTTTCACCAAGTCGCAGCTATATGTGTATACAAATAAAGCTAGAATTAACTGAAATGACAAAGTGGATTAATGGTGTTGTAGTAGGAAATATTAAGTCAATATATCCTTCCCAAATTATCAGTCTGTGTGAGAAAGACAAAAGAACTGGAATATTAGAAAAAGGTATACCGAACCGTACTTACAGGAAATGTGGAAGAAAGGTAGAAGCGGACAGAAATTTAGGAAGGAAAAAAAGGTTAAATGTCATTATGTCATTCCAAATAGCCAAAATAGTTGGAAATTCAGAATACTAGCTCAATGTATTATCACATAATCAGAATAGAAACACAATGATGACACCACAAGTAAGACTTGAGACTTGAGACTTGAGAAGGAAGAATGATATAGAAACAAAACTATACATGGTACTTTGTAGAGGGGGAAAAAACCTGTATCAAGACAAAGGTTTTGCGTAAAAGCCCTGCCTGCAAGAGGAATACATTTAACCAAAATGGGGATTAACAAACTCAGGATTGATTACATATAAAAGGAAAAACCACAAACTTATACATAGATTCTGAAAGATATAAAAACATCAAAATATGTAACACTTACATGTATAGCATCCAATTGTGAATCGTTGTGATTAGTTTCAAGGAACTCCATGAGGGGTCGAGGAATTTTCCAGGGCTGATCTTTAGTATCCTTTTCAGTAGCTGACAGTATCAATTCCTTGAATGGAAGAGAACTGATAGACCAAAGACCCACATATTCACGAACTATAGTTGACAAAATCGCAATCTGAACAGGTAGTTGCATTTGATAAAGTTAGCTCGAGATATGAAAGAGAAAGAGTAATACTCATTTCAAAATTTTAGAAGAACATACCTTGAGAATCCAAACTCCTCTTTTTGATTCATCTGCTGCAGTAAAAATAGACTGCATCTTTGATAGCCTAGGACTAGATTTAATTTTATCTAAATTCATCTGTTGTACCTCTCCAGCTAGAAACGTGCGAATTTTAACTCGGTCTCTACCCTCACGATTTGACACCAATGCAAAAGCATATGCACTTGGTAGTGCTGATCCCTCTTGAAACTGCAAAGGAGCCATCCTGATGCGTTGGATTCAAATGATATGAAGTAAAAACCACTACAAAAGGAAAATGGAAAAAAAAAAAAAAAAAAAAAAAAAAAATTCTCATGTCATTCACCATGAAAACTAGTACATACAGCTTTTTATGCCTTATTGGATCTTGTTCTAACTTGATGCAAAAAAATATACATTTGTGGACCTTGGCTTAAAAAGTATGGAGTTGTGCTCGTTCGGCGATGCATACTTATTACACATGTAAGAAAAATAATATGTATACAAATTAAGGCACCTCAAAACAGGGGGATATAAAATCCAATCACAAAAAAAGAAAACCAAAAGTTTTAAAATAAAAATGAATATTCAAGCAATGTTCAAATGTGTTTTACCTTCTCTCTGGAAAGCAGTAGAAGATCATTTTCTGATAATGAATCTCCATCTTCGGGGTCATATCCTACCACTGCTTAGTGAAAGCCATCAGCCTCATTGCAGTTAATAACAGCACCTAGCGTCCATTGCGTCACTATAACAATAAAACGTAAAAAACACAGAAAAGTGGCCTTCAAAACATTGGCAAACTAAGCTATAAAACAATAAATGAATAATAATAGGGGGAGAAGAAGAGAATGAAAAAAAAACCCTCTTCTTCATCTCTTCCTTGAACAATCTGAGCTTTGACTTCCTCGAACAAGAGGGGCTCGAAAGTTCCAATGTAATCAGCAACATCTGTGTAAGTGTCTTTCACTTTTTTCAAGCCCAAAGTAGCTCCATCACCAATATCTTTACTTTTCTTCTGCTTTGACACAATCCATGTGGGCAAGAAAGGAAATTGAAATACATACAACAACAAAGAAAATATTAATAATAGAAAAGGGTAAACTTTTACAGTAGATTCTTTCAGGAGACGAAGATAATCCCAACTTAAGATGATTTTGTGGAAGCGGGTAATGACATCTGCATCCTTGGTCTTCTCCACCATCGTCATCCTGTACAACATGGCATAGAAAATGCATAAACCCTAAAAGCTTCAATTGAAATGCTAACACTTTGAAGCTAATGGAAATTATCATTTGCCGAACTCAAGAACGAGAGGACGATAAAGAAAGAAGAAAAAATAAGGTATTCTCAAAGATTCCACTCTCTCTTTCTTTCGTTTTATTTGAACCCGCCTGCATCCAATTGCTTTTCTCCCTTGTAGCAAATGTACCAAATCCCAGGTTTTTTTTTGATGCAATACTTCCATCTCCTCCTCCATCGATACTCTCCATGAACTAGCATCAACAGGTTCACATGCTTCTCTATAAGAACTAGGCTCATGGTCTTCTTTTATGCATGAATATATTACATAGTCATCTAGCCAGGTAGGACGATTGTGGCTCCTTTGGGATCTGCTACAATTTTCTTGAATTTCAATTGATAGTTCTTCTTGCTCAACAAATTCACCTTCTTGTACTACAACCTGATAATTTCTTGTACCAGTGACATGATTATCTTGTTTTGAGAACTCAACTTCTATCATATATGTCTTCTATAGATTACCTGCCGATTTTTTTTCCCTTTTTGCATATAATCTTCATTAAAAACACCTTGGCGAAGCAGATCTGAAGCAGCGATTGAAGCAGATCTGGAACAGTGATTTGAAGCAGCGATTAGATTGAGGACCTCCATCCACTGTGTGCGATTAGATCTGGTTCTCTCGACCAGATCTGAAGCAGCGACGTGTGAGGTGTCTGAAACTTTAGGGAGATGTCATAACCCTAGAGTAGGGTCAATGGAGGATGTCGAGAAGGGAGATGCATAGTATGCAGAAGGAGCAGACATTGTACCGACTGAAAAGAACACAAAGCTCACAATGAGGGAAAGGAAGAGCTAAGAAGGAATGTTGGCAGTCAAGGCAAGCCAGACCATGCGCGTGTTGTACCCAAGATGGATTGGGCTTCTAAGCTAAAGCAAAATAAGTTTGGAGGTGCTACCAAACTTAGATATGAACCTCCTGCAATCATAGAAGGTAAGAAGACAGTGCAAGTTAATACTTTAGATTTTGCAACTCGAATTGAAGAATGTGAACGCCTGATCATAGGAAGGTTTGTGGGCAAACGTTTGGCTTATGGGTATGTCAAAGATTATCTTGTTGGGGCTTGGGGAACCCAGAATTTTGAGATGAGTATTCATGGGGATAAAAACTTTGTTTTCAAGTTTACAGATGAAAGAGACAAGAACAGAGTTCTGGAAATGGGGCCAGTGTACATTGCCAGCAGATTATTCATTCTTAGAGGTTGGTCTCCAATGATGGATGAGGAAACTAAGGTACTTACATCTGTGCCCATATGGGTTACTCTAAAGAAAGTTCCTCTGTTCCTTTGGAATCCGGAAGGTTTACAAAAAATTGCGAGTAACCGGAAGGTTTACAAAAAATTGCGAGTGCGATTGGAGTTCTTATCATGCTTGACAGAGCTACAGAGGAGAGAACATGGTCGTCATATGCAAGAGTTTGTGTGGAAATTGATGTCAACGGCCAATTTCCCAAAGCAATACCAATAGTTATTAATGATGAGAAGAGGAGACTTGTAGAAGTGGCGTATGCTTGGGTTCCAGTCAAATGTAGCTCTTGTGCGGGGTTTGGGCACAACAAAATGGGTTGTCCAAAGCGTAAGTCAATTAGACAAACGACTCCAAAAGTTTGGAGAGAATCAGGAAAGAAAGTAGATGAGAATCAGAATGAGGAAGATAAAGATGGTTGGACCGTTGTTTCAGGAAAACATGCATTCAGACCCAATAAGGGAATGCAACACGTAGATGTCAGAAGGCAGACCAACACCAATGCAAGTGAGAGCACAAGCAACGTGAATGAGGTAGATATTATAGATCAGTATGATGATGAGATGGATACTGCGAACCAGTCAAAAAAAGAAGTTATCCCTACACTCACAATTGAGGAACAATAAGTAAGCCAACAAGAAGTTGATGCTCCTGTGCAAATTAAACGTGAAATAGTGTTGCTTCAAATCAGGAAAGATGCAGTGAAGAGGCTGATGCAACCTCAAAATCAGCTTCTACATTTCCTGAAGTAGGACAAGAGATGACTGATGGAAGATCGCACGAACTCTCCAACAACGCCCATGGATTGGCTAACACTCCAAACCATCAATGCTTTGAATACAACAATTGCAAGAATAGGCAAGGATGCATTGATCACCGAAATTAAAGGCTTACTTGAAGCAGCAAAGGTGAGGTAAAACACTATTGAAGAAGAACATGAGGTTACCACAATACAGCCTCTTACGGAATATGTTCCTCGAAGGTCTTCTCGAAGAAGGAAGACAAATCCTAAATTCAGATAACTAATAATGATGATAATACAGGTAGAATGCAAATGCTTATTAGAACCTTGTAGGGATGCTAGATTAGTGCTAGCATTCAATGGTTTCTATATCATGATTCATTGTGTTTCGATTCTTTACGACGACTTCTCATACATCCTGGGGCCCACATTAGGTATAAATCAGATCATGAGAGTGATTAAAGGATTGATTGGTAATTATAAGGAAGAAAAATTATGGCAGGTCTATCATGCAACCACTTTAGTAGCAGAACACTTTGCAAGGTTACTCCCCAATCTGGAGACGGTGAATCTAGAACTAATTAGATTCTTTATTGAAGCTTTGAAGCAAGTTTATTGTTCTGTAGACGATGCAACGAGTGAACGTATGAGCGATTGTAAACTTTATCATCTTTTTTATTAATATAAGGTTCGGGGATCCTAAAAACCCCAGCTCACTTTCCAAAAAAAAAACCTTGGCTAACAATCACTTTGCGGGCAGTAGGATCCACAATCTATACCCCTTTGTTCCATCCGCATAGCCAAGAAATATACATCTTTTGGATCTCATATCTAACTTGGTCTTTGCTCCATAGGAATCGGCATATAGGCATCACAACCAAATATTCGAAGAAATGAATAATTTACAGGCACTTGTATGGACCAAGTAACATGATGTATGGACGGCTTCTGCCCAAAATGATTGCTCAAAACTGGCAGTATTCAATATACTTCTAGCCCAATCCATAAGATTATGATTCATTCGTTCGGCCACTCCATTTTGTTGGGTATGCCTTTAAACGTCCATTGCCTATCGATGTCACGCTCATTGCAAAAAGTCTTAGAACTCTCCAAAAGTATACTCTCCTCCATTATCAGTTCTCAAGCATTTGATTATTTTTCCCATTTGATTTTCAACCAAAACTTTGAATATTTTGAAACATGTCGATTTCCTCTAAAGCATATAAACCCATACTTTTCGGGAGTAATCATCAATAAAAGAAACAAAATTAGATGCATCTCCATGAGATACAACTGGAGCTCCCAAGTATCGGAGTGAATTAACTCCAAAATATAATTGGTTTTCGTGGCAAACTTGGGAAATGGAATATGATGTTGCTTGCCAAATAGTCCTTACATAAATCCACGTTTGAAGAAGCAAGTCTCTATTTAGAAGTACCACCATGCTTACTCGTGTGACCCAAGCGACTATGCCATGTTGAAGTAGATTCCGTACTAGCATTTGCAACAATCGCTTTTCCAACTACAATATCCCCAATAAGACGATAGAGATCATCAATGAACTCTCCTTTTGCCACCACTAACGCCCCTTTAACAATTTTCAGACCTCCATTTTCTCCAAAAATTTGCAACTGTGTTCATCAAACTTTCCCAACATTAAAAGACTCTTCCTCAATGCTGCAACATGTCTAACACAGACAATTGTACGAGTAATCCCATCAAACATAGTAATTTGGACATCTCCAACTCCCACAATCTTACATGTATTATTGTTACCCATATAAATTGTACCTCCATTACATGACTTGTAGGAGTAAAATCTTTACATGGTGTCACATGATAAGACGCGCCCGAATCTAAAATCCAATGATGTGTTGGGTTAATACATTTTGTTGTCAACAAAACTAAACCATCTTTTAGGAGCTTTTTTATTCTAGGTTTTCACATTCTCTTGATTCTTCTTTCTTGACCAACAATCCTTCCGCAAGTGTCCAGTACCAACACCTCTCCTTTTTTATGTCATTTGAACTTAGATCTTGAGTGGTCTCGATCGCTTGTACATCTTTCAAAAGATTTGTCCCTTGCCAACATTGCATCACATGAATATCCTTGGCCAGTTTTTCCCCTAGACTCCTCAATAAGAAATGCAGATGCAACTCCATCCATGTTTATAGAAGTTCCACTCCTAAGATCCATAATCAGACTATCTCACAAATTTGGCATCGAACAAAGTAAAAGTAATGGTTTTTCTACTTCAACAATCTTATTTCAACCACAACCAATATACTAATAAGTATATTGAACTCATTCACGTGTTCTTGCTAAGAAGCCCCTTCCTTCATTTTCAAGTTATACAATTGTCGACGAAGAAAATTTTATTTGGAAGGGATTTTCCTTTGTATACATTTTCACCTTATCCTAAATACCTTTTGTGATTGTTTTGTTAGACACATTAAACAAGACAATATCGTTTATAGCAAGGAAAAGGTCAGCCATGGCCAACTTATTTTTCTCTTCAAATTCTTCAGCACTCATCTATTCAGGCTTACTTTCAATGCTTTCAATAGCAAATGTGCAGCCATCTTTCACTAACATTGCTTGCATCTTTATTTTCCACAACTTGAAATAGTAATTGGCTCAGATACCAGATGTAATAAAATAAGCACGCACATACACAACAAATAAACAAGGACACACAATGTTTACGTGGTTCAGCTATGTGCCTACTCCACTGGCAACAACAAAGTAAACCAAATTAACAGAGAAAAAATCCTATTAAAAACATAACTAAAAACCCTATAAACTTAAATGGATGCAAAGAAAGAAATTAGAACCCGGTAAGGTGAGAGAGGCTCGCGTTTGGAAGTTCGAAATGAGCACAAGAAGAACAATGGAGGAGTTAGGGTTTTAGAGCCAAGAAAAGACGAGGGTTTTGCATTTACAATCTTGAAGGGGTTATGGTGTGACAACCTCCCTGAAACGAAATTTGAACCCTAATAGCTCCCAACTAGTCTTCTTCTTCGAGTGAGTGTGTAATAGTGAAGAGAGTGAAAAAAAAACCCTAAAAATCAGAGTCGGATCGCTGAGCCATGACGAGCTTCTTGAAATCAAGAATCAAAGAAAGTAATGAAAGAAAGAAGAAAATACCTTTTGTTCGTCCAAGTGACTTCGCTGGCGATGATGGAGTAGTTAGTCACTGCTGCTTCTACTTGAAAACCAAGCGAATGTTTTTGAGTGAGAGAAGAAACAGGGTCTGATTGATAACCAGGAAATGCCGCGAAAAGGAGGGGTGGGTAATTTCAGTATTTTGATTTTAAGAACTATTATTGTGAGGGTACATCAAACATATATCCCAATTCAGGGCAGCCGAGCTTCATAGTTTTTTTGAAAAATGCTAGGATATCGTGTTTTGTAAACATGTTTTGCAATCATGATGACGTGTCATGATATGAAAAGAATGATGAAATTCCCAAAGATTTTATGTGTATCTCAAAATTGTAAAAAACTCCTCTAACGATGCCACATCATCATGGTTGCAAAACATGTTTACAAAACATGGTTTCCTAGCCTCACTCTAGTTTTTTTCATTTTTGCTAGATTTTAGACTTTTTACATTTTTATACATAATGTTTGCAGATGTGTTTTAAAGAAAATGGATAAAAATGTAAAAATGCCTTAGCTCAATTCAAAAATGGTTTTAAAGTCTGACTGTCTAGACAAACTTAACATATAATGCAAAATCTCCAATTCTAGACAGCTGAACTTTATAGCCATTTTTTAACCAAGTTTTGAGCTTTTTACACTTCTACTCCTTTTTATAGATAATTTTTGTGAGTGTGTTTTAAAAAGAAGAGATAGAATTGTAAAAACACCCAAATCTAACTAAAAATAGATTTAAAGCCTGACTACCTAGACAAATTCAATAAAAACAAGTAAATTAACCTAATAACACATTAAATAGAGCTTTAGTACACAAGTTATTTTTCATAATTTTTGAGTTTTAGTGAAAGTATGGAAATCTTTCAACCGAAAAATGTATGTGTATCGGAACATTTTGGATTTTACACAAAAATATTAATTTATGAAAAAAAGGAAATAACTCTTCGAGATAATGTACCATTCGATTAAATTTCTAGACGTCTAAATACAAATATTTTATGAAATTTCGCGAAACCGTTCGGAACCATTTAGCACCCTCCAACGAGTATGGGCACTCATAGTTGTAAAACACGGCTTTTTAAAAGACTTCCTATTTCTGAACATGGCCCGTCTGTCTGATCTTGGGCTTTAAAAGAGTTTTTGACTACTTGTTGGGTGTCCTCCCAAGCCCTTTTCCTCATTCAAAGCCCAATCCAATGCCAACCAAGCTTAGATGAAACATTGTCATGTAGTGAGATCTCACTGCTTAGGTGAATCATTGACCGAATTTGAATACATGTAATTTTTTCTTTCATCATTTTTTTTTCGTAATTTAAAAAAACGAATTTTCGATGAAATTTCATGAAAACACAATCCTTGATTATAAAACACATACCATTCGAATTGAAATACAATTTGGATTTACTTTTCATAGTAGGTGTTTAGTTGAAATATGTATTTTGTCGATAAAAAATCGAATCCAGTGTTGCTTGACTGTCTGGATGTATCACCAGAACTTTAGAGGTCACACTGGCCATTTAACCTAGAACCAAAATTTGTTTGTTGATGCGTTTTGTAATAGTCATGAAGTACTATACTGTAGGAAGGTGTTTTATGTTCCTAGGAAGCATAATGTATTAGCTCATGAACAAACAAGATACTTTTTTTTTTTTTACCTAAGTAATGCAATATGGATTTATCAAAAAAAAAAAAACATTTATTTAAAATTACATTTCACATATATTTATAAGGTCAATACATAAGATAATTAAATATTTGTCCAAATAAAGCAAAATTTATTATTGTAACTCGATTTTATCTTATTTGAAAAACCAAACTTCCGATCTATTTTGACTTGGATATGGTTCTTTTGGATATAATATCTACTTCTACAACGAGAATTCAAAGTCACTATTCTAGGAACAATAAATCGTGCTAAAACAAATTCGTTAATTTTTTAACATTCACATGCAAACTCAATAGTGGATGAATGGTGTTCGTCAAACCTCTGCCAACTCATTTGGTATATCTTAAGCGTCTTTTCAATGAATAGGACTATTATACTTTTTACCATTTAATTTTGCCAATATTTTGGTATTCCAAAACTGCGCTCACAATTTCTTAATATTTGCAAGCAAATTCAACTGTAGATGAATAATAACAAAGGGTATTTATGTCATTTCAATAAAAACACTATTATAATTTATTTACCATTTTACCTTTCCAAATTCGGGTATATATATATATATATAGTCAATGTTTGGAAGAGCTGGGTTCGATTGTAAAAAGAATGAAACATAAATGGCAAAATGGACAATCTAAAAGTTAGATATAAATGTATATTTATAGTTTACAGTTAATTGATATTCAAATAAATCATATTAAAACTTATATATAGTTAATAGGTTTTTTATAGAGTTGTTTTTCTAATATAATTTATTTGACCCCATATGGTCTTGGCATATTAGCAAAATAGGTGCATACTTGAACCTCCATTTATCTATCGATTATAAATAAGCATTTACATCTAAACCTATTTTGCCTTTCACGTTTCATAATTTTTACAATAAAAAAATGCTTTCAAATATTGATTAATTATATCCAAGCCCCTAACATAATATACTTGAAGTCAGTCTAGACCAGTGTTCTAAAAAATGGCCTAGGCAACGTCTAAGCGCTAGGCGTTAGAGAAATGTCCAGATTAATGGCTGAGCGGGGTGAAAAATCGGGTAGGCGCCTAAGTGGGTTCTGGGCGGAGTTTGAGCGGATTTTTTTTAATAAGGTTGATTGAGTTTTTATTATATTTTTTCCCATTTTTTGGAAATAAACAATTTAATTGTTTTTATTCAGTACATGTCTGAATGTAATAAAAGATGATTACTTAATGGAATTCTTAAAGGATTTGTCGGTACCAAATTTAGCAATGTAGATTTTATCAGACATTATTGAGGTCATTCATGCAATTTAAAGAAAAATAAAAGAGTATATTTGAATATTTGTCCACAAAGTAAAATTTGTACAAAGTACCCATCATGACCAACTTCAGTTATTTAAGTTTTAATAAATTTTATTCATGATTGTTAATTATTTTTCATGTTTATAAAATTTACATATGTATTTTAGCATTAAATTGAATGTAATTGATAAGGTATTATGATTAACTTTATAAATTATTAAAATTATAATACAAAACCTAAAATTGCCTAAGTTCCTGGGCGCTAGGCATTTGCTCGCCACCTGCCCACCACTTAACATTTTTTAGAACACTGATCTAGAGTAGAGGTGGGCACGAGACGAGATGGGACGAAATATACCCATCTCTATCTCATTCCGTTCATACAGGATTAGGACGGGACGGGATCAATGTGTTGTTTGTGACTGTTGCAAAGATTATCATCATATAAGAGCGTGAAAAATAACTTTCTTATAATTAAATATAGATTTGACATGCAAATATAAGGGTAATCACTAAATTCCCTAACAATGAAGTCGAGTGGATCGAATTTTAGAAAATGACATAATAAATGAGACTCACTAAGAGTATTGTGTCGCTGTGATGACCTCCCAACTAATTTTACAATTTCGTTACTGTGGGAAACAAAATTCATGGTTCCTTGACAAAATAACATTTCATCTTTTGTTATGGAAGAAATATAGACCTATTGGTGACGCTCTAACATATTTATAATGGTTTACCATCACTACATAAATTGTAATTATAAAAAAATATTTTTAATTCGAGGCATCTCAAATTATTGGCTCCGCCCCTGATTGTTCCATTTTGAATATGTATTACTCAGTTAATTTTTATTTTTCATCTTCACCTGAGTATTATCAATATTTGTAAGTTAAATAATTGAAGCCACTTTTATTGGGAATCTAAGCAATAGTCTGCTATCTTTCTCTTGCTTAATGAATATTTATTTTTTGAAGTAACATTTCTGTTACCACTGCAAACACAATGAGTTTCTGTCAATCATCTGTAAGTTTATATGAATAAAAATAAATAAATAAATAATAAATAATAAATATTAAAAAATTAGTTCGGAACGGGACGGGGTTGGCAGAATTGAAAATCTTCATTCCATCCCATTCCACATCAGGACGGGACGGGATCGAGATAAAATTATTCAATTCCATTAAAATCTGAAAAAATTGAGATGAAACGAAACAAAATCGAAATTACAAAATGGAATGCCCACCCCTAATCTAGAGAGCCATACCCATGATGTTAGGAGAGGGCAGGCCATGCTCTCTAGCACCTATGTCATCAATTCTTCTTAATATGTTCTTCTGTTCTTCCCCTTCATTTTTTTTTTTTTTTCACTCTCTCAATCGCGGCTCTGTCGAATTTTTCATTTACTTTCCCTGGTACGATAACCAACTTAAAATTGTTAGTCAAATCACTCAAATTTTAATTTATACATATCATTTTATCTAAATAAGATCAAAGTTGAATATACGCGGATGTAATGCACCTCGTCGAACCTCTAGTGAAAATTTAAGATGAGGTCCGCTAGTTTTCTGTGTTTTCAAACCGTATTTGCTGTGGAAAATACCGCAGTTTCCTTATCAACCAGATCACGATAATGCAAAAAACAAATTGGTTTGAATAGTACCGTATTGTATGTATATACAGTACTAGATAATTTGTATTGTACATTTGAACAATATACAATGGTCTTCTTGTTTGACCAATGTACAGGACCGGCTGGTGCTATCTTCTTCCACCAACTTCAACAAATTGCTGCCAACGTTTCTTCTTGCAGGTTCCATCAGCTGCCAGCTTCTTGCAGATTCCAATGAGTTCCAGCAACTTCAAAACACTTTATCCACCGCCTTCTTTAGCATAAAGGACACCTGGCAGACGAAGGAGACACGTGTTACTCTGCTTGTGGCACAACCAAAGCTTTCTCTACACGTGTCATACTTCTGTGACTCATCAGCTGTAACAAAATTGTTTGCACCTCATTTCCAGGGCATTACAGCATAGCTAGTGAGTTGCAGAAGGAAGAAATCAATCAACAATGGCGACGGACGGGAGCGGCGAATTCAAGCTGGTATTACCAGGCATAGACAACAAAAGTCGGCTGCCGCGAAAGTACACGGAAGAAGGCCAAGGTGCAAAGAAGAACCTATCACCACCAGTGGAATGGTACAACCTGCCTGAAGGGACTAAGGGTGTGTTTGGTTGCAGGGGCGGACCCAGGATTTTAGTCGAGGGGGGGCGAAATGGAAAAAAACAAATATATATATATATATATATTTTGGAAAGCGAGCTGGGTTTTAAGGACCCCAGAACCTTTATACAAATGAAACAATAGTAGTTATCAATGATAAAACCAATTTTTTTTTTACTGAAGCTAGTAACTAATAAAAAAATTCAACTATAAAAAATACAATGCATATATCAAATTGGATCCAAGTGTAGTTAATTTTAAGCCAAAATAAGGTCACTATTGATAACCATAGCAAAGAGCAAACAAGCATAATAACTAGAATATATGACTAATATCACAAAAGAGTTTGTCTAGACAGCCAGACTTTAAAGTCATTTTTTTGTCAGGCTAGAGCCTTTTTACACATTTACCCATTCTCTTTAAAATACAATCACAAACATTATCTATAGAAGAGATAGAAATGTAAAAAACTTAAAACCTGACAAAAAAATGGCTATAAAGCCTGGTTGTCTAGAATTGAGAATCACAAAATAATTAGGATAAGTTCTAAGTGAAGCTAAAAAAAATTTAAAATTTGCGAATCTAATATGATCATAATACAATTTTAAAGAAAAAATAGTTTATATGAGGCTCAAATTTTATACGAATTGGCTAATTGTATATATTTTTAGTGAATTCTATCGTTATTATTTTAGATATTAATTTTAAATATTTTTTTGTTAGGGGTTTAATATCACTTGTGAAAAACAATTAATTTATTTAATGTTAATAATTTTTTATTAAACTAAACATTTTTTAATGTTTGCAATTACTAATAAAATTGCACTGAAAATAAAATAAAAAATGCACTCAAAGAGTATCGAACTCAGGTCTTTTACAAAAAGAGATAAACCTCTAACCACTACACCAACAAAGACATGTTTGAATATTTTCATAAACAATTAACATATTGTATTCTACATTATATAATCGATTTTTTAAGACTAAAATATATATACTAAAAATATTTTAAAAGTTGAGGGGGGGCAGCTGCCCCCCCTCGCCCCTTAGTAGGTCCGCCCATGTTTGGTTGCATGGAATCCCATGCCATGGGAATCCATGAGGGGACCACTACATTTTAGGCTAAATTGATATATCACTCCACATTTACCATTTGACCACCATTTGATTTTGTGATCAATGGTGGGAATGGAAGTCCCATGAACATGAGAATCTCACTCCTTGGCCCCCCAAGGCATGTGATTCCCATGTTCATGGGACTTTCATTCCCACCATTGATCACAAAATCAAATGGTAGATGGGGAGTGATATATCAATTTAGCCTAAAATGTAGTGGTCCCCTCATGAATTTCCATGGCATAGGATTTCGTGCAACCAAACACACCCTAAGAGTCTTGCATTGGTAGTTCAGGACATCGATGTGCCAGACCCTAGTGGACCGATCGCTCCGTGGACCATTTGGGTGGTGGCGAACATACCACCTACACTGAAGGGCTTGCCTGAGGGAGTTTCTGGGAAAGAAGAAGAAGTGGGAGGAGAGTATGGTGGGATTAAAGAAGGGAATAATGACTGGAAAGTGCCCGGTTGGCGCGGGCCGAAGTTGCCTTCACATGGTCATCGTATTGAGTTTAGGTTGTATGCATTGGATGATACCTTGCATATTGGTAACAAGGTAAAACTATTGCACAAACATTATTCATTTTTTTGGAAAGGAAGCACGAGTTTTTTAATCCCAAATTTTATCTCACGAGGATAAAGATTACAATCGCTTAAATATTCACTCGTTAAAATATAAAATTGTTTTATAATTTAATGAAAAACGTAATTAATTTAAAATTCAACGGTCTACAAGTCGGAGAGTACTCTTGCAAAGTTGTTGACATAACATTGTTTAGTTTATTAGATTGAATATGATGAATGTTGTGCAGGTGACGAAGGAGAAGCTGTTGGATTCGATCGAGGGGCATGTGTTGGGAGAAGCTGTATTGGTGGCTATATTTTGATGATCATAGATTACATGAAAATGGATTTTCTTGGTTTTTTTTTTGTTAATGTGTATTTGAATAAATGTGATGTGTTTGTTCTGTGTTGTTTATTAGGAGATAATTGTAGTTTGAAACAATGCAATGTCACTAATAATGAGTAATTAAATTTAGAATTAGGTGGTGTCCCAAAGTTCTGATTTCGTCTGGGATTTTTGTCAAACACTCGTATGATTATGAATTCTATTTATGGATTAAGATGAAGAGCAAACCAATATCAAACAATTGGGTCTATGCTATGAATGCCGAAATCGCAAATCATTCCACAATGAAGCCCGACACAATTAGCAAATGAATTTCCTAGGTGGTTGGTGCCCAATCCATCAGGGTAGAGGTTCAATAGCAATTTTTTTCTAACAATTTCATTTTTTGTTGTCTAATTACTTTATGAATTACATGTATTACATTTGTTAAACGAGTTTTCGGAATACCTCAAGCAAATCTCTAATAAGAAGTGAAAACTTTCTTCTTTATGCCAATGATGAATTAGGGGTATTTTATGGTTGTATGGGAATGAAAGGCAGGAGGAGATAGGAAAGGAAGAGAGACTGAAAGGTTTAACAATATTATGTGCAAAATATGCATAGAGCTATATTTGTATCTAGATTGTTTTACACCATACAGCAAACACCAAACCAATATATATGTTCAAATTAACCTCGGTGGATTCTAGCAATGTCAAAGGCGCACGTTAAAAGGATACCTAATTTGAGTACTACCTATATGTTCAAATTAACCTCAGTGGATTCTAGGAAGGTGTTGGGCTTAGATTTGTGTGTGGATAATAACAAATATTGGTGATTACACATAAAAACAGTCGTACTCTTGAGTCGAACATGTGTCATGAAGAACTACGGTTCAAGCATCGGTTCAACACAAATTCAGTTCAGGCGGATTTAAGTCCGCTCAACTTCAGTCCGATCAAGCGGATTCAGACTCTCAGAGCATGCTAGACCTACACATTTTCACATCCATCCTCGATACTCATAAGCCATCTTCAGGAAATATTTCAATGATCAACTTCGAACGGACAATACAGTTGCTCTCTGCTTCCAACTAGGAAGCAAATACTAGAGTATCTTCTACAAAGGGAAACTTCATTTTACAGATTGCTCTTAGATTGAGAATTTTTTCCCGCGTATCTAGGAGTGCATAGCTAATAGAACACTTCTTTCCTACAACACGACTCTTAATTAGAGAAAGATCTTCTCTAAACTACGTCTATAATGACCTGGTTAAATTAGGACTCCTTACACTATAAATAAGACATGAAGTTAGTAAGCTAAGGTACGCTACAAAATCTCTGTTACAATATTACACATTCCTTAGATTCCTTAGATCCCTGTCTGACTTTAGTATTTGAGTGTCATCAGTCACCCCACGGTGGTCTGTGGCTTACGTGTGTTACTTGTGTAGGTCAGCAGGAATAGGGTTAAAGTATGAAGCAAAAATTGACTACATCAATTAGTATGCCGACAGCTAAACAAAATCTATTTCTAAACGTCAAAGGTGTACCTGTTGAGTTGGTAGAGGTGTGACAGATGATATCACACATCACGGGTTTAAACCCGGCCGGTAGCATGGGTGGGGAGGGTTTAAGGTAAAAAAACACTATTTCTAAACCCAGTCAATGCTTATAGTTAACTTTAACTCATCTCAGCGAGTGACTACATTAGTGAAAAACTCTGGGTTTTTTTTTTTTTTTTTTTAAAATTGGGTCGTTGACCCGTTTTTATTTATTTATTAATCCATGCCCGAAGGCTACATGACTGACCCAATAGGGTTAACCAAACCAGACCCGAAGGCAACAATATTGTTGCTACTTAATGTCTTCGTCGCCTCCATCTCGCATAGAGACTTGCTTTCGCTCCGGTCCATTGCCTCCATCTTGCATGAAGACTCGCTTTCGCTTCTCTCCGATATAGTCCATCTAAGCAGCTGCATTCAATATCCGAAGGCTTATCAACGGCGGAGCAAATATGCTCCTAATAATCGGGCGAAAACTCACAAAATCCTAACTGGTGAGTCTCGAACCCGCGACCTCTCACAAGGAGAGTGGATGTCCGACCAACTGAGCTACAATTGGTGGACGAAAAACTTTGGTTGTTGGTGTGTTATCTTGATATTGATATTTGACAACTTTGTTTGTCATTTAACTAGTGAGAGGATCATCGATCATTCTCATCATTATCGTCATCGCTGTTGTCATCATAGTAATCATGATTCTATAATGAACCCTTTCTTGTATATGTAGTTCACATGCATTTAGGAATTTTTTTGATAGTGAATGGTGACTAGCTTCCTATTTTGTAAGAAGAGAATATGCACCTAACTTCAACTGGTTTATCTAAATATGGTCACTAATTTACAACACATGCACAACACATGCACAATGGTTATAGCAACCGAAAAGTGATTAATTCTTGTTGACATTGACATTGCTCGTTCCACATAAGCTACAAATGATTCTAGCTAACAGAACTTAATGCAGATAAGAAGAGCAATGCTACGGTGCTTGGTCGAGGTGCTTGGTGTTGTGCCTGGTGCTACCAGGCATCATAGATCTGGATCAAAATAAGAGACAACTCCTATTTCGATGCAAATCTATGATGTCTGGTTTGCACCAGGCATAAGGCCGGTGCACTTAGAAAAAGCCCAGATAGAGCAATGCTACAGCAGGCACCACAGATCTGCATCGAGATAAGAGACAACTCCTATCTCGATGCAGATCTACGGTGCCTAATTTGCACCGGGCATAAGGCTGGTGCACTTAGAAAAAGCTCAGATAGAGCAATGCTACGGTGTCTGGTGCTAAGATAAGAATGATAAGATTCCCAATCGACATAAGTTTTATAGCTTTAGAACAACCGATCAAAATGTTACAAACGATCTTAGATAGATGACATATGACTATAAGAGGAATTAACGATACCACTGGCTTACAGGTGAATGTACTAATCATAAGATGCAGAAGAAGCATACAAGTAGTGGACGCAATTGCCTATTTTGGTAACGGGTAGGGGATATAACTATGTATAGGGTATTGGTTAGCATAGCAGGCAAACTAGAAATGGAAGTTTACTACAAAAACAGGCAATTGCAGGACTCTGAGTTAATATATTCAATAAAAAAAGACGTTTATTCGATCATTTTCAATACAGTTAACATCAAAGGAAAATCATATTTAGGAATAAATGTGAAAACTTTGCTCCTATGTGATGGTATAAGTTATAACAAGGTATGTTTACTGAAGTAAAACAAAACAGGGTATATAGTCTCATGAACGCTTGTTCAGACCTCTCTAGGATCGACAAAGAGGGTCTTTGGAGGTGAGTTATTTGTCAATTCAGAGAGAGTATCTTGTTCATCATTTTTTAGTGCCTTTATGCACCACAAATCTTCAGAGCAGGAGAGTAATCTTGAATGTGGGATATGACGTTTCAATATGTCATATTCCCCAACTTCAGTAACGATGACCAGACAATCTTCACACTGACTGGCACCCATGTTATGTACGAAACGACACAATGAATGCATGAGGACACCTGAATCTAGACCTTCACTACACAGACCATACATGAAATAGAATCCAAACTGGCGAAACAGGTCTGGCATTGTCGGCGCCTTCAAGCATGGAAAGATTCGATCAATAAATTGTGAACTCTTAGCATACAATATACATGATATAGGTGCTCTGCCTACCCTTAGCTTGAAAAGCTCTCCACTGTTCCAGACACTTAGCATGGCCCAACTAGTTGGGAGACCATCTGATTCGTTCTCATTCCATGACTCGCCTCTGGGGTAAGCTACCCATGTACCCAAACTAAGTTTGTTCATCAGAATTCTGTCTATGTCATGAGGGAAGAACTCGGTAGAGATCATGTACTTACGGTAGAGACGTTCAGCTTGTTCTACCTTGATCTTTACAATCTCAACCTTTGGTGATATACGTAAAGTATGGTTGCGAACTGGATTCACTAGTATAGCTGGGGTCCTAAATTTCATAAACCCAAGCTTTTCTATGAAGAGCTTAATTGACGCTTTGTTATCCCTTTCAGTTGCCATGTAGGCAAACTCCACATTGTTGGAACAGAACCATTCTTCTAACTTCCTCACTAGATGTGAACCTATGCCCTTTCGTCGATGGAAAGGTGACACTCTAAGACCAAGTATGTATCCAACACTTGCTTGGTTCTTCATAGGGCTCTGTAGCGCAACAGTTTTTATTGATCCTCGGATGACTCCAACTAGCTGATTCCCGAACTCTGCCACCTGATGAAGAGAGTTTAATGATACATATACTAAAGAAACATGCAATAAAGAGATTTTATAGGCAAGATCGACTTGCAGTACTTACCAACATTTTGTACAATGGGCTGTTGCGAATCCTACAAATAGGATCTCCAATGGTGTCTGTAAACAGAAACAGGCTATCTGTTGCTCCTACCTCGCACTTCCGTTCCAGATCCTCAACCCGGAACCGATCACTCTGCCTGTCATAGTTCCTTATTCTGATTTCATTAATTCCCATAGTAACAAAGCTTCCTCTAGAATGAGAGTTGGAGAAAGGAGGGAAGAACTAAGCATGCAAAATGCAATAACAAGCAGTATGACACCAGCACTAGTAGCACATCAAGTGAAAACTATCTGAAAGCTTTTGGTTCCTCTTTCTATCCATGAGTAACTAAAGTAATTATGTTGAGTACAAGTGAAGTCAGTAGAGCTATTTATATCTACAATGGGGAATATTTTCTATCATCTATCCGCCCTCAACCTAGACGTCGACAACAACAACAGTTAATTTTATTTTACTATAAAGAAAAATCCATATTAAAAAGGGATCGACAAAAGGAGATACATAATGGGTTTATTTTTATTTTTTTTATCCATTGCCATTTGGGATAACCTCAGGCTCACGCCATGGTGCATGCCTGTACTAATATGTTGTTGTTGTTGGCCAAACCCCCTTCTGGGGTCAGCAAATCTATTGCGATCGATCGACCTTATACAATACTGTCCTCTGTTCTTTGCTTTGTAGAGCTAATTTTCTCATGTAGTAGAGAACTAATACATTCTGCATGGTGCAGATGATCCATACTCGTGACTCTAGATCTAAACACGCTCGTCAAGAGGTGATCAGTTGTCCCTCTGACTGATGGGAGGCACGTATAGTGATATTTTGTTAGCAATCATTTGATCTAGTAGGTATTATTCTGTTGGTATTTCTACGTACTTAACAAAACCCTAGTCATCTAGCTTGAAAGAGTGATTCTATGTGTCGAGGGAAAGGGCGAGGAAACCAGCGAGGAAAAGGAGGTGGCGGGGGGTGAACCGTTCACCCCCCTCGAGATGTGCGCGCCAAAAACATCTCGAGGGGGGTGAACGGTTCACCCCCCGCCACCTCCTTTTCCTCGCTAGTTTCCTCGCTCTTTCCCTCGACATTTAGAATTTCGCAGCTTGAAATGACCTTTAACTAGTAAGGATTACTATGTGTAATGATCATCGATTGAACTTCAATGAAGTATGTATTTGTTGCACTTGATGTTCTTAATGAATACGTTGCTACACCCTAATCTTCGATTAATAAAGTATAGTATATAGAAGAGAGGCAAATCCCTAAATATCCATCGTCCAATCATTTTAGGTAATTTTCTACATAGTTAATTCCTAACAACTCACTAATATTTAATGATCGTATCAACTTGTTAGTGATGACTTGTCCAATGGGCAATCGAATAAGTCTAGGGAGCGAGGGCTGCTACCTTCGCTCCCTAGAATCAGGGATTGACAATCACCATGATGTATGGTGTTGATGATCAGATCGAGGCACGTGTACAACTTACAAAGCTCAACACCAACATATAATTACTTTGGGATTACACAAATGATCGAGAATGGTTAAGTGTTTGTGGGTTATTTTTTTTTATAAGTAGGTTTCAATCACTTTAATGCTAACCAACAATTTAATATTTTTATTTTGTCTACTTCTTATGATCATTGGCATTGTGTGCTGTGGTCCTCTTCACAAGATGGGCTTCTCTCTTAGATTCTTAAAGTGAAAAGTAAAACCCCACTAACCCAAATCTCTTTCTTGCAGACAATTTAATTAAACAAACCCTAAACATATAATTAAAAATTGATCTGATTGCAAAGCATACTCACATTTCCATTTCAACAACAAAAAAAAATGCTTCTCCAAACCCTAAATGTGTCCATCTCTTATTATTGCTCCTAACCTCCCTTACTTCTAACTAACCTTAATATTTTTGGATTAATTATTCAGATAAAAAGCCAAAAAGTGGCCCATTCCATGTTCGACACGTGCACGCCCTTAAGATTATACACGTGTTGATACGCAGGACCCGCCACTAATGAGGGAACATCTTTTGCAATTACATGGTCTAGAAATTCATAATTTTTCCTTCCACCAATATGGTCTAGTAAGTATGGCCATCTGTTTTCGATTATTCTTAACCTACATTATGATCTCTCAAATAAGCTTTTTCTGGATCAGCTTTTTGGCATAATGTGTCCATGAATTCTTGGGGGCCCATCTAATGGAATGGGCCTACATTGTAAAGATGACAACTTGGATTTTTGCATGATTGGTGTTTTTTTTTTTTTTTTTTTTTTAAATCCCTCTCACTCCTCGGACTTGTGATTCCATGATTTCCATCTGCCACAAGTCTATCGCTGAGTAGGTACTCATTAACTGTGTCGTTTCTATTATTTTCAAAAATGAGTTTCCAACAGAGTGGCGTGAGTTACGCATTCTAGCATCTAATCATTTCCATACATTAGATTACAACTCCATAAATAATCACGTAAAAGTGTAAACACTAATGTTATCATATGGGATAAAATAATTATTGGATTGGTGGACGATGCACTAATGGATGTTCTTCCGGAGATTATAACCAGTGGATTTGAGACGCTTTTCTTGTTCAAACAATTTGAAATTGTTCACTTGTTCAATGCGTACTTATTCCATGAGATCATTCACCCAAAGAATTATTGTTTTGTAGGTCATCTTGAAGACTATATAACATGTATTTACTTTATGTTCTGTTTTATTGGGCTTGAGCCAAAAGTCTCGAATTAATGACCTGATATAAGGTGATTATGAAGCTTTTGAACTATAACATGTTTTTCACACTGAAACAGCACTCAATTTTGTATAGGTGCACACAGGAAGATATATGTCTTGGTGCACTGAATTATCTCAACCATCAAATTCTTCCGATGCTTTTACATGATTAAGAAATGTCGAGAGAGAATGAGATGTGACGAGACATCAAACAGTCAACCAATCACAACTGTACATGTGGCACGGGCCAATTTTAATAAGGCACGCGTTATAAGCAGGCTCTGGTATGGTTCAACTTAGGCTCAGCCTTGTTATTGTTCAGCCCGTAAGCTCTAGATTGCGTCTAATCCATTGAGATAAGAATATTGAAGCTTTGCCCATGACAATAAGGTCTGAATGTACCGATCTACGTCCTATCAAAAGTCTAATACTTATTATTATTTTTTTTGTTCAAACACGAAGATATTTATTAAAGAAAAAAAGAAAGACAAATTACAAAGGAAATCATAAGGTCTTGTTCCAATCATGTATTAGGTCTCAAACAGAACCAAGTAACGAAAGAAACTCAATTTATGACAATAATGTTTGAACGCACAGATCTCTGTCCTGTCAAAAGCCTAAGACTTATCTTAAACTACTCTTGTTCTAATCACGTATTGGGTTTCAAACAGAATCAAGTAACGAAAGAAACTCAATCACAAATGGGTAAGATCGTTAACGAGATCTCTTCTCTGCATCACGTCTCGATGATAGCGTCGTTGAATGAGTGAATTATTCGCTATATAAGGTGAATAAAGAGGAGAAGAAAGGTATGCACTTATAATTTAATTTATATTCTACATCCATCCTTACTCAGTCATCTGACTTTAGTATCGAAGTGCCTTTAGCCACTACAACAGTGAGGTCCTTAGCTCACTGCTGTTAATCTTTGTAGGTCATCAGTAATCGACAAGGAAGGATTTGGACCCATCGAGATGGTTTCAAATCATTTCATTGCCTAATGGCCTTTTAAGTGCTACTGATGATCAGTGTCACTATACATTTGACGGGTGATGTGAGGTGAGGTTTGATTTTCACTAATCGGTACGTATATGTCTATCCTAATCAAGCAATCAAAAGTCAGTAATGATTAATGGAGCCCGTAATGTGAACAATATTTTGAGATCAGAATTCAGAATATAGAACACCAAGTCGAGACGCCTCTGTGAATTTGATGGACACTTGTGAGATGAAAGAAAGCCAAAAACGAAGGTGGAGATGGTGGAGGTGGGGGGTGAAATTTAGATTAATAAAGTGGGGTGATTATGATAGGTATTCATAATCAAATAATTGAGTGTAGAGAAAAACAAAACTAAAGCCAAGTGCGAAGTGAAAGGTTATTATTAGAAGATGTGAAACTAATGTTTATCTGCTGGATTTGGCAATGCTTTTGATACTGTTAATCTCTATAAGTATCCATTAATTCGATCAATTCAATGAGGGTGTGTTGACATGTGGAAGTCGTATGATTGACAAACGAGCCGTGGTTATTTAGGATCCCAAACCTATAAGAAAAAACACGAAGATAGTTACATTTTTAGATACATTTTTCCAATTTATCTTCCAATACAATTTTTTTAAAATCTTCTGTAAACGAACAAGGAATGATAACCAAAAAATTAGAGCTTGGATATAGATTAGCATGGTGATCCACTGACTTGTTTGTTTCCCTGAAGTCGACTAATTGAATTGATAGTGCCAAAGATATGATGTCTCAGTGGTTGAGCAGTGACGGATAGTACCACTAAGTCAAAAAAAAAAACTGAATCGACAGTGTCACATGTCATCATCCTATGCCACAAAATCACCAAACAAATCTGCTAAATTAGAGTTTGTGAAACTTTAATATACAAGAGTTTTTTTTTTCAGAAAATAATTTTGAAAAAAAGGGGTAAGGGTTCCCAACAAAACTACACTAAATTTACAAAAAAAAAAAAAAAAAAAAATGCTCAATTGAAGCTTGATCTATCAATAATACAATGTTACAAGGATAAAGACCAGAAGTAGAGAAAGCCATTTTGCTTTCTAAAATGTGACAGAAGTTGTTTTCAAAACCAACCAGTTGGATTTAACACCAGTTGAGAAAATGATTGCAATGTGTGCTAGTCTGCCTCAAACTAATATTCCTTCTGCTTAGAACTGAAATTTCACATACAATGGTGTAATTTTTATTTCTTTATTATTAATCTGTACCCATTTCTTTAGTGGGCAAGGCTGGATTTCAGTAGCTCAACCCAAACTTTGAATCAGTAATCCAACCCAATAGACATAGGACCAAGTAGATTGCCTAACACTTAAATCGGATTAATCGTTTGTAATAGTCTACATGGATGGATCCCAATGTGGCCAACTCTTCAACAAATTACTGTGTTTTGTTACATTTTTTTTCAAGGAAGCAGAGAAGCATTAGATTTCAAAGAAACATACTCACAGAAATCTGTTCCTTGCATAACAGCTACTTGTTACAATGGAGTAAAGCTTTGGCAGCTCGAAGGATACACCATTCCTAAGAACCTAGTAGCCTGCATCGAAAATGCATGCGCTAGTATCTGCAGGGCATGACTTTGATTCTGGTTGGATTTTATGGAGTCTTGATAAAAATCTTTTATCTTATGTGTGTTGCAAAAAGGGTGAAACTCCACTTTTATGTTTAATTTTTAGAGGTTATTATCAAGTTTGTAATTGAGTTTTTTTTTATATATTAATATAAAGGCTAAGGGGTCCTTAAAATCCTGTTTAGTTTTAAAAAATATATATACACTACAAGAAAAGTCCTCATTTATAGCATATGTTTATAGTGTTTTTGTCCAAAGTGCTATGACTACACCACAAGTTCTCTTTGATAACATTTCATAATAGCATTTCTTTCAACTATGCTATGAAAAGTCTTAATTTTATTACTTTTAAATCTAAAACGATATCTACAACTTAGGCGGGATTTTAAAACGCCTAAATGTTTGAGATAGCGCGTGATTCTCCCTCTCTTCTTGAAACCTAAAAACACTACAACTCAACTGACCCTTCTCCTCTGCTACTCGCGTTCTCCTCTACTAATCGCCGTTCTTCCTCTGCTACTCACCAACTCTCCCTCTGTTGCCCGCCTCTCTCTTGCTATGTCTGCGATTGTAGTCGCCTTTTTCTCACTTTGTCAGCTCCCCTTTCTAATCCCTCTCTCTACTCGCCTCACTATCGCTCTCTCTGCTGGATTTGATTCCTAGGGTTGATGTTTCCTTCGATTTTTATGGTTTCGATTCCTTGGGGTATTTACATTGATTTTAGGGCTTCTTTCACTTTCTTGGGATCTATGTGTTTGATATTCTTGGTAAAGTTACTTCATCATCCAAGATTTGGGTTCACATTGGGGTATGTTGAGTTGTTTCCAAGTTATGAAATTATCATACAAGATTAGGGTGTTCTTGATCAACATGAATTTGTGACATAGTCTACAAACGATTTGTTTGTAGTTGCAAAACCCTTAAAGTCCATTGCAAAGCTCTGTATTTCTCTCTCATAAATTGAAGGCAACACAAGTTGAAACCTTCTCTTTTTCTCTCTGAGTTGTTTTTCAATTTTGTGCTAATGGGTTTCTTCATTGACGATTACAATTTCAGTTGGAAAATCATTCTCTGGGATCTTTTTTCTCTTGGCACTGTCACTTTGTTATACTCTATAGACTAATTTCGAGAAATCACAACAGGTAGCATTTCAATTTTTTTATTATTCGAATGTCTGAATTTCAAGTAATGTTCGTCAAGTTTAACTGTTTTTGTCAATGTTTTGGAATAAATAGATGATGGGTGTAGTTTTTTCGTTATTCCTTTAATTCATTTTCCCCATTTGACTGGTCTTTGTGTTACCCAATTTGCCAACCTCTCTATAAGAATCCATCCGTTACAACCACAGCTTAGAGAATCCATCCTTTTTTTTTTCTCTTACATTTTTCATATAACATTACTATGATATGTATCCACCATTTGTATTGGAGTGGTCTACTCTTTCTTTGGCAGGAAGATTGTTTGGGACAGAAGGACGAAAGAAGGATGGACAACAAGTCATCCAAGTGACAAAGTTTACGAGTCTACAGTTTCATGGAAGTGACATCAAGGTAACTGTCACTTACACAAATACTATCCGCCTTAATTTTTGTAGATGCGGTGATATAATGTGCATTTTCATATTGAAATAATGACAAACTGAAGCTTGTACATAACTGAATCTCTTTGTGATTAATAACGGAAAGGTTATTACAATAGTCTTCTTTTTCCTTTGGTTGTTGCCATTGCATTATGTACTTTGTTATCTTGTTGACTTTCAATTAGATGGTGAAAACCTATGACAGGTGAAAGATTATGAATGCTAATAGAAGGTTTTAAGAAAGCTTTTGTAAGATGTCTAATTTCTTCCACCATGCATCATACTTTTTACCTAATTGTCATCAGTTTTTAATCTAAAATGTGATTTGTCTGAATGACTGGTTTCTACATGATCCCTCACATGTGATTAAGGCTCTGTAGAGGAATGAGAATCTCCAATTATTTTTTATTACCTACATATATTAGAATGAGAGAACACTTGAATTTGATTTCCAATGATAATCTATTTTATTTTTGTTTATCTACTCTCTAGCTTTTATTTGTTTCGTTGAAAATGTTGTTTGTTTGTGATCAATTATCTCTAATTTTTAAGTTTTACCCATACCTGATCATGACTCCACCACCTTAATTACCCAAGCTTTTACTCCTGGTAGAAGTCTTTAATCACCCTTAAATTTGTGTTGATGGATAAAGATTGGATGCATCTGAACTAGTAAAGTTGTTCGGTTGTAATTAATAGCTTGCTGGCTAGGTAAGCTTTTATATATATATATTTTTTCAGTTATTTAGTTGTCTTTACATAATGTTCGTGTCTTTATAATGAGACTGGTTTCTTGGACACAAATGGTTTTGATGTCAAAATCGGAATTAGAAACCATTACATTCACACTCACAGTGTTGGGTTGTAGTAGCGGTCTCAACAGTGTGTAGATAGACTTTGAATGGAGTATTGGTTGCCACTTTGAGGAGCTCAGTTGCATGCTGACCTAGTGCTTCTGACTGTGATTGTGTTTATATTTGTAAGAGTATATGCCTTAATAGTTTCTCTCGGATAGTGCTGAATTTGATAACCCTCTAACATTGCAACTCTCTCTTAAGTCTCTCTTAATTCAGCAGTTGCAACTTTTGCCTGTATGATGTGCTAGGACTGTCATTGAATCTGTACTGATTTCTAGTCTAGTTATCCTCTTCAGTTTAGCTAATTTCATCAGTGTGTGCTTGAGTTCATGTTTTTTCAATGTGTGCTAGAGTCAAATTTGGGTTATAATCAGGGGATTGTAGTCGAGGGGGGGGGGGGGGGGGGGGGGGGGGGGGGGGGCGAAATGGAACATGTTTATTAGTTGATAATAGTAGTTATCAATGGTAAAGCCAATTTTTTTTTTTTACTGAGGCTAGTAACTAATAAAAAAAATTCAACTATAAAAAATACAATGTATATATCAAATTGGATCCAAGTGTAGTCAATTTTAAGCCAAAATAAGGTCAATATTGATAACCTTAGCAAAGAACAAACAAACATAATAACTAGAATATATAACTAATATCACAAAAGAGTTTGTCTATGAAGCCAGACTTTAAAGCAATTTTTTAGCCAGGCTATAACATTTTTACACCTTTACCCATTCTTTTTCAAATACAACCACAAACATTATCTATAGAAGTGATAGAAATGTAAAAAACTTAAAACCTGACCAAAAAGTGGATATAAAGCCTGGTTGTCTAGAATTGAGAATCACAAAATAATTAGGATAAGTTCTAATTTGAAATTTGCGAATCTAATATGATCATAATACAATTTCAAAGAAAAAATAGTTTATATGAGGCTAAAATTTTATCCGAGTTGGCTAATGATATATATTTTCATTGAATTCTATCGTTATTATTTTAAATATTTTTTTGTTAGGGGTTTAATATCACTTGTGAAAAAAATTCATTTCTTTAATGTTAATAAATTTTTATTAAACTAAACATTTTTAATGTTTGCAATTACTAATAAAATTACATTGAAAATAAAATAAAAAATGCACTCGAAAAGTATCGAACTCAAGTTTCTTACTAAAAGTGATAAACCTCCAACCACTACACCAACAAAGAACAATTTAAATACTTTCATAAACAACTATCATATTGTATTCTACATTATATAATCGATTTTTTAAGACTAAAATATATATTCTAAAAATATTTTAAAAGTTGAGGCCCCCCCCCCCCTCGCCCCTTAGTAGGTCCGCCCATGGTTATAATAAACCCATTATGTTAATCTCTTCAAAATCAGACAATCTGTGTTGATTTCCAGTCTAGTGATCCCCTTCAGTTTAGCTAATTTCAGCTGTGTGTGCTTGAGTTCATGTTTGTTCAGTGTGTGCTTGAGTATCTCCTGAACATGCATCAATAACATCCCCTCGGACATCTCAGAACTTGTTTATTTGGGTTATAAAAGCTGACCCAGCAAAGCCTCTTTAAATCTTTTCTTGAGTCAAATTTTTATTTCAGCTTGTAGGGTTCTTCTCCTCTTTGATCATGTCAGTGGAATGTTGTTTCACTTGTTGGGGCTCTTAATTGTGTTCTTAGTTTGGTGCTATTTCTCTTTCTGGAATTTGTATATTGAGGTTTTTTTTTTTTTTTTGAAGAACATCCAATTTATTCAAATAAAAAACCACGCCCGAAGGCTACATGACTGACCCAAAAGGGATAACTAAAAAGCCGAAACAAAGCCTTACAAAAGAAGGAAGCACCAATACAAGCCTAGGCAAGATCAGTCTTTGTACCTTTTGGTTACTGTCCTAGCCCTATTGGATTTTTGGGGACAAAAGCTGATATCTTTGGTGTGGCGCCTCTTATTCTTCTGTCCGTCTGACATAGCCCCTAAAGCCAAATCACTGATCGCTACCTGTGGCTCAAGCTCAGATTCTGAGTTGACGTCATCACTATCCTCACTAGAACATTCGAGTGTACTGAGGTCAAATGTCGGCGGTCGAAGGACCCTATTTTCTCTGAACAAAGATATAGCCTGATTCAAATTGTCTCCGACTCTTTTATAATCCGGGGAAGTTTTGATAGCATATTTGTCAAAATGTCCCTTTAACCTGAGCAGAGACTGCAAATCATCATCCGAGAATTCCTGCACTTGCTGACTCTGTATAGCATCCCCTAGCTCTGTGCTAGTAGCACCGATAAATGGGTTGCAGGGCGCTGGTTGAGTCGAAGCCTCGACCCCTGTCTTGGTACAGGGCGTATGCTGGGGCGAGGCCACTTCCACTGCCTTGTTGTGGGGCGCTGGCTGAGGCGAGACTCTGTTTTCTGGTGTGGTGCATGGCGCGGCAATGGCGCAGGCCACGTCCACAGCCTTGGTGCATGGCGCTGGCTTGGGCGAGACCATGGCCTCTAGCTTGAGGCAGATCGGTGGCTGAGGAGAAATCATGGCCCCTCTTGAAGGGTAGAGCACTGGCTTCTGCGACTCTGAAACAGTCTGCCCAAACTGAGTTTCACATGTGAAATCATTCATCACAATTGGCGACGCTGCACTTTGAATAGAAGGATTGTCCTTTGTTTCCGGATTTATCTCATCTTCGTGTAGGGGTAACTTTTGTTGTTGTCCAAGAACATTATCAATTTCTGAAGTTGTATACCCCGCCTCTAGTAGGCATTCCTCCGTAAACTCATGCTGGACCCCGGTTTTAGAATGCTCTAATTTGTGACCCGCTATTTGTAATTCCGCTGTAGGACCTTCATCTTGCTCAATATTCTCCATCAATGCCTCAAAAGTGTTAGACAAACCCACCTTAATCGGGTCAATGGCCACCTGCTTTTTATCCCCGACTCCGTCCGAAATCTCCTCTCCTTTGCTGTTTTTTGTCTCACTCACACCCACTTCCGAGTTCGAAGAATTTCCTTTTCTGATCACTGGAACATATTGTTGCCTGGTATTGTTACTTTCGGTCTTTGATTTGGCTACCTTCTCAACATTACCTAGTTCTGAAACCCGGCCACCGCCCTTAATGCCTAGCTTCTTGCGACAAACACTTTCCTGATGCCCGAGCAAGGAACAAAAGTCACAATATTTGAAACCTGGATACTCAATCTTCTGCCAAAAACCTCTATTATTGGCCCTATCAATCCATACTTTGTTTGATAATTTGTCCGCCAAAGTCATCTCAACACACACACGGGCAAAGCCCGGGCACGATAAACATCTAGTATGATCATCCATTCTCAAAAAAACACCAAAAGAATTGACAATAGCTTTTAAAATAGGGGGATGAAAAAGATGTAAAGGTAAGTTAGGCAAGCGGATCCTCCTTCATACTAAAGCCATCATGCCAACGAAATGCTTTGAAACGAACGCCACGAATCAAAGAGGAATCCCGCGACAAAACTTTCTTTGCTTCCTCCTCCGATTGAAGACGAACTAACACATGACGTTGATTGAGTAAGCCGAGCGAAAAATCTCCCAGAATTCCCCAAGTTCTGTGAATCAAATCTCGGATGTCTTCCAATGTTGGGCGGTAACTAGAGAATTTTAAAATGATCACATGTTTTTCCATAAAAGCCTCCCCACGGAACTCATCTGTTGCCGTAATTCCAATTGCGGGAACTCCCTCTTTACGGAATCTAGTGCCTTCAATCGGAGTC
Source organism: Berberis thunbergii (assembly GCA_003290165.1). Lineage (NCBI taxonomy): Eukaryota > Viridiplantae > Streptophyta > Magnoliopsida > Ranunculales > Berberidaceae > Berberis > Berberis thunbergii. The sequence goes on along the minus strand of QNQO01000819.1, from coordinate 332,826 downwards.
TCCACAACGTCAGCCACCAAATTTTTTCCCAAAATCTGGGCGAAAGAGGGCCTAGAATCCCCATGACCCGGTCCCGTGGGGGGAGGGGTGGAAACTGGGCCCGTGCACATCACATCCAGATGTCAGTCCGGCTAACGGATGACTGCTGTCCTGTCGGATCACCCCGTACCCGTCTCCCGTCGCCAAAGCCAGCGGCCAGGCAGAGAGAAAGGTGAAAGAAAGTGATAACCGGTCTGTCGCGCGGTCGTGAGCGGCGGTTGGTCGATCTCCAGGAAGAGGCAAAACAGGCTGCCGGTTTCGCAGCCTTGAAATGCCTGAAAGGCGGCGGTTGTTTCCCCTCGCGACGGCGGTTCAGGTTCTTGCCGGCCTTGAAGCCGATCGATCTCGCGTCTGTGAAGAAACGCGGTCGGTCGATCTCGCAGCCTTGAGTGTTGGCGGCGGCTGCTCCTCAAATCTCGGTCGCAAATCGCGAGCGTCTTAAAGCCGTCACAGGCCGGTCGGTCTCGCGAAGGTGAAGGAGGGTTTCTAGCAAGCCCTCGCGGCGGCGGTTGGTTCCCAACCCTAGCAGAGCCCCTCTTCGCGGCGGCGGCGGTTGGTTCCCAACCCTAGCAGAACCCCTCTCTCGACCTTCTTTTCGTATATTGAGGTTGGCTACATTTCTTTAAGAAGTATCTACTGGATCCCAAATGGGTTTCTGTTTGTTTGTTTGACTACAGAACATAGCAAATTGAGGCTGGAAGTGCTGCTTCAATATTCTTTGTAAAAAATGCAAATTGGAAACTAGTTTTATCTGTTATCAACTTCTTTTTTTCTTGTGAGTTGATGCTTTAGACCCATTTAAGCTACAAAGAGTATGTTCTTCAAGCTCTGCTTCGTGATAACACAATTGACCCAAGTCTCTTGGAGCCTTCCTCCATCTTGAGAAGAAAATCTTTTGTTTATATGACGTATATATGACTGTGACTGTGTTTCTATTAATAAGAGTATATGCCTAAGTTTAATAATCAATTTAGGCGGATGATGCTTATCCTTAGTCCTAAACAATCATTTTCAGGATTGGCAAGAAACTACTTATTTGTGATTGTGAATTTTGCTTGTGGTATTTCGATATAAATTTATGTTTATATGGCTAGATGAGGAAGATGAAAAAGAAGAAAGTGACTTAAAAGATGATTCTATATACGCCATGCTATGTAATAATAAAGGACACTTATTTTGTTTGACAATGTACTTGTTCCATGTATTAAATTAGTATGATTATCAAGAAGTGAGATTTTTTTACATGGTTGGTAAGTAAGATATTAATTTGCATCAATGATCTTGACATTGTTATCTAAGCCTGTGAATCAGGTGCGAGACCATGTTTGCTATTATGGGCCATTTCTCTCCTATCTCCATTAAGGTGAATGCCATTCTTCTGTGGTTCCTGCACCAATAAGTAGCTCCATTGCTTATAACATCCTATGTTCGATGTGCTTTCTGCAACTCTTGTGCAACACTAATATTTATCTTTCTTTTTCTCAGTGTATCATTGTTTGGTCCTTGCTTATATGGGTGAAGCTATGTTTCTTCTTAAACACCACGAAGATATTCAGAGAAGCTTCTATAAAGCTATTTCAGGCAAGAACTATTGAGCTTATTTCTTTTATTCTCTATGTTGTCAAACTATTTCTTCTATAAAGCTTGGGTCATTTACAATTTCTTGTCACTTTGCTTGGTTTGGGTGGGTGGTCCAGGAGCTGTTGTTATAAGTCTAAGTTGCAGGACTCTGACATATTGGCAAGTAAGGTCTCTTATTGCTTGAAATCCAATACTCTAATTTTTAAAATTCCATGATGCTTAATAACATACAAAACTTGTATTCATAATTTACAAAAGGACTCCATTTAAGCTACGAAGAATATGAATATGTTCTTCAATATCTGCTTCATGATGACACAATTGACCCAAGTCTCTTGCTAAATTTCTCATCTTAGGTCATGAACTAGTTTTATAGTGAAACAAGAACCCATCTAATTGTCGAGGGAACCAGCAAGGAAACTAGCGAGGGACCCCACCAGGGGGTGGGAACCGTTCATTTTTCCCCGGGATGCGTGTTTGACTTTTCAATGCACACATCCCGAAAGTTCAACGCGCATCCCGGGGGGATGGACAACTCCCACTCCCCCTGTGGGGTCCCTCGCTGGTTCCCTCGACAATTAGAATTTTTCGTGAAACAATAGACTATCAAAACAGGACGTGTATGGTGTTGTGTTTTGCTTTGCTTTGCTTGTTTTGATTGTTTTTTGTTTCTTATTAGTCTAATGGACATGAATGGTTTGGTTGTCAAAATCAGCATTAGAAACCATAGTGTTGAATTTGATAGTCTATTGTTTCAAGTGCTGAATTTTTCTTCTTATTAGTGTACTGTTTTGCTGGACATTAATGGTTTTGCTGTCAAAATCGACATTAGAAATTAACCATAGTGTTGAATTTGATTTTGCTGTCAAGGATGAATTAGTTTAAGCATAATTTGTTCATATAATTGATGTTTTTGTTCAAATTAGAGTAAGGGGTAACATTTTATTTAATGCATTCGAAAAGTTTTTGTTATTAGAACTATATACACCTGTAAGGAAATCAGTTATGCTGTAAGGGGCCTTGATGTGATCAAGCTTCTGATTCCAAGCAGCCAAAAATAAAGCTGGGTATTGTTGTAATGGTGCCCTGTGATAATTCAAAATGTGTATGCTATTATCTGAATACTTGAATATGTACGTGTATAAGAGAAATTTAGCTCATCTGTCTCTGTTGGAAGAAACAATAATGTTGAAAGTTAGAACAAGTTAGTGTGCTAGACAAACTTAAAGATCAATATAGGGAGAATGAGTACCATAGATTTGGGTGTTATTTGCTCAGTATGTTAACAAATTGTCTGAAGTAGCTTGATATGTGATCTGAATGTTTTGAGTTAAGTTAGCAAGACACTAATTGGAGAATATATAGCTGCTCAAAATAGGAAGAAGTCGTTTAAAGGTTTGGGATTAGAGCATACGAATGATCCTTGCCCTATTATTCCAACACAATCTGTACTATTTTTTCAATGTGTGCTTGAGTTCAATTCATCAGGAAAGGTATCATCAGACTACTATACACGAGAAGAAATGCTTCAATTCAAGAAACCCAAGAAGAAAAATGCACTCAAAAAGAAAGAGAGACTTGATTTAGATGCCCTTGAAGCAGAAGTTGTCAGTGTTGGACTGGGTGCCGGGGATCTTGGTTCTAGGAAAGATGGGAAGAGGCAAATTGCTAAAGAAGAACAAGAGCGATCTGAGGCGCAAAGTAGGAATGATGCATACCAAACAGCTTTTGCAAGAGCTGAAGAGGCATCTAAAACACTCCGTCAAAATATATCTTCAGTTAAAGTGGAGGAAGAGGAAACTCCTGTTTGTGGAGATGAAGATGAGGATCTCTACAAATCTCTAGAAAACTAGCTCTAAAGAAGCAGGAGGAGGAAAAACCGCCAGGTCTGCAGGCTGTTGCTTCCTTAGCACTTGCTTCCAGAAATCAAATGCATGAGACTCAAAACGTCACATTGGGAGAACCACAAGAAAACATATCGAAAGGAGATATGAGTTTGGTTGCATTGTAAGTTTTTATTTACCCCTTTATAATGTTAATATGTTCTATATATAGCATGCTATCATAATGACTAAAATAGCCTTGCAATTGGTAGATGCAGTAGAAGTATGTTCGTGTTCAATCATCTGAATGCAGCTTGACCTTTGAGATCTCAAAAGGCTAACACTCAATTCTGACCATAGCTTCCAGTTATGAATGTATTTTCAACCTGTTAAGTCTTTTATTAAGGATACTTATTACATTAACATCATTTGCTAGTTTTGATTCATATGATGAATTTGAGCTCCTTTGAAAATTTCATTTGCAATGTTTCCCTTTGTATTAACCATTTCCTAGAGGAATTAAAAGGAATCCCATCAAGACATATTTTGTTTTCCCAATGTGATATCCTTTAGAAGTTCATATTTGGTTTTCAAGCAATTTACTCTATTATGAAATCTTCTCAGTTTGCATTTCTTAACTAGATGACCCCAAAAGAGGCTTTTCGAATGATTTCTCATAAATTTCATGGGAAGGAGCCTGGGAAAATGAAGAAAGAAAAACGTATGAAGCAATTCCAAGATGAAACAGATGAAGAATTCTGACACGCCATCACAGTCTATGGAGAGAATGAGGGAAACCCAAGCTCGCTTGCAGACGCCCTATCTTGTGCTCAGTGGGCATGTTAAACCAGGGTAAGTTGGATAGAATGCTGCTTTTTTATATTATTATTACTATTATTATTTATGGTTCAAGTTATGTTCTGCATAGTTCAAGCAGGTCCATTGGTTTATTCAACTTTGTTGATTCATTGTAGAGTCATCCTATTTTAAGCCAACATCTTGCATATGCGACTCCTTTCTTGAAGCAGTTATCTGTCAGTACAATAAAAAGTGTACCCTATTTTAGGTACACTCATGTTTCGTACTTGCGCGTTCTTTTCCTTTAAGTGTTTCTCATTTTGTTCTCTCAGAAATAAGTTGGCCCAATGCATGTTTGCATCTTCCATCTTTGATTTATAGTTGATTAAATTTAAGTTATTTGATTGTGTTATTTCAAAATGGCTGGTTGCTGCTGTGTTTGCTGAGGTGCGGTGCTGCTGCTTTTTGCGTTGGCGCGGTGATGTTGCTGATATGTTGCGGTGTGGCTGCATTGTGTTGCTGCGATGGTCACTGTGTAGTTGCTGTGGATGTTATGTTCTTGGCAGCTTTACAGGTTTTATTGCAAAGTGAGGTTGAAGGTGTTGATAATGAAAACAGAGCCTCAGAGACTGTTTCAGCAGTTTGTTGTTTTGTTTCCAAGTTAAACAATGACACTTTTTATATGCTATTATAGGTTTAACCATACCGTTTTTAAAACGCTATTAAAAGCTAAACAATAGCACTTGAAAAACGCAATAAATGGTCTACTTACAATAGCGTTTCTAAAACGCTATAAATAACCCAGTACCTATTATAGCTCCGGCAGACAAAACGCTATGATATCCTACAATAGCAATTTTGAAACGCTATGAATAAGTATTTGTGGTGTAGTGATATAAAGCTAAGCCCATACATATTGGACTGCATTGTTGTAAGTTGCCCCTGCAAAAAACATGGAGACCAAGGCACAGTCCCAGGTTATATTTACAAAAGCATCTTGCAAATTTTAGAGGCACTCGAGACACTCTAAAAATTAAAGGGAAACACATTGGAATGAGTAATTCATTTACAAATGATCACCATTGTAAACATGTCACTACACCAATGCTGAACAAGTTTAAGTCAAAACTAAATTCAAGTAAAATTTTGAAAAACAATTTCACAAATAAAGCGATACAATCAATTGGATGACCATGAATAGTATCACTTGCAACACCATATTATTCATGGTGATCCGATTATTGTATCACCTTATCTGTGAAACGGTGTGAAACTGTTTGGTGAACTAATTAATACTTTTTTGAGAATTGTTACAAGTATTTCAATTTGGTCTAGTGTGTTATCTGTTCCCAATCTTAAGCAAATAATCATATTCTAACTGCAATTTAGCCTGTGTACGTTTTATCATCAAATAGTTGTAGAAAATTCACACAAAAAAAAAAACAACAAGGGAATTAAGGGTGTGTTTGGTTGCATGGAATCCTATGCCATGGGAATTCATGAGGGGACCACTACATTTTAGGCTAAATTGATATATCACTCCACATTCACCATTTGGTTTTGTGATCAATGGTGGAAATGAAAGTCCCATGAACATGGGAATCACATGCCTTGGGGGGGCCAAGGAGTGAGATTCTCATGTTTGTGAGACTTTCATTCCCACCATTGATCACAAAATCAAATGGTGGTCAAATGGTAAATGTGAAATGATATATCAATTTAGCCTAAAATGTAGTGGTCCCCTCATGAATTCCCATGACATAAGATTTAATGCAACCAAACACACCCTAAGTATCCTAATTTAGAGTGAGGAAAAGAAACGAGCACTTCAGGTTAAATTTGATCCATTTCTGAAACAACTATCCATTAGTACTACGATAGCGAGATCAAATGCAAAGCTGCTGATCAATATTAAGATCTACGGCATCCGATTCAGATCATGCACTTCTTGTAAGAAATGAAATTTCTTGTACTAATTTTCATACAATCACCATTCTCATTCAACAATTATATGAGTCCTCTGAAATTTATACAAACATGTATAAATCTAATTCATTCCACTGTGTGATTTTTTTTCTTTCTAATTAGCAGTAGAAAAGTATAGTTCTTAGTCCAAATTAATAGCCAAGGGAAAGAATCAAAACCCAGTAATCATAAGCTATCCACAAAGAATCCCAAATATAAAAAAGAAGAAGAATCAAGAAACTACTCATTCCCCAACAAACACAAACACACATCAACAGTAGTGTATGGCGTACAAAAGACAAAGTGATTCAAGTCCCTAGTCCCTACTCCCTAGTAAATTATACCAAAAAGAGGAAACATAAACATAAATAGGGCAACGATATATTTTTACATACAAAATACTTTAACAATACCATTTATAGGTTTCTGTCATTTTTGTATAAGAATCAGAATTAATTTCATTTCATTTGATCATTTATTCACCAAGGCCCCAAATTCCCCCTAGTACATGACATTTTTTTTTTTTTTTTTACTATCTTAACCCCTCTTGTCCCAAATGTCATCGGCTAGTTCGAACCTGACCTATGATTCCATCCTTCACAGGCCTACCATTGAGCTGGTATATGACAAATATAATTCATCCAACGCTTTCGCTTCTCTTTGCTTATTCTTCTTTCAAGTATTCCAGTAGAATCTTCAAATGCAGGGTTTTAGTGTCACACCTTCTCATTCTCTTAGTGCCCATTAAAAGCAAGTAGCTGATCAAACATGCAAGCCAACAATCATCAGAGCGCTTTTTTTTTCAAACAAAACCCTAATTTCAGCTTCTCTAAAAAAAAAAAAATCTCCCTTCTTCAGTTCAAATCGATGAAACAGAATTCAGAACATGGGTTGGACTTAGATATATTCATTGCAATCTTGCATGCAAGTGAGGTTCATCGAAACCTTCTAAACATACATGCATAGAGATAGAGTAAGATCTAGGGTTTCCAATAAAGAAACCATTAATTTAGAGAAATTAAAAATCAAATAGAAAGGGATCTGGGTCACCCCAATAACAAGGTGGGTAATCCTCATCCAATCTGTACGGCCATGAAGGAGGAGAAACAGGCGGTTCCGTCACCGATGGAGGCGGCGCCACCATCTGTGCTTGCTGATGAAGTTGTGATGACAAAGACAAACTTGAGTCTTCAGAGCCAGCAAGTGATATAATTTCTTCAAACAAAAGCCCATCTAGCTCACTAGGGTTCATGTAAGAGGTAGTAACAGTGTTGGTGGTCGTGGTTGTAGGCCCGGGTTCGACATCAACATTAAATGAATGGCTCTGATGATCATTATATTGTTGTTGGTGGTGGTGATATTGTTGTGGGACCATTTGATGATGTTGAGAAGAAGAAGATGACTGTATTATATGATGAGGAGGACAGAGGAGGACAGGGTTCACTGTAGGATAGATGGCATATGGAACGTAAGGAGCGAACCGTGACGGACGAGGGAGTAGAGGTCGTAAAGTGGTGGTCGAAGAAGAAGTGCTAGAATTTGAAGTGGAAGGGTGAGTTCCGGAATGAGGAATAGAAGATTGGAGATTAAGTTGAGCTCTTGAACCGAAGAAGATGAGAGCGGCGCGGTCGTAAGCACGAGCGGCGTCTTCTGCAGTGGAGAAGGTACCGAGCCATTTGCGGGTTCGTTTTCGGGGCTCTCGGATCTCAGCTACCCATTTTCCCCAGCTGCGTTGTCGGACTCCTCTGTATCTGAATTTGTTGTTGTCTGGTCCTCCCTTGCCTTTGCACTTACTATTACTTGTAGTTGTGTTTGAGTTGCTTGTTGTTGTTGTTGTTGTAGCAGTGGGTGGTGGAAAGGCTGTGTTGGTGTTGCTGCCAGTGGAGCTGGTATTGGTGATTGGGTGGTGAGGGTCAGCAGCAGCTGCAACATCCATGATGGGTGTGCCTTCTAATGTGTTAAAAAGATGGTAGAGAGAGAGGTGGTAACTGGTAAGGACCTGGGAAGGTGAAATGAAGAGCAGTGAGTGGGGTTGTAAGTTGGGAAAGAGAGTAGAGAGAGAGGGGTTTCTTCTCTGTGGAGGATTAGGGCGGTGGTCACAAGGTATTGATGTATATTTATGTGGGCACTGTAGAGAGAGAAAAGAAATTGGGTTTTGAGGGTTAGGTAGGGGTTTTTTTTTTTGGGTGTTAACTTCATGTTAGATTTTTTGGGGGGATGTTGTTTTCTTTCTTCTTTGTTGCATGTGAGGGATTTTTGTTGAGCACTTTTGGAGACTTGAAAAGGAGGGAAATTAAGATAGGTTTCTTCTATGAAAAGAAAAGGTAACATGGAAGGGAACTTGAATTTGCATGGGTGGTGGATTGAAGTTTGAACATAAGAGGCATTACCATCAAATGCTGCTATTTATCCGGTCTTTCATATTTTGCCAATGGTGTCATGGTTGAGTGGTTAAGTTGTCGATTTATCCACCACGTCCTAGGTTCGAGATCCGCCATTGACATGATTACTTTCTTATGGTGTTGACCCGTAGGTTGCACCTTGTTGATAAGTTGTAGGATCATATAAAAATCCAGCTCACTTTCGAAAAAAAAAAGTTTGAACACAAGAGATGAGATTAGATTGGGCTTGTCTAATTGGCGAGGAAACGGGCGAGGGAGGGGGTGGAACCCTCCATCCCCCTCGAGATGTGTGCACTTGTTTCCTCGCCAATTAGAATTCCCCGATTAGATTAGATGAAACCCAACTCACTTTCCAAAAAAAAAAAAAAAAGTTTGAGCACAAGAGATGAGATTAGATTAGATGAAGATCTTTTGTGTTGATTATTCACATAGCTAGTCGATTATTCATCGTAAGACCATGGCAACCTTATATGGAGGATAATGTGGAGGTACTCAATACAATCCCTATCTGGGTGAACCTACGGTGAATCCCACTCTTCTTATGGAGCCCATTAGGATTGCAATCGATTGACAGTGCGCTGGGAATCCCCATTATGCTTGACAAGGCAACAACAACCAAGACTAGACGCGCTTATGCTAGAATTTGTGTTGAGATTGCATCAAACAGTAGTTTCCCCAGTTTGATACCAGTAATCATCGATGATGGAAAGCTCATAACAGTGGAGGTGGAGTACTCTTGGCGCCCAACTAAGTGCGCTCATTGTAAGGGATTTGGGCATGCTTCTCTAGGTTGCCCAAAGCAGGAAAAAACTACTAGGATATGGAAAGCTACTAACACCAATGTAGTTTCTGCGGGAGGACCAGCGCCTCGCTCCAATGATCCAGCATCCACAGGAGAGCACTCTGAGAAAGACGAGGGTTGGGAAACACCATCAAGGAGACACACTTTCAAAGACACAGCTAGGACTGCACATACCCAACCCAGCACCTAGTTGATGAGCACGATGTATCTGCGACTACTACTAATGCTTCTCTGAATGTTACAGCTGAGCATGATATGCACGGAGACTCCAATGGCAGGACAGTGACAATGGAGACCACCAGGATGACAGAAACGTCTAACGGTACTAAGGAGAAAGATCCCAAGTTAAGCAATACCGCAGACACCAGAGACGAAAGATAAAAACTTAACAATACTTCTAGTTCGTCTGCAATAGCTGCAGAGTCTGTCCGCGGAGACGCAACTACTCACAAGAGTCTATTTCGCAAGGGCATCAAGCATCCACGGACTCAAGCTAACGTTAATAATCAGAGTTTGGTTGTTGTTGTTAAGGAGCAACACTTAAAAGAATTCAGGGATGATTGTAGGGATGCAGGTTACTCACCCAATGGGATTGAAACGGCGATTCAGGCTGTGGTTTCAGACTCTGAAGTAGACGTAGAGCCAGGTCTGTCCACCCCCATATCTACTTCAGAGGAAAACCCAATGCAAGTAGTGGAGGTGCTTCGCACAATCGCTGGTATACAAGGACTTAGAGAAGATCCCACAATGCTCATGGATTGCCTATAACACCCCAAGCCGTTAAGGGTCTGCATTCAGCAATTGCAAAAATAGGCAAGGATGCATTGGTCGCTGAAATTCATACTTCACTTGAAGAGGCAGCAGCAAAGGTGGGGCAACCCACTAGTGACGAAGAACGTGAGGTTACCACGATCCAGCCTTCCACTGCAAATGTTCCTCGAAGGTCCTCTCGAAGCAAGAAGACAAATCCTAAATTCAGGTAACTGATGTTGATTCTACAAGTAAAATGCCATTGCTTATTAGCACCTTGTATGGATGCTAGATTAGTGCTAGCATTCAATGGTTTTTATATCATGATTCAATGTGGATCGTATCCTTACGACAACTTCTCATACATCCTAGGGCCCACATTAGGTATAACTCACGTCATGCGAGTGATTAAAGGATTGATTGGTACTTATGAGGAAGGAAAGTTCTGGCAGGTCTCTCATGCAACTACCTTAGTAGCAGAACATTTTGTAGGGTTACACCCCAACTTGGAGACGGTGATTCTAGAACTAATTAGGTTATTTGTTGAAGATTTGAAGCAAGTTTATTGTCCTGTGGACGCTGTAACGAGTGAACGTATGAGTGATTGTAAACTTTATCATCCTCTTTTTCTTTTCTAAGGTTCGGGGATCCTAAATAACCCCGCTTGCTTTCCCAAAAAAAAAAAAAAGAGGTTATGATTCCTTAGCATGCTTGACAAGTGTTGATTGGAGGTTGAAAAAATGGTCATTGGGAATGAGCAAATCTGATGAACAAGGAAGAATTATTAGTGCTGGATGGTTATGAATGGATCCAACTTTGATGGGAAGGAAGTGATTACAAGTAATGGTTTATGTTTCCAGAGCAAGCATGCAAATATTTTGATGATACAGTTACCTTACCCAACTTGTTGGACAACTAATTTGCTTTCATGGTCATTGGGTTACAAAACATTCATATTTCGATCCATGTGATACAGTGAATGCATGATGTTCTTTCTTCAATGGTTGATTTGATTTTTCAACCATGTAATGTGATAATGTTATAATCCTCTTTAATTATTAAATGTTATGTCATATAGATATATATTTCTGAAATAAAAAGAAAATTAAGGATAATGCATGAGTATGCGAGGTTTAATTTTTACACCAGAAGATCGACTACAACCACAATATTAGTGCATCCGCAGTTAGCTTTAATAAAAAATTAGTGAGAGATTGTAGGTTCAAGACTCATATCCATAAAATTTACTGAAATTGATCTGATTATTAGGAGCACATGAGCTCCATAGTTGATTAAACTTTAGATATGAAATATAGTAGCTTAGGTAGACATTGATCTGATTATTAGGAGCACATGTGCTCCATAGTTGATTAAACTTTGGACATGAAATATAGTAGCTTAGGTAGATGGAGTTTAACTAATACGGAAGAGAGTTAACTCGTGGAAGAACAAATCTCTCTCCTATGCTGGGCGTTTGGTCTTGATCAAATCGGTACTGGCCAGCATGCATGTATATTGGACTTCCTGTTATGGACTGCCGATGAAGACAATTGATTGTATAAATGCTATAATGCGTAATTTTTTATGGTCCGCTGGTGATACCCCATTGAAGAAAGCGAAGGTCAGCTGAGACTCTATTTGTTATCCTGCTTGCGAAGGAGGACTAGGTATACGCAACATTCGAGTAGGCAATGAAGTGGCCAGTTTGAAACATGTTTGGAACCTCATATCCAGACAGGATACGTTGTGGGTTCATTGGGTTTGGAAGCATCTGATCAAGCAACGGGATTTCTGGTTGATGACACCCCCACGCGAAGCATCATGGTGCTGGCGACGCATTCTGAACTGTCGGGCGAAAACGCATACTTTACTCACTCATTCCATAGGTAATGGTGAAACCACTCTTTTCTGGAAGGACCCGTGGCACCCGTTGGGCATATTGATGGACTTCTTTCCCCAAGGCTTTCTATATGATTCTGTTATCAATAGGAATGCCAAAGTCTCATCTATTATTAGCAATAACCGATGGTGTACCCCTCCGAGGATTGCAAACAGGATTCCTCATATTGTGAACCAGCTTAGAGATGTTGAAATCAATAGCCACTTTGCTGATACAGTAGTCTGGAAAGCTAGTACCGATGGTAGCTTCCAAACTAAAGCTACTTATGATGCTATTAGGCAGCGAAAAAACAATGTTCCGTGGGCCACTGTGATCTGGTTCAAGCATAATATACCCAACATAGTTTTATAACCTGACTGCTAACAAATAAAGCCCTTACCACGCTGAGTAAACTGAAAAAGTGGGGCAAGACCCAGCAAGATTTCTGCCCCTTATGCGGTTATGAAGCTGAAACGGAGTCCCATTTATTCTTCCTATGTACCTATTCTAGTTATGTTTGGGATAAGATCCTTCACCTTTTGAGTTACTCTAAACTGATATATGGATGGGAGGAGGAACTGCAATGGTGCATTCAACACTTTCGAGGGTCTGGGGTTACTGTTACATTGAAGAAAGTTGCTTTCAATGCAACTGTGTATCATTTATGGATGGAGCGAAACAAACGTCTATATGAACGACAATTCAGCACTAGGACAGACCTTGTGTGACGACCCGCCTCCCGCACTGTACAGATACTGTCCGCTTTGGGCTACCATCCGGCCCGCACGGCTTTAAAAGGCCTCTATACAATGGGGAGATGACCCTGCACATATAAAGATCATCAACCTCCCCTACCCAGGCGATGTGGGACTATGTTTCCCCTTGGTAGCTCGCCCAACTCCTCTTGGGATCCACGGGCCTGTTGGGCCTATTGGGCTCCAACCCTCACCCTCACCCTCCCCCTCAAGTCCGCCCACACAAGGGTCTCACAGTCCACCCCCCTTAAGGCCCAACGTCCTCGTTGGCCACACAGGCACAACGTCCACGTTGCCCGAGGGCCCACCTCCACGTGGCACACTTCCGGCTGGGTCAGGCTCTGATACCAAACTGTGACGACCCGCCTCCCGCACTGTACAGATACTGTCCGCTTTGGGCTACCATCCGGCCCGCACGGCTTTAAAAGGCCTCTATACAATGGGGAGATGACCCTGCACATATAAAGATCATCAACCTCCCCTACGCAGGCGATGTGGGACTATGTTTCCCCTTGGTAGCTCGCCCAACTCCTCTTGGGATCCACGGGCCTGTTGGGCCTATTGGGCTCCAACCCTCACCCTCACCCTCCCCTCAAGTCCGCCCACACAAGGGTCTCACACCTTGTGCATCGCATCTGTATGGATATTAGACTGAAGTTCAGTGCTGGTACTTGGACAGCAGAGGACACGCAACAGACCAGGCACTTAATGAGCTTATGGAACCTGGACTTTCAGCTGAGCTGCTCAACACCTAGACAGTGTTCATGGACGAAACCTCCAATGGGTTGGTACAAGCTCAATTCTGATGGTTCTCTTCGTAATGATGATTCTTTGCATGACACCAAAGGAGGATACGGAGCCATTCTGCTGGATGCAAGCGGTGAAGCAATAGCAGCCTGTGCTGGGGACTGTCGGGGCCAGTCTGTAATCAAACACGAACTGCAGGGTGTTGCTGCGGGGCTAAAGATGGCTGCAATGCACAATGCAATGCGGATAGAGCTTAGCACAGATTCTTCAACTGTTTTCTCATACCTCACATCTCATAAGTCAGTTTCTTGGGACCTGAGGCTCGTTATTGGGGAAATAATATCTGAAATATCTAAGTTGGAAGAATTCTCGTGCAAACACGATTATAGAGAAACGAATAGGGCAGCTGACTTCCTCGCGAGCACCTTCCCTAATTCAGAATTTATAGAATTCACTCCTAGATCTTTTGCTGAAGATTTGAAAAAGATTGTTTATGAAGACAGAATAGGGAAGATATATTTAAGATTGTAATCTTCATTCTTTTATATGGTTTGGGGTCCATTATTAACCCCCGCTCAATTTTCAAAAAAAAAAAAAAGTCTTCGTACGTGTTGGAGCTGATGAGCATATTAGATGGAACAACAATTCTAGGCAGTCTTGTTTTCTAGCATTATTGGCTTTTAAGGTTTTTTTTACATTTCTACCCATTCTATAAATATTAAATAGTATTTGTAGTTGTGTTTTAAAAAGAATGGATAAAAACTGTAAAAACATTAAAAAAAAAAAAACTAGCAAACATGGCTGACTAGACTTACTCTAAATCAATACAATTTCTAAATTAGTCTTTGAGCATGCATAGTTAATTTGAAAAGAATGTGATAATCTGAAATGGCATGGCAAAATCAAACCAATTACATGACCACTAGATAACAAGATAGAATTGTGGCCAATTATTGTTACAATTTACTCAAGGTCGACCATGTCTCTCCATAAATAATAAATCTTTGATTTTTTTTTCTTAGACTAATTTTGAAATACTTTTCCAACTTTAGAATGTCTTTTCCTTCTTCAATAAAAATGTAGGATTCGACAATATTAGCATTTTAAACTTACAAGATACTGGCTTCTAGAATTGGTAGTGATACGCGTATACGTATGGAAGACTATGTTCCTATCATTCAAAATACCTAAATACGTATATTATAAGGTACAATCCAAAGACATACAATACTTGGCCAGAGTCCAGAGATGCTATTCTCTTCGTCCATCAACCATGCATCATATCATGTTTGAAGAGAGTGGCGTGTTCATGATGTTTCATTGTCAATATTAAGAGAGACAACAAAATGGACCACATTCAAAACACAATCGCATCAGATCACGTTAGCTGCCGTTTTCTTCTCTTTGACACTGTATCAAAACCAAACCCTAGCAGGGAGCAGGGAGCAACAGATCGAGGAGTTGATAATGTCGAGAGAGCAGAGGAGCTGCATTTTGCAGACATCATAAGAGACCCATGTACCAAGTTCCTTCCTGCGATTGATCCTATATATAGCCTTTCTTTCACAATTCTGCATTATTTTACTTAATTTTGTTTAAGTAGTCAAGTAGAATTATTGTTAAAATGCTTTCATAGTCACAATTTTATTCTCATCCTCCTTTGGATTTCATCATGTGTGTGTAGAGGCAGCAAAGATGGAGAATGAGATTACTCTAAAACAGTGACGGAGTCAGGATTTATGTTGAAAGGGGGCGGAGTAAATGAGTCATAATTAATTAATGATAATATAATAATTAATTACTTTAATAAAAAAAATTAATTTGAACAATACATAAATAACTATACAAAACATCAATTGCTAAACAAAACTCCATCTAATCTACGGGAAAGAAAATGAATCCAACAAGCTACTTTGTAGGTGCACAAAAGATAAATATATGGGAGACAAATCAAATTGGTATATAAAATTAATTGGTAAAAATTAATTTCAAATGTAAAATTAGATGTGAACAAAAAATTGATTATTGCGATTTGGCACCTATCATAAATAGCTAATTAGAGGTTACCCTATCATTGAACATTATTACAGTCTACCCCAATGACTAGTAATCAACGTGCATTGACTGTCAAAATGCTCATGTTGATTACCAAACTGTCATTCAAACAATAACTCACAGATGAACCTTGAGATACAAACATGTATCTTGAGAAAAATTTTCATGTATCTCCAGAAAAATCCTATGACTAAAATATAAAAGTAGATCTCGATATACGAATTCATCGAGAAAATACATTTTTTTAAACTTCTTCCTCAAATAAGAAAAGAGGTTGATGTGGTTGCTGGTTGTTGATGGTGATGGTGGGAAAAACAACTAAATCAAGCAAAATGGGCGATTGTCGGTGTCGCAATAAACAAATAGAGGAAGCAGATGAAAACAAATAGAGAGAAAGGGGTGGGGCAGGACAAATTCGTCGACAAGGATGGCCATATTTAAAAAAAATAAAAAAATTGAAGTAAGTGGGGGCACATGCCTCCATGTGGCTCCGTGTCTAAAACCTCCATGTGATTTCATGTGGACATACACCATGAGGGGGTGTAGTATGGTCTGTAATATTTCTATTGTTATGTTCTATTAATTCTCTGAAGAGTAGCATGCATGAATTGATATAAAACTATTATTGCACCATAAAATCGATCAATTATTGTTTTTTTTGGACATGTTAGGCAGCTTATTACTCGAAAGAGATATTTGGAACTTGAGCAATTCTTAATGGCCTGGGAATCAGCCTGGGGGCGAAAATACAATTTTGCCCCCTCAAAAAACAGTGTGTTTAAAGAAGGGGAGGGGGGGTAGAACTGTATTTTCGCCCCCCAGACAGAGAAAATCAGGCTGGTTCCCAGGCCATTAAGAATTTCTGTTGGAAATTTCTTAATTTTCAATTTAACTTTTTATTTTTTTTATATTACTCTCTTTATTTCAATTTATATAGAAATGAATTTTCAGTTGCTTGCACTATTTCATAGGGTGTAAATTGGAAAATTCGTACTTCATAAGAATTTCACTAAATTTGCTTTTTATTATTTATTAACTTATTTAATAAAAATACGACACTTAGTTCATCTTCACTTTTTTCTTAAATTATACCTTCGGGGGGGGGGGGGGGGGGGGGGGCACTTTTGAAATGTCAGACCTTAATTACTTGATCAAAAAATATTTACAATCCAGTCGAGAGTGCATTACAACTTTACCCGAAAATAAAGAACATGAATTCAAAGCACCCAAACTCTAACAAAACTAAACAAAAGCATGATATTGAAAATGCTAACTAAAAGACCTAAAATTTCAAAACGATTTTGTTCATAACTCGATGAGTAATGCAACATATTTGTTAATATAAACACATTTTGGGCCTTTGGGCCAATTCAAGTACTAAAACTCCACTCTGACTCATGGGCTAAAATGTTCAGAAAGAAGCCTAATGTCCAAGTAATTATTTCTCGCAATTCAGACGGAAATTCCCTGTTCTATGCAAGTATAAGAACAAATAATCTCGAAAATCAAGTGAACTGATTTTGTAACACTTTATCCTTAAATGGAGTAGACAATCCAGATTCAATAATAATAAGACTGAAATTTTACGAAGAAGAAAGAGTGAACAGTTCTTTTTCGGCGTCATAAGTAAGGAATGTGATTTTTTGAAATATGTTAAAATTTCACAAAATATTTTCTATTTTGAAGTTACCAAATTTCATCATAAGTCAGATATATGTCGAAATTTTCCTAAGAAAACAAATAAATATTTTCATCTCCATGTATTTTAACATGTTATAATATTATTTTAGTATTTTATTATGTGAGTGATTCATATGTAATATGTAGTATGTATGACACTACAAGTTCGAGTGAGAGTTTTTATGTAGTATTTAATAGTTTAAAATGCATAACTTATATTATTAAATTCGAAATCACAACTAAAATTTGTATTTTTTCCACACATAACGAAATATTTCTTAAAATCAGAGGACCAATGTTAACTCGAAAAACGAAATCACAATCCTTGGTCATAAGTAACAATCACAAAAGAAGGATCCAGGTGAAAAACATGAAACATTTGGTGTGATGGTTGTTGATATGCAAGGAAGGATTTTGGCACAGGTGTCATTCTAAATCGCGGAGAAAGTTTTGAATACTGCAGAGGAAACATCTCTTCTCTTGATTTAAGCCAACCAGTGGAAGCAAGGCTTTATTTTGGGAGACTCGAGTGCCTTGTTGTCCATCATCCAGCCAAATCTCTATGCTAGCCGTTTTTGTACGAAGACTAGATCTGAAAACCTCTCACTGATAGTATTAAGAGACTTTTTAGCTACGCACGCTAACTGAAAATGCAAATTTATAGGTCGAGAACTCAACACCGAGGCTCACCAACTTACTTAATATAGTTGCTTGTAAGCCTTAAAAATAAAAAAAATAAAAATAAAAAACATTTTTTTTTTGGGATTATTGGATTGGAATTTGATGCAGGCCCAGACCACCACCAACCCACTGGGGAATGGAATTCATTTTATCCAAAGGACAATAAACAGAAAGAAAAAAGTTCTTGGCCAACCACGACAACAAGTCATTAAAAACTCCAATTACTGAGATCAAAATGAGGTCAAACCCATCTCTTTATCTCATCATCTCCAAATCAATCTTTTCTTATTCCCTAGTTTCTTCTGGAAACTGGAAACGTTTTCCATTCCCAATCATCACTAAACCCATTCCTTTTTCCTTACTTTCCACTCCACCGCCTGACACCAACTTCTCATCTCTCTCTCACCTTTACTTATTTTTCAAGAAATTTCTATCTATCTGTTTGGTTTGGTGAAGATGAAGAACTCTTCTTCAAAAGGAGCTGTTGTGGCAGAGAACAACAACGGGAACAGTGAGGAGATCGATTGGGAGCTCAGACCAGGTGGGATGCTTGTTCAGAAGAGAGAAGATGAAGTTGGGGACTCTGGGGTGCCTTTGATTAAGGTCAAGGTATCTCATGGGACTTCTCTTCATGAGGTCAATGTGCCTGCCCAAGCCACTTTTGGTAAAAAAAAATCAACTTTTCCTTCCTGGGTTTTTGTTAATTTACTTGAAAATTGATGTTTTTGTGATTTAATCTAATTATGACATGTATCACTATCTTTTAGTTGATAATTTGGTATTATTTTTTGATTTATTTGGTAATTCAGTTGTGCCCCTTCTGAGGTTTACTTTGTTTATGTGAAATCTGAAATGGGGTTTTTGATCATTGATCTAATTATGACACATTTCACTCTCAGTTTAGTTTTTTTAGTAGTTTAATGTGATTTTGTCTATGGTTGGTGGGAAATTTTGAAGTGGTTTTTTTGTCCAGGACATTTAGTATTTTTAATGAGTTTGATTCATCTGGCCTCTTGTAAATTTGATCTAGCTATGTATATATATCTTGTCTGTTTTTTATTGGAAGGGATTTATGTGAATTATAATCTTTATTTGGAATATTATTATATTCCTGATTTTCATTTTTTTATGTAAAATTGTTACTATCGATCTCTAATGGTACAAATTTATCTGCTCTGTTCCGAGTAAAATGATGTTATGTTAGTTGTGAGTAGTTACAAATTTATCTTATCTAGCCTCAAACAAAAGAGGTTTGGTGCTGCCTATCCCGTTTGCTTTGAAATTGATTTACAGTTGCTTTAATTGGTTCATAATCTAGGGGATTTAAAGAGGCTTGTTGCTCGTGAGACGGGATTTGAGCCCAAGGACCAAAGATTGTTGTTCAGAGGAAAGGAGAGGGAGGATGAGGAGTGCTTGCATATGGTGGGAGTGAAAGATATGTCAAAGGTGGTTCTTATGGAGGATCCAGCTAGTAAGGAAAGGAAAGTGGAGGAGATGAAAAGGAAGTTAGAAGATATGAAAAAGAATCAAGGAATATCGAAAGCATGTGAAGCTATAAATAGAATCAGAGCAGAGGTTGACAAGCTAGCACAAAAGGTCGATACCACACCATTATCCAATTCAATAATAATTAGCTTGACTTATGGTTACTGATGCTGGACGCTTTATTTTCTAGGTCTCAGTGTTGGAATCAACAGTGCATGGCGGGACCAAGGTTGACGAGAAGGAGTTTGTTGTGTTGTCGGAGTTGTTGATGGTTCAGTTGTTGAAACTGGATGGGATTGATGCTGAAGGAGAAGCAAAATTGCAGAGACGTGCTGAGGTTGGTATTCGATCTGTCTTTCCTTATTGTGCTTGCATGTTTCTGCTGACTCGAAAGTTCAATAGCTTTTGCTAATGTTGCTAGTTATAGGTCTTATTGGCTCATTTTTCTATATTTTTAGTTGCAACTCCTTATGTCTCTTTTACTTGAATTTTTTTTTTCAAGAACTCTTGTTTGTAAATTGATATTGTGTTCTATATTCAAGCTATCTAAAGCTATCATTTAGAGATAGTCTCTTGAATTTCCATTTGAAGATTTTTATCAGTTGATTAAGAGAGTGACATTTCCGAAACTGGTCTTCAAATAGTTGTTTTATTTCAACAAAAGAAAACTTTGCATGTAGAGCTGCAACCTTTGGGGGTGTTAATCTGTTCGTTCGATTCAAAACTGGACCATAATTGAATCGAACTAGGGATTTGTTGTTTGGTTCGGTTTCTGCCTTTTAAAAAAAATAAACCGAAACCGAACCAATCGGTTTAGTTTTGATTTATATCGGTTTTCCTTTTTTCTCCTCCTTCCACCGCCTCTTTCACCTTCAAATCTAAAGTCACATCAATAGTTTTTGACATGTGTTCATGACAACATCAAGTAAAGCAAACACAAAGTCTTTTTTCTCATCAGTAGCCTTGTTTTATTCTTCAAGTTGTTGATCAAAGACTCTTCATGGATAGTTTGATCATTTTTCGAAGAAAGAACTCTGGGGAAGCATCTGCCAAGCTTCTCAACACGAATATTTGAAAAACTGATTTGTTCAAGGAAATGAAATATGTGAGTAGGATTTTACAGGCTTTCAAAGACTTGTTACGACAGTGGAGGCCTTCAAAGCGGTTTTTAATGAGAACCCATGTTTTCTAGTTAAGTAATCCAGAGCTACAAACACTCAATACTCAATTCATTGGAAAGCTGCAAACACTAAATTGTAGTGCAAGGTAATAAAGATATGGATAAAGGGATGCCATGTGGCTGCAAAGGACGGATGTCAGAAGATCGTAGTACCTATAAAGGTATAAGGGGACTGTAAATTCACAAGGGGAGGCCTGACTTAAGCCAATAGATAGTAGCTTCATCACATATCAAGAAAAAGAGATGGTGGGAATTAAAAAGGAGAAAGAGAACTGGGAGTTGAATTTAAAAAGTGAGAATGAGAATTGAATTAAAAAGGAATTAAAAAGAGATAGAATGTGGGTAGGGTGCGTTGGAATAGGTGTGAATTTAAATAAGAGAAGTGGGTTGGTGGGGGATTAAATAAGAGAGAGAAAGGGTTGGGGATAAAAGAAAGGTCGCTTAGTTTGGTTCCTTTTTTCGGGTGTGTGAAAAGCAAAAATTGAAAATGAATCGAACCAGCTCGGTTCGGTTTTTTTAGTTTGGCTTCAGTTTTTGTTGGTTCGGGTTTTTTCGGTTAATTTTGGCTCAGTTGGTTTTCAGGGACCAATTAACACCCATTGTCGTCGGGGTGGGCAATTCGCAAATAATCCAAAACAATTTCAAAAGTCAGTGGGGGCACCCATGTAGATTCGCGCCAACACTTACAAGATACATCCATGTTGGTATACTCAGATGCAGCTGCTACTAAGGGTATTAATTGTCTCTGAAAATCAATTGAACCAAAATTAACCAAAAAAACCTGAGCCAACGAAAAAAGAAATAGAACTCAAAAAACCAAACCAAACTAAACCCTTCACTTTATTTTTATTTTTAATCCCCTAACCTTTTTTTGTCTCTTATTTAATCTCCCTCCCACCCCATTAACCCATTTCTCTTATTTAAATTCCCATCCATTCCAATGCACCAAATCCACACTATATCGCTTTTTAATTCCCTTTTAATTCAATTCTCATTCTCTCTCTTTTAATTCAACTCCCACATTTTCAAGTCCCACCAATTATCTCTTTTTAATTTCTACCATCTCTATTTCTTGATATGTGAGGAAGCTACCATCGCTCTTTTTCTTGATATGTGGAGAAGCTATTGCCTATTAGCTTAAGCCAGGCCTTCCCTTGTGAATTTACAATCCCCTGTTATAGGTATTGCAGTCTTCTGACTTCTATCCTTTGTAGCCAGGGGCGAATTTAGGATTACAGACAAAGGGGGGCAAACAATACACAACTATTTTACTACACAATTAGACAAATATACATGGCATAATTAATTCGACTATAGCTAGCAAATGAAGAGCTTACCTTTTTGAATTGGAGAAAACAGAATTAAGCATGGTGGTATAAGATGAGAGTTGGCGAGAAACATACCTCTGCTTTCTTTCTAACTTTTTGGCGTTGAGGCAAACATAATAGTACAATCTAAGTCAAAGTAGTATTAGCAGCAGTAGCCTAGGTAGTGTCTATTCTCTGGACTAGACTGGATGAAGAGCTTTCTCCTTTTGGGCTAGCTCAAACGAAGCAGACAAACAACAACTTTTGAAATCTTAAATTTATAATTGTTTAATCTAAAATAAAGAGATTAAATAGATAGAAATAAAAAAAAATCTTTGAAATGTATAATTTCCCTTTCCCCAATCCCCAACTCAATTAATGGTGGGAATTAAAATAGAGAGAACTTAAAAAAAGAAAAAGAGAGATGGTGGGTGAATAGATGAGAATTAGAAAAGGAGAGAGAGATATTAAATAAAAGAGAAAGAGATGGAGTAGGATTGGGATTGGAGAATGTGGAGTTTAAAAAATAAAAAACAATACCCTTTATTTTAAAATGATCTAGAGGTAATAGTCAAGATTGTATATAAAGAGGGGCAATCTAGAAATTTAAAGGGGGGCAAGTTATAGCATACAAGTGACTTAATGAGATTTTTCAAAAATATAAGGGGGTCAATTGACCCCCATATCCAACACATACATCCGCCACTGTTTGCAGCCACATGTCATCCATATATCTTTATTGCCTTGCATTACGCTTCAGTGTTTGTAGCTCTCCAATGAATTGAGTCAGTTGGTCAATTGAGTGTTTGTAGCTCTGGAATACTTAACTAGAAAACAGGGGTTCTCGTCGAAAACCGCTTTGAAGGTCGTCACTGTTGTAACAAGTCTTTGGAAGCCTGGAAAAATCTAACTTAGATATTTTCTTTCCTTGAACAAAGCGGTTTCTCAAAGACTCATGTTGAGAAGCTTGTTAGACGCTTCACCTAAACTCATTTCTTCGAAATTGATTGAATTATCCATGAAGAGTCTCTGATCAACAATAGCTTGAAAAGATAATCACTAAAACAAGGCTACTGATCTGAAAGAGAGAAGAAAATCTTTGTGTTCGTTTTAGTTGATGTGGTCGTGAATTCATGTCAAAAACTACAGATGTGAACTTCAGATCTGAAGGTGAAGGGGGCGGTGGATGGAGAAGAAATCGAACACGAATCTCTAGCTTGGTTCGGTTTTGGTTTAGTTTTGAACTAGCCGAACTGATTAACACCCCTATCCACGGTGCCAACAATGTTGTGCGCCACCCCTTCCTCTTTCCCTTAGTTCTCTGCAGCGCCGACGATTCTGCCCTGCCCCTTTTCTCTCGCTTTTGCTCCCTCTCTTTGTTTACTACTAGACAGACAATTGCCCCCTCATCCTCTCTGCTCAATTTAGTTCATTTTCCCACCATCGCACAAATGACCCAACCCCTCTTACTTGCCTTGAGGATGAAGGGGTTTTCAAGTATTTTCTCAAGATGAATTCGTATCTTGAGGTCTTGTTTTGTATTTTATTCATAGGATTTTTCTGGAAATACATGAAAATTCTGATCCATAATTTTTCTTGTTTGTATCTTGAGATTTATTTATGGTTTATTGTTTGAAGGGCATTTTAGTAATCAACGTGAGCCTTTTGACAGTCAAAGACGTTGACCTCTAATTAGCTATTTTTTATAGGGGCAAATTGCAAATAGCCCGAAATTAATTAATTTTTGCCCTTTAATATATACCAATTTGATTTGCCCCCCCCCCCCCCCCCCCCCATATATTTATCTTTTGTGTTTCTACAAAAGTAGCTTGTTGGATCCAATTTCTTTCCATGTAGATTTGATGAAGTTTTGTTTAGAAATTTATGTTTTGTATGGTTATTTATGTATTGTTCAAATTTTTTTTTAAATATTTAAAGTATTTAATTATTATATTATCATTGATTAACTATAACTCATCACTTTGCACCCCTTTAAACAAAATCTTGGCTCGCCACTGTGTAAGTGATGGTCATCCCTAGCATATTTTGGTTAGTAGTTGTAGTGTCTTTTGCCACCATTGCTCGACTTTTATTTGGTTTAGCTCCTGAAATGCTAGTAGAGACATGTATCTAGGTATGTTTATGGAATCTCTAAAGGAAAAAATTGAAATGTCACTAAGTTGCATAAAAAGATGGCAAAGATGCAAATGTAAACTTATTCATCTTTATTTAAGAAAATTGGTGAGGATCCTTTTAGATGTCATCCAAATGTGAATTTGACATCTCACTTGCTCATACCATTGCTTACTATGGTGAGAGAAGCAAGAGATTCATAAACAAATGTCTTCATTTCACCTTAACTACCAAAAGGGAGAAGAGAAGAGAGATGAGACTAATAGGGATAGATAGCCTTATAGTCCGCGATCATAAGAAAACAATTTCCAATAAAACATGAGGAGCATGGATCGTCTACTCAAATTGCCTCGTTATTCCTCCCTTCTTTTTTTGTTTTTTGCAATTTTCCTAGAGAATTTTTTCTTTTGGAACTTTTGTTGTTCTGAAATAAACACAGACCAAGGCTTTTATGTTGCTCTAGTTGATTGAAAATTTTAGGGACTCAGCCTGTACCTTTTTGCTTTTAAATTATTTTGTTTTGTATCTCGACTGGTACTCTCAAATGAATAACACATCTCCATTCAAAAGCTTTGAAATATAACATGTTCTATTCTTCCACCATGAATCCAATGCTTTAAAATTTTGGCCATTCTACCATGAGTTTCAACTTCATACTATTTGTCCCAACAGTCGATCATATGTTCTTTTTTCAGGAGACTTCTACTCAGTATTTATATTTTCAAGCTTGATGTACTGCACTACTGCCATATAAACTATAGGAGGTTATGAACATCTTGTTGGCAAACTTGTAGAAAACATGTAACATACCTTATCCAACATCATGCATGCTCCAAATTTTCTTTGTGAACTCCAAACAAAATCTTTGTTCTGTTTTATAGATGCGAACTGGCTGCAGAGACTGGATTTAGATATGTCATAGGTGCAACTTAAGTTAACTTTTACCTTTAAACTTATTTCTTAATTGAGGGCATAACGAGGTTCGTTTCGTATGATATATAAATGTTTTAAGCTAGAAAGCGATTTCCAATTCACCTCTCCAACTAAGCCCTAAGCCAAAGGAAGGCTTACTAGAAAAACAAACAAAAAAGGAACAGACTGCATACGGGTGGGTTGAGAACTGAGTTGAGGGAAGAAACATGTGGAAACTTACTGAAGTTGTATGAATGTAAAACAAACAAAAGTAACTTTCCCACAAGTCAGAACTCAAAACCCCGATTCTGATTTGTCCCAAGAAAGTCTATCATGAATGGTCCAAGTGTGCAGTCTTATTTGTGCGCTACCTTAAAAGTTTTGTGCATGTGTCATCGATGATGCACTTTTTGTTGTTCATAAGATGCACCATCTTTTCTCAACATCATTCCACATATATTGCGAAGTGGGGTAATATAAATTTTTAGGGTTTGCCGAGTCTATGTAGATTGTTCACTTTTCTGAAACTATTGTTGCGGAATTTTGACAGAAGAATGTATATCGCCAATGGCTCTTTTTGAACAGTGAGAGAGAATCAAACAGTATTACAGTAAGATGTATATATTTACAGAAAATAACGAACTTTTTTTCACTGAATTTATCGGAATTGAATTTCTTGTGCAGGTTCGGCGTGTGCAAAGCTATGTTGATTTACTTGACACTCTCAAGGCAAGAAACACTAATCCTTTTGTCGGCCGTGACAACACCGTGGCTGTGACAACCAAGTGGGAAACATTTGAGTCAGGAGTGGGAAGCCTGAGTGCTCCACCCCCAACATCGTCTCCCACAGTCACTCAAGATTGGGAAGTTTTTAATTAATTGAAATGCAAATTCATTTTGTACAACTCTGAATAGAGTTTAAATTAGTCATTTTGTGCAGAGTTTAAAGATTACGAACTTGAAACACTGTAGTGTTCTCTTGGATATCCATGAACTGTCGAAATTTGACTTCAGGTTGGAGATGAGGTTTCTGCTATTGTTGAAAAAACTCTTATGTATATCTTGAATTACAATTAGTATTGATGTATACATTCTTCATAGCAAAATAAATAGGTGGGTTGCTGAGAGAACTGTTGTAACTAGGATCACGAACCATTGGATCATGAAAATAAGGCTATAATGGCAGGGTGATTTTGCACAGAAATGAACATAACATGTTGGTGGACGCCCCATAAGAATGTAAATGTGTATTGTTTGCACTTGTGCACTATTTTTGCCCCACACCAACCAGAGTAGGTCGACAGGAACCGACCATAGAACACTGTTCAATAAGTTGAACGCTTTGCATTGCTAATTGCTGTTGTTTCCTTTGGATTTTCTCCTGTTGGATCCTCCTGACCATTTTTATTGGATCCAGAAATCATTATGTTAGGATACCAATCCTATTTAGGAGTTACTTGAGATTAGAATGTCTTAGTTCTATTTTTGAATTAGGAATTATTGTTTGATTAGAATTAGGTTGAATTCAATTAGGAAGTATTATTTTTAGAATTAGATTTGAATTCAATTAGGAAGTATTATTTTGCTTTTAGTTATAAATACATATGATGTAATAGAGTTTAGGTAAGCAATACAAGTTTTATTTAATTTATTTGGTGGCTAATCCCCAATCAAAGGATTTAGGTGGTTTGATCTCCAATCAAAAGGTCAAGGTCTCTATTATCTGGTATCAGAGCATCATCGATTCTGAGCCAATTTTTTTTTTCTCTTCTTGTTAGTTCGTCTTCGCCTTCAACATCAACCTCCATCTCACAGTTCTTCGCACACAAAAAAACAAACTTGTGGCCATCGCCGCAAACAGCTCCCCTTCACTGCCCCTCGCCCTCGCCACAGCAACCCTCGCCCTCGCCACAGCACCAGAACCGCTTCGCAACAGCCACCTCGCCCTCGCAACAGCACCCTCCGCCCTTGCCTCAGCACCCCTTCGCCAGGGCTTTGTTCATCCTCCCTTCCGGGCTTCGTCGAATTGCAGGCTCCCCGTTTCAGCGCCGCTTCTTCTTCCACAGATCCGCCCTCATCGGTTCTTTTCAAGCTTGAACTGCTTCCAGGTTCATCGGTTCTCTTCTTCTTCCACAGATCCGCCCTTGGTTCATCGGTTCCAACAGATCCGCCCTCGGTTCATCGGTTCCAACGGATCCGCTCCCTGTTTCATCGGTTTCCACTGATTCCAGGTTCATCGGTCTCAGCTCTTCTTCATACTCATCATACTTATCAACTTCTTGTCTCAGCGCTTATTGTATAAGCGCTTCATCGGTTCCAGATCCAGCACTTCATCATACTCATCGCTTCTGATTTCTTTCAATTTCAATCAACATGACGGTTGCTGAATTGCAAGAGCAGGTCAATGATCTTACTGCTCAGGTTGCTGGGCTTTCTTCCCACCTCCACTCACTTGAGACCACCAATGCCACTATTCTAGAGGCATTACGGAATCTCCAACCAGGTCGGCCAGCACCATACGTTCCACCGGATCCCCAACGGCCAATTATTCCTATTTGGGGCAAGGGCCTCCGTATTGATTTACCCCGTTTCGACGGAACTGATCCGTATGGTTGGTTATTTCAAGCCGAGCAGTACCAGGAACTCAATGGCCTTTCCAGCGAGCAGATGCTACCCGTTGCCGCTCTTCACCTTCAAGGTGATGCCAACTCTTGGTATCGATGGATTCGCCAATCACTCGGCACACTAACGTGGCCACAGTTTTCGAAAGCTCTTTGCTCTCGCTTTGGTTCTCGCGAACATATCGACCCGTGTAGTTCTCTTTCCAAGTTAGTACAACGAGGCACGGTTCGCTCGTTTATTACCTAGTTCGAAAAGCTATCTAATTTGGTGCCCGGGTTGTCTGAACCACATCAGATTAGCATTTTTCTATCAGGTTTGCGTGTTGATATTCAAGCAGGCGTTCGGATGTTACACCCTACCAGTATTACACATGCTTTTGAGTTGGCTTTATGTCAAGAAGATGCCATTAATGCTACTCGATCAAAAGGGCATGTCCGACATTTTGCTAACCCTGTGCCTGCCGCAAATTCTTCTAAGCCAGTTCCTAGTTTACCACCAGGTGTTAAACGTTTGTCATGGGCTGAACAACAGGAACGCCGTGCCAAGGGCCTTTGCTTTAACTGTGATGAAGTATATAAGCGCGACCATCGTTGTCCTCAGCCCCACGTTTTGCTCCTCGAGGGTCATGAGGAAGAAGACGGCGGTTCTGATGTTGCGCCTCCTATTCTGGATCATACCTTATCCGATCCTCCTCTCGAGATTTCTCTGCATGCCCTTTTCGGGTCTCCGCGGCCTGAAACCATGCGTCTCACTGGACAATTAAAACACAGGACTGTCACTGTCTTAGTTGACTCTGGTTCAACTCATAATTTTTTGCACCCGTCTTTTGCCAAACAATGTGGGTTTCCAATCCACAAAGATGGTGCTTTACGCGTCATGATTGCGGATGGTGGCCATTTGCATAGTCCAAGTTCTTGTCGGGATGTTTCCCTTAAATTACAAGATTATGAGTTCCACGGACACTTCTTCCTTCTAGGTATCACTGGTTGTGATGTGGTTCTCAGTGCTGACTGGCTTCGTTCTTTGGGTGTTATTACTTGGGATTTTTCCAAATTGATTATGTCATTCTCGGTGGCTGATCGTACTTATACATTAATCGGCGACAATTCTCCTATGGTCATGTTCATGGATAGTACCCCCGGTCCATCGTTCTTTACGACAGGAACGTCACGGCATTCTTTTACAGTTAACTCGGGCAGTTGACCTGGGCACTTCTATTCCAGCTGTCGTTCAACCGCTTATTGCTCAATTTTCAGATGTCTTTGGCACTCCTACCACCCTCCCCCCGCCCGAGCACATGATCACCATATTCCGATTTTCTCAGATGCTTCTCCTGTAAATGTTCGGCCATATCGATATCCTCACTTTCAAAAAGCCGAAATTGATAAAGTTGTATCTGAATTGAAGGGTGCAGGCCTTATTCGTCCCAGCACCAGCCCTTATTCTTCACCTGTTCTTTTGGTTCGAAAGAAGGATGGTTCTTGGCGCATGTGTGTTGACTATCGAGCCCTTAATAAAATCACTATTAAGGACCGCTTTCCTATTCCGATTGTGGATGAATTATTGGACGAATTGCACGGCGCATCGGTGCTTTCTAAGCTCGATTTACGCTCAGGTTATCACCAAATTCGGGTTCATGAACCGGATATTTCCAAGACGACTTTTCGCACGCACGATGATCATTATGAGTTTTTGGTTATGCCGTTCGGGTTAAGCAATGCCCCAGCCACTTTTCAGAGTTTGATGAATGACATTTTTCATCCTCACTTGCGTAACTTTGTCCTCGTGTTCTTTGATGATATATTGGTGTATAGTGTCTCACTCTTTGATCACCTACACCATCTTTCTATTGTTTTTGGGCTATTGCGCACTCATAAGCTTTTTGCGAAGGCGTCCAAGTGTTCTTTTGCTCAATCTTCTATTGGGTATCTCGGACATATTATTTCTGGTCTTGGTGTTGCAGTTGACGATGATAAAATTGCGAGTGTTGTCAACTGGTCGTGTCCTTCTTTTTTGACGGATCTTCGTGGGTTTCTTGGCCTCACCGAGTACTACCGTAAATTTGTTCGCGATTATGGTAAGATTAGTGCTCCTTTGACCCAGTTATTAAAGAAGGATTCTTTTATCTGGAGTGATGATGCCTCCAAGTCCTTTTCTGCTCTTAAAACCGCCTTGACTTCTACCCCCGTACTGGCTCTCCCTGATTTCAATGCTGAATTTTACATTGAATGTGACGCCTCTCATGGTGGCATTGGTGCAGTACTTATGCAAAGCGGTCGTCCCCTTGGGTATTTCAGTAAAGGTCTTTCTGGACGCAATTTGAACATGTCCATTTATGATAAGGAAATGTTGGCTATTGTTGCTGCTGTACAGAAATGGCGGCCTTATCTCCTGGGTCGGCACTTCAAAATCTATACAGATCATCGTAGTCTCAAATATTTTCTAGACCAACGACTCTCATCTCTTGAACAACAAAAGTGGCTCTCTAAATTACTTGGCTATGACTATGAAATCATTTATCGCTCTGGTTCCGTCAATCAAGCTGCAGATGCACTTTCTCGTTTGCCTTCCGGCGGTTCCTTGTTGGCTCTATCTTCCCCGGCATTTTTCAGTGTTGATGAAATTAGCCAGGAGTGTCATGTCGATCCTTCCATGCGTACTATTATTGATAGTTGTCAACAATCATGTCCTCGACTACATTATTCATATGAGCATGGTATTCTTCGCTATAAAGGTCGCCTTGTGGTAGTTCCATCATCGTCTTGGTGTTCCAAACTTTTACATGAGTTCCATTCCTCGCCATCTGGCGGCCATTCCGGTTTTCTCCGCACATATAAACGTCTTCACCATAATTTTTACTGGCCTGGTATGAAAGCTGCTGTCAAGTTGTTTATTTCTCATTGTGATATCTGCCAACGGAATAAGAGTGAAGCTCTTTCTCCTCCTGGGTTACTTAATCCCTTACCAATACCCGATGATATTTGGTTGGATATTTCTATGGATTTTATTGATGGATTACCAATATCTAATCGCAAATCGACGATTTTGGTAGTTGTTGATCGTCTTTCCAAGTATGCGCACTTCAGTTCTTTGGCTCATCCTTACACCGCGTCATCAGTTGCCGAAGTCTTTGTGCGGGACATTACTCGCCTCCATGGTATGCCTCGTTCTATTGTGAGCGATCGTGATCCGGTTTTCTTAAGTAATTTTTGGGAGGCCTTTTTTGAGTTGCAAGATACTCAATTATGTCGTAGTTCCGCCTATCATCCCCAAACTGATGGTCAAACTGAAGTTACCAATCGTACCTTAGAGTGTTATCTTCGCTGTTTTGCTAGTCATCATCCTAGTCGTTGGACAAAATGGTTACCTTGGGTTGAATGGTGGTACAATACTACATATCATAGTGCCATCAAAATGACTCCCTTCGAAGCTGTTTATAGTCGGGCCCCTCCGACGATCTCGACCTATATACCTGGTAGCACCGCGGTTCATGCCGTTGACCTTGCTTTACGGGACCGTGATCGCACTCTGCAAGTTCTCAAGGATAACCTTCATCAGGCTCAGGCACGTATGAAAATATATGCTGATGGTAAGCGCACTGAGCGCCATTTTGAAGTTAATGATTGGGTTTTCTTACGCCTGCAACCATATTGTCAATCCACGGCTGCATCTCAGACTTACACTAAGCTTTCTCCTAAGTTTCATGGGCCTTTTCGCATCCTTGAAAAGATCGGTTCTGTGGCTTACAAACTTGATCTTCCGGCTGCATCTCGTATCCACCCCATTTTCCATGTTTCTCTTTTAAAGCAGAAGTTAGATAATGGTATTACTCCAGACCCTACTTTACCTATTCTTGCCAATGAACCCTCGTGGGTCCCGGAGAAACTGCTTGATCGAGGATTATTTGAACGTCATAATAAGCCCGTTACACGTTGGCTTATCAAGTGGACCGACCGTCATGTGGAGGAAGCTACTTGGGAGGACTACGAGCAGTTTCGTGTCCGTTTTCCAGATTTTCAGGCTTGAGGACAAGCCTTGTTTCAGGCGGCATGGGATGTTAGGATACCAATCCTATTTAGTAGTTACTTGAGATTAGAATGTCTTAGTTCTATTTTTGAATTAGGAATTATTGTTTGATTAGAATTAGGTTGAATTCAATTAGGAAGTATTATTTTTAGAATTAGATTTGAATTCAATTAGGAAGTATTATTTTGCTTTCAGTTATAAATACATATGATGTAATAGAGTTTAGGTAAGCAATACAAGTTTTATTTAATTTATTTGGTGGCTAATCCCCAATCAAAGAATTTAGGCGGTTTGATCTCCAATCAAAAGGTCAAGGTCTCTATTACATTAACATGGACTTGTAATAACATCAGCTGCAACTTTACCAGCTGAGCTAGTACTCGTGTCTATAATTCATTTTAGTACATAGAGATGTGTGATTTTTACTGAATTCGGAACCCTTTTTATTTGATCTTGGAACCATTATGTACCTTCGCCACCGTTCGAATCCGGGCTTTGTAATATTATTCGTCACAAGTCTAACCAACTGAGCTAGTACCTAGATTCTTTTCTTTTATTCATTTTAATTTCATCTCTACTACTATGACTATTGATTGCTCTAATCTTCAGAGCTAATTTGAATCCGCACTCAAACCTAACAATTGGGGAATTTGGTTTTCTTGAAATTGATATGAGGCGCTCAAGGAGTGTTTGACGAATTGACTAACTGAAACACATGCCATATTTTTACTAATAGTTCTTCCTTGTCTTAAAGGCTCTATGAGTTTGATATATATCCAAAATGATGATTATCTCATCCTAGTTCAACTATGTTGGGGCCAATTTTTTTTGGCTGGATTCAAGAAGTTCACATTGAAAGGTGTTTTATCAAATAGTTGGAACTCACCATTTTGTCAAATTCGCACAATTGCCAATGACTTCTCCCTCCTTATCTCTTCTTACTTGTAGAAAAAGTTTAATTGAGTGATGATCTTAGGTTAGTTATAGTGTAAATCTTAGTTTGGGACCCATAAGTTTGGGCTCATTTGTAAAAAAGGTTATATTATTTACACACTAGCGTGTCAGTCAGGTTATTGTCATAGTTATACACTTTTCACATAACGTGTACCTATACAGTTGATCTATAGTGTTGAGCATTGGCTCCAAATATATCAAATGATTGTCCCATCCTAGTTCAACAAGTGCAATCTCCCAATTTTTTTTTTTCCGAGTAGCTTCATGAATATGAAATTTGTTTCGGGGCCTAGCGTCTGGTGATGATTCTGTTTCATCTTGACCAGGAAACTAG
This sequence comes from Berberis thunbergii, assembly GCA_003290165.1. NCBI lineage: Eukaryota > Viridiplantae > Streptophyta > Magnoliopsida > Ranunculales > Berberidaceae > Berberis > Berberis thunbergii. The sequence goes on along the minus strand of QNQO01000819.1, from coordinate 299,916 downwards.
TAATTAGTAAATATCAGATATGGTTCTGGTTTCATTGTCTGTTCTTGTCCAAAGCTCTTGGTCGCGAGCCATTATATGCTAACACATAATGCTACAATTAAAACTCCAGTCATTTTGAAATTCTTATGTGACTAGTTGTAGTCTGTAGAGGTTTGTGTGGGCTTACTGAAGTACTGAAATTTTACCTAATGCCGGATTATTTAGGTTAGTGTTAGACTAGGACCATAGGCTATGTCTTTCTTATTTGCTGCAGAGGTTTGCATCGTCACAGTTGCTAAGTTTGTAATACAAAACTTCGGTCATGCATACAGTATCATGTAGTTGCAAAAGCCATCTAACATGTCACCTTCTCTTTAATTACTTGTTCTTTATTTGCCGACGCGAAACAAAGTCCGCATAGAAACAACACTTTAGGCTTTTGTAGTGTATAGATAATATATGGCAAAATGTTACACGGGGTTTTGTCTTCTGCCTGAAAGTTTAGGGCCCATTTTGACATGGCTAAATTTAACCTGCCCATGCTTTGTCAATTTAGTACCTCAAATCAAGGCTAACCATGCTTGAAAAAATATTTGACTTGAAAATATGTCTATTATGTTTGTCAATTTAGCACCTCAACCTATTACTTTAGCAACTCTTGTCTTTGTTTGATCGTCGCAACCAATACAAATCTTCTCCTAAATCAAGCTTATCCATGCTCTTTGGATGGTTTGATTGTCATCTGCAAGATTAAGCTAAAGGGATATGGGGATGGGGCAAGTATGCGCGGATATGGGATTCTTTCATCAATGCATTCTAGCCCTTGTTTGAATGGTTACTGGATGATTGAAGTTGTCCAAGTATGCAAGGAGATAGCTTGTATGCCTACAAGACAAGGTTAAGGAATCTGTTGGAGTAGATGTGCGGTACTGAGTTTTACCATAGTTACCACAACCTTTAAAGTTAGTATCTATCACATGTTAGAGTGACTTTAACTTACAATCATATATATTGATAAAAGCATATTCTATATAAAAATTAAGAATATTAGTTATAGTCATGATGGTTTGCTGTAGTGGCTAGTTTGTGAGTCTTATAATTGAGTTTACAATACCAAATAGGATAAATAGTAAGTAATCGTCGGATGTTGGTGATGAATGGACACCATAACTAGTCTATGTCCACCTTGATCAGGTGCTGCAAATCCTCATACATACTAGAAATAAGTTGTCTGGAGTCGTCCAATAAGAAACGCATTCTCCACTTTCGTGCTTGGATGAGAAGCAAAGCCGTCTCGACTGCATGACATTCAACAATCGCACTGTCCGTTACCTTACCTTCAATGGGATATGCCACCTGAGCGAATAATCTCACCTTGGAAATTGACCGCAGAAACACCAATACCGCTTTGTTGTAATGAGGCAAAGAAGCTAACATCAAAAGTAACAACAATTGTATCTGGATCGTGGTGATGGAGAATGAGTATGAGCTGTAAGGATCTAGAATTAATAATGTGATTCCTAGATGTTTGAATTTGAATATGAATAAGATGTATCTTGATTGTGGCCAACTCAATGAAAAGACCAAATGACGATAGCGAGTCTGACTCAGAGGGTGTAATGGACGATTGATTTGACCAAAAATCAGTAACTGCTGTCGTAAGAAAATGATGAATATAGTCCATTTGATAAGCATCTTGGTGACTAAGGGAATTGCTGTTAATGGAAAATCATTGTTGTTTTCAATTTTTCCAAATACGATGAAAAAAAATAGTAACTACTTGAGGACAAAATTTGATAATGTTGAAAACCCAATTGTTCGAAGTCTATCCATTAGGCCATTTGAAAAATAGGGACCTACAATCATATCAATTGAAATTTAACTTAGATGAAATGAAAAGTTAGGCTCGTTATCGAAACAATCTCTCATAAACAAGTTAACATATTACAATCACACTTCACTTTCATTTTTTTAGGGCCATTTTCAACATATTTAACCTGCCCGATACTCGACCCACGGATATTGCTCCCTACTGGCTACTACATCCAATCTTTGATACCTTTATAAAGTAGAATTAATATGTCAACCGTATTGATATGCAAATCGATCCCCTTGACATCATTGTTCTTCTCTGTTCCATCAAATCTCCATTTTTAAACCCCTACACAGGTCAACATGTTTTCTACCAACTGGACATCAAATCTCACCCCCACACCCTTCACCACTCATCATTCAATCTCCACCGTCCGATCAGTTATTAATAGCTCGCGACTTCGAAGGTTCAGTTCAAATGATTATATATATATATATATATATATTTATTTATTTATCCCTTAATCCCTCCTAGATGATGAATCTGTCTAACTGTTGAGAAAACTAGTGAAGGAGGGGGGTGCAACCCTTCATCTTCTTCAAAATGTGCATAGGGGATTGAAAGGCATACATCTCGAAGGAATGAAGGGTTGCACTCCCTTCCCTCACTGATTTCCTCACAGATTAGAATTTCTACTTGACAGGGTTAGAGTTCGTTATTTGTCATTCCATCCGTCACTGGCCTAACGCTGAAACAGTTATCCATTGACTCTGATAATTGCCAATTATATATCTTCTCTCCAATCAGACTTGAAATTCGCACCAAAGAATATATTCTTAAAAAAAACAGTCGAAGCTGATCCATGCATCTATTCATATATTATAATTATAGATAATACAGTCAAAGCCCTTTTACAGAGAATAAAATCAAGTGCAGGGGCTTCGCAGCAAATATTCATATTTTATAACAGCACTTTTGGGGACCGCTACCATGACCTTCACTGCCTCTCTTTGCTCGTGCACCGGTAGTAACAAACAGTACCTGTCGCAACAAACGGATCCTACATGTACCGGTTTCCCCAACCCAAAATCCACCTTCTCCAACCCGAGTCTTGACCATTGTGACACGATTAGCACACCCGTTAAATCAGGGCATGCTCTCGACTCGTGTACCACTTCGATGATCGATTTTACATACTCGTCCGTCACTCGTTCTTTTGCTTTCCGTACTAACCCAGCTGCATGAGCTAGACCGTTTTCAGTGAGCTCCTTTACACTAGTTTGCGCGCAACCTAAAACAAAACCGTTTCCATAAAACCCAACGGGTAGACACGGCTTGACACGATTACGCACATTTATGCTGAACAGCATTTTAAGTGTTTGTGATGCAGGTAATTCTAGTGACCTCGCCCAGCTCCTCCACACGTGTGCCGAGAGCGCCTCGAATGACGTATAGGACGACCCATCAGGTCGACCCGGAAAAGATGCGATTTTCTTAAGTTCTATCAACGATTTTCGGTCGAATGTGACCGAAGTTGGACTCAGCTGTTCTATAGTGAACCGTGAGACGAAGCCGCAAAGGTCCTGCACCTTATTGAATTCTGGGTGCAGGATGTTGCGGTAATTTGCTCGACCCATTGAATTGGAGTCGAGCAGGTGGCGCTCCCAGACCGGTTTTAACTCGGTGTGATTTCTTCTACCGGTAGCCAACTCAGCAAACGTGTTAAGAAACTCAACACTACCGATTCCATCACAAATACAATGAGTGATGCCAACACCAATCGCGACGTCTCCGTTCGACAGCCACGTCAGCTGCACGACAAGTGGATGGACCCCACAAAGAACATCAACTACTTGTACGGTCAGCAAGTCCTTCCACTGCATCGAATGACGCGGCGCACGATCAAACTCCTCGACGGACACATCATCAGCAATAGCTTCGATGAACAACGCACCCTGCCCGCGACAGACAACCTCGAGATTCACACCGTCGGCTCTGGATCTGACTCGACCCGCTAACGGATAGTAAGGCACCAGTGCACGTGATAAAGCGTCTTTGACACGCGCGGCGGTTTGGACCCGGTTCGAACCTGACCGGTAGATGAGGAGGTACTCGATAGTGAAGCGGAGGAAGAGTTGCGAGTCGAGAGCGGAGAGAGGGAGCACGTGCGAGGGAGTGATCTCTGATGGAGTCACCAGCACCATCTCCTTTACATCAACAACAACACTTGCAGCAGCCATGGCTGTTGTTGTTGTTGTTGTCGTTGTTAATGTACGCACCACCAAGGGAGCATTTTATAGTAGAGGGAGAGAGGGAGAGAAATGGAGGAGACAAAGAGGACAAGTGTGAAGTCAAGTAAGAGGGGCTGTTTGGTTTTGGTTGTATTTCTGTGAAAGATTTTATGAAAGATTCTGCAGGCATCATCACTTTATGAGGGGAGGGGAAATGTTTTCCAGAGGGGAAATGTTTTTTCTTCTTTGATTTGAAAGGGAGGGGTGGATGGATACGTACGATGCCTGCAATCAAGGAATGTTATTTCTCGATAAAAAAAATAAAATTTCATGGAATTTTCTTTAGTTATTATTGAAATTTCTTTCGTAATATTTTTTTTTCATTAAGCTAATATAAATTTTCGTACATTTTAGTCGGTTATAATCTTAGTTTAGTATTAAAATTTTGTTATATAAGTAACTCTCATGCAATATGTAGTTTGTATGACAATATGAACTTTACAAGACTTTATACACATTATATATGAATTTAAAATGCTTAAATTATGTTGATAACTTCAAAATTACAATCAAATTTTTTACATTTTTTATATAAAATAAAATATTTATTAAAATCAACTTACCTAAATTACCTTAACAGATAAGGATTGTGATTTCTTTTTTTGAAATAATTTCAGTAAGTTGATTTTAAGAAATATTTCGTTGAATATAGAAAAAAAAAACGTAAAATTTCAATTGTAAATTTGAAGTTATCAATATAGTTTAAGCATTTAAAACTTTTATATAATACGTAAAAAGTACCATAAAATTCATAATGTTATAAAAATAATATATTGCATAAGAATTATTTATATAATAAAATTTTAATATTTAACTAAGGGTGTGTTTGGTTACATGATATCTTATTCCATGAGAATTCACGAATGGACTACCTAAATCTAAGCTAGTTTGAGTTTCACTCACTAATCCACCATTAGATTTTATTATCAATTGTAGAAATAAAAATCCCATGAAAATGAAAATCACATGCTTTTGAGTGATGAAGGAGTGTGATTCTTATGTTCATTAGACTTCAATTTACGCCTTGATCACAAAATTTAATGGTAGATTAGTGAGTGAACATCATATTAGCTTAGAATTAGGTGGTCCCCTCATGAAGTCTCATGGCATAGAATTCCATGCAACCAAATACATTCTAAGGGTGTGTTTGGTTGCATGAAATCCTATGCCATGAGAATTCATGAGGGTACCCCTCTATTTTAGGCTAAATTGACACTACACCAAATTGACACTTTTGTAACAACTCTCAAAACAGTATCACTTTTGAAATGTTACAATCGACCAAACAATTTCAAATCAAAATTAAATTTAGTCAAAAAAGTGAAAAACAATGACACATAAAAAATGATACAATAAGTTGGATCGCCATGAATAGTATCACTTTTATAACCATACTCTTTATGGTCATACTATTATTTTATCATTTTGTTTGTGAAAATGTGTAAAGTTGTTAGGTGAATTGTTACACTTCAAAAGTAATACTATTTTGGGGTTGTTACAAAAATGCCAATATGGTGTAATGTAATATATCACTCTACATCTACCATTTGACCACCATTTGATTTTGTGATCAATGGTAGGAATGAAAGTCTAATGAACATGTGAATCTCACTCCTTGATCCCCCAAGGCATATGATTCTCATGTTCATGAGATTTTCATTCCTACCATTGATCACAAAACCAAATTGAGAGTAATACATCAATTTAACCTAAAATGTAAGGGTCCCTCATGAATTCCCATGACATATAATTTCATGCAACCAAACACACCCTAAAATAAAAACATGTTAAACTGTAAGAAATTGAGATTAAATGATTGATCTACTGAAATAAATGAATATGAGTAAGGCTAACTGGCGAAGAAACCAGCGAGGGCCCTCCATCCCCCTCGCAATGCATGCAAGGGATGAAAGACACGCATCACGAGGGGAATGGAGGGTCCTCCCTCCCTCCCTCGCTGGTTTTTGTTAGAGAATAGAAGTCTACCTATGTTACAACATAGGAAAGTGTTACAGAATAAAAGTCTACCTGTGTTACAGAATAGAAACGTGTTACAGAAAATTAGAATTTTCCAATAAATATTTCTAATTTCTAAAGAAATTTCTACATTTTTCAAAAAATACGCAACATCATATAGATTCTGTCTCGAGAATCGCGACATACAGATGGATGAAGGAGAGGAAAGGTGATTGAGGTGGACCACGTAGGTCTATAGTTTTCCATTTTGTCTTTGTAAAAATTGGATTTTGTGATTGATTTTCACATGCTACGTACAGGGTACAGTGGTACAGTGGTACAAGAACAGATATCGATCACTATTTTTTATTACATGGAGGTGGATCGTAGTGGCAGGCAGGGGGGGCATGCATGTAATAAACAAATAGATAGTGTTTTAGTTTATGCAAATTATTGGCATGCAATCAAGCCAGAAATGCATGAGATATTTGGATATGTGTGTCGACTTAGTAGGTCACATACCCCTAAAAAAGAGTCACATGTTTTGTACCATGAACTTGATTTGTTTGTCATATAGATGGGAGAAAATAAAACATAAACGCATGGAAGGGTGTTTTTTTTGGTTTTTAGCTTATAGACATTTGCTTAGAATGTATATTGTTCAAATTTGACAAGACTCTGAATCTCTTGATGCATCTGTCACACCTCCATTAACCCTATATTAATTTGGAATTGCTTACAATGTAGGGTTCTTACAATGAACACGAAACGAATTCATCCCAGCGTGCGGAATGGTTATAATGTAGGGTTCTTTTCGTGTTCATTTTTTCCCCTTAACCCTCTCCAACCCCATGCCGTCGGTCAGGTTCGAATTGGTGATGTGTAATTCCAACCGTCACACTTCTATCAACTCAACTAGTACACCTTTTGCAACTCTCGTGCTCATGTGGTGTGTGTGTAAAAAGAGAAATATGTGAATTTAAATGGCTCAACAGATCAGAGTAATTTATCTTTATCGAGATTAGGAAAATGTTATGGAGGATGGGTTCAGCTTGTAATCTTTTTAGAGACTTATTTTTTTGACACTTTCACGGTGTCTTGGTATTCCTTGATTTAAGAATTGTTTCCCTACTTTATCTTCAATAAAAATCTTCGTGTTTCACAAAAAAAAAAAAAATATTTCACTTTTGATAGTTTTAGGAAAATCTTCTTTTGAACCAAACGCGCCCTTAATTTTTATTTTATGTTAAATTTTTTTAGCATGAATTGGGTACAAATTGCCATTGTGCTGCAAGCTTCATGCTTTAGAAGAAAGTGTTGTCTGGAGGATCAACTCTTTTTATATATACCCATTCCCACTTCACTCTTTCATGCAAAAAAAAAAAAAAAAAAATTTGTTACATGATACAACACAAACTAGTGGAGAAGAATTCACATAGAAAAAATAGCTTATCTTCTCATTTTGCTCTGCTTAAGAAATTTAATTTCTAATTTTAATAAAATACCTTTTCCAGATCGAGTTGAGTGACTTGCTTAATTAACAGATTCTCTTGAACAATCCAACAATGACCTCATGAATCAACTAACTTAAACAAGATTATAAGGATAATCAGAAAAGTCACGAAAGCTATATTTTCAGGTTTTATTTTGTTCATTGGTATAAAGGTTTTGGGATCCTTAAAACCCAGCTCAATTTTAAAAAAATGAAAAAAAAGTTAATAAATTGGCCAAATATATGTTTGTTGAACTACATAATCTCTAGATATGAGGTTGAATCAATCGTCTCAATCACATTTTGTATCATAGTTAGATATTAGCTTTATAATTATAAAACTTTAGACATAATAAAAATGTTGCATTCATTAGATGCATTAGTGAGAAGTGGGATATCGACAAATTGAGCTAGATAGAGTTGGTTGATGTAGTGGCATACAGGACATCACGATGGACAAACACTACTTAAAATTGTAGTAAGTTTTGTACAGATGATATCACAAGTTTAGGGTTATAATTCTATCAAGGGAATTTAATGGTGATACAAAATTTGTATTGGATGAATCATAACGGTATATTTGGCAAGCCAACTCGTATTACCGAGATGTCTCATCAAAACTTTAGTGGTGATGCGTCCTACACAATATTTAGCCATATACTAAATTCATCAGGTTTTTTATTTATTTATTTATCAATAAAATCTAAATTGCATTAAAAAGAAAAACAATTTAGGTTTAAAGTACATCCCATCTCTAAATCATCATTATTACTATTACTACTATGTACTGCTACTAGCATAGACTGATGCAGCCAGTTGATGAGCTATTATGTTCATGTTTCTTCTAATAACTTGAATTGCTTTGAAGCATTTAAAATAAACTACTTTGTGTTTCAATCAATACTGCCAAATAACCTTCAACTGCCATGATAAATGCTCGCTTCTGCATGTCACTGATCGCTTTCAGGCGCCGTAATGCTACTTGCTGGAAAATATTTTACAATTAAGAAAGTTAATGTTTTCTCATCTATAGTACACTGATTCTTTCGCGGTATTTTCTTTAATCTCTCCAAATCAATACAAACTACATAAAGTTCATATAAGTTATTATTAATTTTTTTTAAAAAGGGGTATAGTATCAAATTTTGTTTTCACAGGCATCCTAGCTAGTGCTTGTGGAGGAAAATAGCAAAAAGCTCTCTACATTGCAACAAGTAGTAGTGAAAGCATATGCAGATAGCATAAAAAACAAGCTTATTCCCTGTGGTAGATCATAACTACATTACGAAAAGGAAAATGGAATTTCGATATTGGAGACTACAGTGACTCAACTCAATTAAATATACTTGCGCACATTAATTCATCCAATAAAGACCAATGTTTACATGGTAAATGGGATGCTAATTTATAAGAAACCTTACTTTGATTAGAAAATTAACAAAGAAGATACCCACCTGAAGAGTTGACAGACACTTTAACTAATTCATTTTATATAGTTTAGGTGGGAATGTACTCTATTTGAGTATATACTTATGTTTATTATGTATGAGTCCACATCTACAGATTAAGGTTTTTTTTTTCTTTCCCTTAACCCGTCCCACCTTAGATGCCGCTAACAGGGTTTGAATCCTCAAAATCCTGAACCTGTGATTCCATTTGTCACAGGACTGAGCTGATACCCCCATTGGCATTTGTTTTTAAAATTGATATGATGATATAACGCAGATGCCCTTGTCATATCCAAAACCTACCACCTAGTATATTTGTGGAGAGTGATTTTGAAATCTTACCATACTAGGAAGTAAATCCTATACTCTATGTCTAACATTATAAAGTTCATAGTAGTATAGGAACTAGGACCTCATGCTCGTGCATGGAAGGGACAGAGATGACAGCCTATCTTTGGCATACATGAAATATAACAAAACAAAATTGAAGAACAAAGTTCCTAGCTAGCTTTTATGCTTTTGCTAAATGGACAATTGTATTGCATTGCACGCTCAAACCACCCTTTCATGCACATCTTTTCATGGAAGAAAGAGAGATACCATACTACGGACGAGAGATTTGTTTATTTTAGACAATTGATGAGGATTTGGGGGTATAGTGAGATAGATGAAATATTTACACAGTACAAACAACTTTTGGAGGATAAAGAGTTAAAATATTTTGAAGAAAATAGGCTTTATTTTTTGACAACATTGATGCATTGAGCTTGATATGTTTTGTCTTCAAAGACAAACTAATCTTTCTATCTATATATAGATATCTATAATGTCACGAGTTCAGATTTGAAACTGTAATCAAGCAATCATAAAAGTTGATTCTCTCTATCTCCTTTGATTTTATAACCATCTGTTTGTCTCAGACTCTCAGAAAATTTTGCATGCAAGTCCTTAACAATACACGCTTGGTCTTTGCCTATTAGCACACTACTTAATTAGGTCCTTCATGCAATTGGGATAAGCTTAGATTACATATGGAAAATGTGTCTTTCTATATGACATAAGTCATTCTCATAGAAAAAATGTTTTGGATGGATGGAAGTGTGGGGTTTCACTTATTTTTAAGAAAATAAGAAAAATGTAAAGTCATATAAAAATCAAAATTATCCAATATTAAATAGAAATAACAACATTTAACAATCGAGAAGATGACACAATTCTGATCCATCCATTTTTAATTTGTAAGTTAATTGAACCTCGCCCTTTCTTAGTGATGATGGCATGAGGTATTAGTTCGACGTTCGTCTTTTTGGACATTATTTGTGAGAAATATAAATAATTGTATAAGAAAAGTACTGTTTTTGATATGTTATGACTTATTTATATAATTATAATGAAAATATCAATGACGAGGTGGTTTTCAAAGTATAACCTTAGTGAGCTCACATATCATAAAGATATCTCAGATGTCTTAATAACAGGTGGGTTTTTCTTTTCTTTTATTATTTTATTTTATTTTCTTTTGGTTATTATTATTTTTTGTTTATCTAGGGAAAAAAAGTATTTTCTTCGAATATATATATATATATGTGTGTGTGTGTGTGTAGTAAAATTAGGTAGACATCAATTCAAGATTCGAAATGTTTCAATCGCATCTTCATATGAAGAAAATTGGAAAAATAAGGAAAAAAAAATGTTAGAGGTCGCAATTCGTAGTAAGTACTTACGAGCTTGAATATATATATATGTCGATAGCTAGAAAAGTATGTGAAAATATACGAGTTTAAAAGTACCGTAAAAGTCTACAAATTTGGTACATAGATACAGCTCACCCAAATGTGGTTGATTCTAAATTATACTCTTAAAAAAAAAATAATGATGTGCCTAAGTTGACCAAGGTATACATCAAATCTTAGTTTTTAGGTATTAGTTGAACGTCTTTTATACATTATGTTTGTGATATAACAATCGTAGACGTAAGTTCTGGTAGAACGTATACTTCGTTTTCTTTATACATTATGTTTGTGATATAATAATCGTAGACATAAGGTTTGGTAGAACGTACATTTTTTTTTCTTCTTCTAGTTGTCATGTCCTTGATTGACAAATTTGGTAGTCATAATCTTAGTGAACTCAGGTATCTTTGTTATACATAAACAAAGTGGTTTATTTGGGAGTGTGACTGTGTGACAGTTGAACAATGGGATAAATATTTGGGCCTTCCACTGCTCACTACAAGGAAAAATTTTCAGGATTTTTTTTTTTTTTTTTGAAGTAAGATACAAACCCGGCTTAATGGCTAGAAATCTTATTTATTATCACAAGCAAGACGTACTAGGGGTGGGCACCGTCCGGGTCGGCCCGGGTTGAGTCTAATCCCGGTCCCAGTCCCGATTCAGTCAACCAGGAACAGTCCGGGTCGGGAATGTCATTTTTTTGGGAACGACCCGATTGGACCCGGACTGTTTGGAACCGGGACAGTTCGGGTCAGGACCATGCCTGCCCGGTTCAAACAATCAGTTTTTTGGGCTTTCTTTGCAAGAGGCCCAAAATGATTCCTTTCATCAACTTTTGTTTTCCAATTTTCAGATTTCTGTTTTAGGGTTCAATGTTCACTATCTTGTTTTATTTTTTGGTACAGTAAAACCAGACAAGAAATTTGTATTTTCTGAAATTGTTGCCAAAGTATTTGAAGACTTTGTAATATTACAGTTTGTCTTGGTAAGTGCATACTTAGGAGTCCAAGCTTTACCATCGTTCATAGAAGGAGGATACCAATGATGATGAGTGATGGTTCCATCAACTCAAAAAAATACGCCCTGAACGTTCCAAGAGATGAAAGATTTAGTCACATGAAGATGTAGATTTCCCTGCATATGCTCTGAAATCTCCAGATCTGAAAGCCCTCTTTGATAACACCCCTAATGAGTAGAGAAGAAGGGTTGGAGTTGGAGGCGAGAGGCACGAGTAGAGATGGAGGCGGGAAGAAGAAGGGTTGGAGCCTTGGAGGCGAAGGCGAGGCTGCCCTAGACAGTGCTCTGCAGTCTGCTCTCCTTCTGCAAGTTTGTAACTGTTGTGTTGAGTGAGTGTTGGCTTTGGTAGGGTTTACACTTTTGAGTTTTTGTTTTGGGCCATTGGGTTGAGTTGTGTAAAATATTGGGTTGGGCTTGGAGTTGGATTGGACTTATATGCTAAGTGCTACAGTAACCGGTACTAACCGGGTCGGTCCGGGATGGTTTTTGTTAAAACTGGTTCCGATCCGATTCAAACCGGTCCGGGACCATAACCGGGATAAAAACAGCGAATCCCGAATTTTCCTGATCTGAACCAGTTTGGGATCATACCGGAACGGGTCGGATGGTTCGGGATCGGGAATCTTGCCCACCCCTAAGACGTACTACATTAATCAAATCAGTGGCCTCTTATGTTCCCATGTATGTTATGTAGGGGTGGGCACGGTTTGGATCGGTTTCAAATTTGGAGGAACCTAACTCGAACAGTTTAAAATTAATGGATTCGGTCCGGTCCGGATCCCCTCATTTTGAACATTGGAGTCGAACCTAACTCGAATCGTTTGGAACGGTCCGGTTCCAAACGGTTCCAAATCTAAGTTGATCGTCCTATTTGCTAACATGTTAAGTGATTCAGAGTTCTTTCATATCATCGTAGAGAAGCTAGTGAGTTATGACCTCTGCAAACAGATTCAATCAACAGATTCAAACTGCAGCAACAACAATTGCATACATACAAGTGTTGTCGAACATAGTACTCTCAATTCACAGATTCAATCAACCATTCAAAACCACTGGAAAAAAGGTCCCTTATTGATCACTTGGAGTTTACAACAAAAACACCCACTTCTATTTATACAAAAAGCTATCCCAAAAAAAACCCATTAAACCCTAACCAAAACACCTTCCTTTGACACATCTAAGCCATCTTAGGGGACTTGGGTTCCTTGACAGACTCATCACCCTTGATATTCTTCTTAGGCAGCAAAACAGAGTGAATATTGGGCAGAACACCTCCATGAGCAATAGTCACTCCCCCCAACAACCTCCCAAGTTCTTCATCGTTCCTTATCGCCAGAAGAAGATGCCTCGGGATGATCCTCGTCTTCTTGTTATCCCTTGCAGCATTTCCAGCCAGCTCCAACACTTGCAATCAAACACTGCCTTTAGTCCCCTATTTTCCAATCTCAAGAAATCAAACAGAATTTTAGAAATTGAAAGACACCCATTGAAGAACATATCAAGAAATTACCTCTGCAGCCAAGTACTCGAGCACGGAGGCTAGGTAAACGAGTGCGCCAGATCCGACTCGCTTGGCATACCTCCCCTTCTTCAGATACCTTGCGATTCGACCCACTAGGTAAAGGGTTTAATAGTACTCTCAATTCACAGATTCAATCAACCATTTGTAAATGTAATTTGAAACGGGTCCAACCCCGACTGTTTCTTTTTTAAAAATAGAAACCGGGACCGGACCGTTTTATAACGGACCCAGACCGATCCGAACCGTATCTAAAACACAAAATTAAAATCCGGATCGTTTAGAGCAAAACGGTCCAGTTTGGTTTAAACCCGTGGATCCTCGACCCGTTTGCCCACCCCTAATGTTATGCAATTTTTATTTTAATTAAGGGTATTTACTTTCGAATTGATAGTGCTATGAGAAAATTTTGGTGGAGTACGTCATCCGATGAAAAAATGTTCTACTATTAAGTGGAATAATTTTTAGTGGAACATTTGCAGTCGAAATTACTTTGAATATTAATAGCCAAACCTGGAGAATTGTGGTTTTAATTTGTTAGATGAATTTACTTTAGCAACTCTACTCTAATGGCTGCTAATTTCAAGAAGAAACGGAGTCATATCATGGAGAGGGATGTGTAAGACTGTTGATGATATCGTAAAGGGTTGTATTCGGTAAGTAGGGGATGGACACACTATAAACATTCCAGAAGATAAATAGTTAGAAATCTTTTACCCTCTGAAGAATTATGTAGACCATACTTCTACTTTGTTTGTTGTTGGTCTAGATGACTTGATCGAGTAAACAGGTGGTAAGCGACCATAAAACTCATTCATAATTGAAAATACATTTCTTGAACCTATTCAACAAGCTATTCTTAATACTAAGATTATACAAAGAATGACCAATTATCATATTGTGTGGCAACCTAGTAAAAAAGGTACACATAAGTGGCTTACAAATTCTTCCACTCCTTAAACTAACCCCGCCAATGGTGTTACGGTCGAGTGGTTAGGGCTGTGTGGGTTTATCCCCCTTGTCCTAAGTTCAAAACCCGGAGGCGGCATGGTTACTATCTTATGGTGTTGACCTGTAGATCGCACCTTGTTGATAGGTTATGGGATCCTATAAAAACCCAGCTCACTAAAAAAAAAAAACTTACCCCAAGTTTAAACCTCCATTTATGTTGGGCATAAAAAAATTATCCATGCTTTTTGGACAATGAAAACTCCTCTCACAGTTAGTTCATTTTTTTGGAAGATTTTCTTTGACCATCTATCCACAAGCGCTATTCTTCACCAACACAAAAAATCCCATGATCCTGTTTGCCCTATTTGCCAACAAGAAGAATAAACTATTGAGGATTTGTTTTTAAATGTCATGGTGCTAGTCATTTTTGTTGCGCACTAATTTACCTATTCGATGGGAGAGTACTCTATTCAATAATTTTATAGTTTGTGTCATTTTTTCACCGTGATACTCATTTGGATCAATCCAGTATATCATCCTTTACCGCAGCAGGTTTTGATGTTCTGTAACAAGCTCGCAACATATGGGTTTATGACAACGAAGATATTTCAGTGCAAGCATTAATCCATCATTATAGACGCCTTATTTCTAGTTGGAAAAAAGGCGTCTGGGGGCCGGACTGCTCGGATCCTACGAGTGAATAGAAAGTTGGATCTACATTGGATCTCACCTGAATCGCCCCATTATCCTCCTGAGGAGAAGTTTGGTTTCAAACTCCGGTTGTTGTGGAATAAGAAGCCTTTGTACCTTAATGCATGTATTTAATTTATTCAGAGCTATTAAAGCGGGATCCACTTTTTGGGAATATGAGTCAAAGCAATAACTAGAATATTACTAGTGGAGGAGCTTTCATGATCCCCGGAGAGATGGTTCAAGATGTATATGATGATATCTAGACAGATGGATCTTATATGAAGCGTATGACAAAGTACCACATGAGTTGATATATTGAAATCCAAATCTGCGTTATCTAATTTTGAAACAAACTGAGTCATACTGTTGAGCGATACAACAAAGCCAAATGAGAAAGTGAAGCGTGATAACATTTTAACTATATTTTTTGAAGTTGGGTTCCATATGCAAGAACGGTGTTCATGGTGTTGCTAGTGTCAACAACAAAAACAATTGCCACAACAACAACAACATCATCGTCACTGATCAGTCCATCATCATCAACACCATAGTTGCAATCACTGATCAATCCATCCATCATCTTTGCAATCACTGATTAATCACCAATCAGTTCATTATCATCACCGATCAGCCCCCATCATTGATCAGTCCATCATCAGCATCACGAATAGATTCTCTTTTGCTTGTTACCTTCACAAATCCAACACCAAAGCTCGCAACCAATAACAAGAGCGATCACAATAGATTCTTGCTCGATTGACTAGCGTGAAGAACATGGAGATCTTTTTTTTTTACCGACTAAAAGGGTTTCAAAATAGCAGTCCATCAACAAAATCATCATCATCAGAATCCAGTCCATTAGATATGTTCTTTGCAATCTAAATCTGAATCATCATCAATAAGAGCAGATATTCTTCATTGCTATTTTTTTGCAATCTTCTTCATCACTATCTTCATATATGTTCTTCAGATCATCTTTGCAGTCTTCTTTTTAGATCTTCTTTGCAATCTGCTCTTCTTTGCTGCGTGAAAAGCCTCTATACCATCTGACTTGTGAAGGAAATAGTAACAAGAAAAATACCTTTTTCAAAAAAAAAAAAACCAGATTTTAAAGGATCAGGCTATTAGCACCAAGGTTCAGTCAGAGCAATTAGTACACTACGTAGCCGCCGTCTCCATGGGTGACAATGCAAACAGTGGTTCAAATACCACCACATCACCATATGACAATCCCCATCACCCATACTTTCTTCACCACTCCGATCAACCTGGAATGACTATTGTTTCACAGCCGCTTACTCCTACTAATTACAACATATGGAGTTGAGTAATGACCATGGCTCTCAAAGCCAAAAACAAATTGGAGTTTGTTGATGGATCTATCCCAAAACTCGGTGACAAAGCCAATAATGATGAACTACTACAATGAGATCGTTGCAACAACTTGGTGAAATCATGGTGCATCAATGTCATCTCACATGACCTCCAGGCAAGTGCCATGTACTGTGAATTGGCCTATAACGTATGGGCTGATTTGAAAGAAAGGTATGCACAAACTAATTACGTGTAGATCTTTCACATTGAATCTGAAATCCATGGATGCACTCAAGGGACGATGAATGTGAGTGCCTACTTTACAAAATTGAAGGCTCTATGGGATGAATTGGATGTTGTGGTTGGTTTTGCTAAAGACACTAGCAACACCATGAACACCGTTCTTGGATATGTTCACACTCAACGCTCGATCAAGTTCTTGATGGGGCTAGCCGACACCTACAATTCTGTTAGGCGTCACATTTTGTTGATGGATCATTTCCCTTTACTCAACAAGGTTTACTCCCTTGTGCTTCGTCACGAACGCCAACAAGATATCTCTACTAGCAAACCCACCATACCTGATGCTGTAGCTTTTGCCATGCGAAATATTGATCCCAAAGGTGCATGCAACATTGACAAGTCGGGAGGACCCCAAAAGCCCCTTAATCCCGATGTCTAGTGTGGAACACTTGACAGGGTAGGTCATACTGCTGTTGACTGTCGTTCTCATCTCACTTGTGATTATTGTGGATTGAAAGCCCACACTGTCGACAATTTTTGAAAATTTAACAAAGTCGATCCCGCTAAACAATGACATTTTCAGAAAGATCGTCCGAGGGGCAACAATGTGTCTACTTCTTCGGATGTGCAACCATCCAATCCTTTTCCATTCACTTTCGAGCACTGCAAGCAAATCATGGCCTTGTTGACCAACAACAAGTCCAATGTTCACAATATTGGTAGTAACTTTTCTATTACAGAATTGACAGGTAAAGTACTCTCTATCAAATCTCATGGCTTTCGTTCATCTTGGATCCTTGATAGTGGCGCCACTGATCATATGGTTCATAACCCTCATTTACCCACCTTTCCAAACCCGTCCACAACCAAACCATTGAGCTTCTTGATGGTACAATTATTGTTGTTACACACATTGGCACCATGACTTTCTCTTCTATTTTTACCTTGCATGATGTTCTTTGTGTTCCTTCTTTTAATCTTGATTTAATTTCCATTAGTAAATTCACAAAATATTCTTTTTTTTCTCACCATTTTTCTCCACTATTCTTGTCTGATACAGGACCTTCGTTCGGGGAAGATGATTGAGACAACAACCAAGCTTGATGGTTTGTACTACCTGCACGACACCACCACCACAACTTCCACTACTTGTCACATCACTCAAGACAACAACCTTGTGTTATGGCACAATCGACTACGTTACCTTTCAGACAAAACTCTCAATCTCATTCCTTTCTCTTTTTGCGATGCTAGTACTTGTGTTTCCAATAAATGTGTTATTTATCCTTTAGTCAAACAAACTAGAAATACATTTTCTTTATCCCATATTTCAAGTACTGCTCATTTTTCCTTATTACATGTTGACATTTGGGGAGGATTTCATGTGGCTTCCCTTTCTAGAGCGCGTTATTTTCTCATCATTGTTGATTATTATACCCGATGTACTTGAATTTATCTCATGAAACACAAGTCTGACACACGCACACTCTTAATTTCATTCATCATTTATGTTGAAAATCAATTTTCTTTCAAAATTCAAACCATTCGCAGTGATAATGGACTTAGAATTTTTTCTCACTAACTTTTATGGTTCTAAAGGCATTACCCATCAAACTTCTTGTGCCACTACACCCCAACAAAAATGGGGTGGCGCAACGCAAACATAGACATCTTTTGAATGTTGTTCGTGCTTTTTTGTTTCAAGCACATCTCCCTAAACATTTTTGGAGAGAAGCAATTCTCATCGCTGCCTATCTCATTAATCGCACATCGTCCTCTGTTCTTAAAGGCAAAACGCTATTGGAACTTTCTATAACAAATCACCCACCTATTCTCACCTTCGAGTATTTGGTTGTCTATGTTTTGCTACCACACATGCCCAACGTCCTAGCAAATTTGATGCTCGTTCTAGTTAATGTCTTTCTTGGATACCTTTACAAGCAAAAATGATACAAAGTCTATTATCTCACCCACAAAAAGGTATTTGTTTCTCGTAACGTCATCTTTCATAAGGAGACTTTTCCTTATTTTTCTGACAAAATGCACAATCACCTCACTGACCGGTCTAACACACTTCCCTAACTAGTCGCTCATGTTCCGGTTTTTGATCCTCCAACAGTGCTTTTCTCTGACCAGTCGGACCACTCCCATCGACCGATCGCCCAATCCGACACCTCCATCACCGACCAATCGAAGACCCCAGAACCCCAACCCCAAGCGGTCGCCCTTGCCCCTGTCCACCCTTAGACCCCTCTCCCACCTCGCACCTCCACTCATGCCACCCGTGAACCATCTTATCTTCAATAATATGATTTTGATGCTCGATTGCCTTCTCGATCGTCTCATTCATCTGCTTCGAACATTGGGCCTTCTACAAGTATTGTTTACCCCCTTTCAGATTTTTTTCCTATGACCATTTATCCACCTCTCACAAGGCTTACACCACTTATCTTTATTTAGTCAAAGCACCCACCAGTTTTATGCAGGCTATGCAAGATCCAAAGTGGCGTCAGGCCATGAGAAGTGAAATTGATGCTCTAGAAACCAATAACACTTGGGCTTTACAACATCTTCCTCCTGACAAGCATCTGGTTGGTTGTGAATGGGTCTATAAGATCAAACTTAATACAGATGGTAGTGTTGAGCACTACAAAGTCGTCTTGTGGCTAAAGGATATAGTTAAGTCAAAGGTATTGATTACAAAGAGACATTTCCTCCTGTTGCTAAATTGACTATTGTTTATTTCCTCCTTGCTCTTGCAGCCACACAGGGTTGACATTTATATCAACTTGATGTCAACAATGTTTTTCTTTATGGTAATCTTGTTTAGGATGTGTACATGAGTCTTCCTCCTGTATTGATTACATAGGATGATGGAGATTTACTACCAAATCCCGCAACATACCGCAGGCTCGTTGGAAGGTTGATATACTTAACGATCACGAGATCAGATTTAGTTTATTCAGTACATATCCTAAGTCAGTTTATGGACAAGCCCAAAATACTAGATTTGGATGTTGCACACAAGGTCTTGAGGTATATCAAGGCTTCACCAGGACATGATATTTTTTCTCTTCCACTAGCTCATCACAGTTGAAAGCTTATTGTGATGCAAATTGGATTATATGTAAAGATACTAGGAGATCCATTACAAGTTGTGTTATGTTTGGCGATTCACCAATTTCTTGGAAAGCTAAGAAACAAACTACAGTGGCAAGATCTATAGCTGAAGCTGAATATAGGGCCATGGCTTCCACTTGCTGTGAGTTAACCTGGTTGAGGTACATTCTTAATGATTTGTACATTAATCATCCTCAGGCAGCCCTGTTGTTTTGTGGCAACAAGGCTACACTCCATATTGCATATAATCCAGTTTTTCATGAGCAAACAAAACATATCTAGATTGATTGTCATTTGATTAGAGAGAAGATATAAGAGGGTACTATTCAGACTGAGCACGTTGGAACACTATGTCAATTGGAAGATTTGTTCACTAAAGTTTTGAGCACTTATAAATTTGATAATCTTCTTAGTAAGTTGGGTGTTACAAACATACACTTCAACTTGAGGGGGGGGGGTGTTAAAGAAATAAAGTCTACACATGTTACAGAATAGGAAAGTCAGTATAAAATATGGTAAGAGAGTCAGAATAGAATAAGAAGTCTTAGGTTTCCTGTTTCCACAAGGTTAGGTCAGGGATAACTCATATAAGTTTGTATTCAGTCAAAGAATAATTACAACAATTCAATACAATTCTATGAATATTTTATTTTCATATGAATATTTTCTTTTCATATCGGGAATGGGCTTTGATGATGATGATGATGTACCCAGACAAAAAATTTTGGAGCCCTAGTGGTGAGTAGAGATTCGCTTTCGAATTCACTAGGGTGTTTTGGAAAAGGTTAGTCGCATTTCTGAAGCAAAGCTGTTAGGGGCAATAAAAGCAGTATGTTGGACACTTGACAAATAATGGAAGAAGTTTTATTTTGCTATGGATTCTCTTGATGTCGTGAGGCTCTTAGGGGTGAATATGACCATATAAGTTGGAGATACATGGTGTTCTTAGATAGTCACCTAGAATTTATAAACACTCTTCCATTCAGAATTAGTTTCATTTGTTTATGTAAACCATACTTGTAATCAACTAGCTCATTCTATTGTTGCTAGCTTTAAGACTTGGAATGAATTTTGCTTTTTAATTGAAGATTTTGTCTCGTAAAAAAAAGTGGTTGCATGGTTTTTTTAAATATTTTCGCTCACGTTCAACCACCATTAAAGTCTTGAGCTCCAAATCACTTGATTTTTCGTGCAAACAAGCATCTCGCAAAATTGTACACATATTTTTTCCCTAAAATTCAAACTAATAGCTTTTGAAGTGTATAGTATTTCATTTTTAAACCATCTACATGCACATATTTATTTTGGTTGTAGTTTAGTTGGTTTGGATACTCAATTGGCTTTCACCTGCAAGACCTGGATTCAAGTCCTGGCAACGAAAACTCGCAGTTCTAGTTTTCACCATGCATTCAGAGATATGATACACAACCTCTCTAGAATCTTTGTTGCTGGGAGATGAAGAAGATGTAGACTCCAACATCAACATTGAATAATGTTGGTGAGATGATCACACAAATATTGGTGAGAGATTGTTGGAAATATAAATGCTGCAAATTAAAATAGGAATGACGTTACCAATTTTATTGGGTTGAGTCGCGGACTAGGTCACTCTCTTTAAGATGTTTCGTGGCTCTCGTCGTCCTCAGGATAAAACACCCAAAATTCTGTATCTGTCTCGTTCAATCACATGCATGTTGACAAATGAAAATCTATTCACCCTTTACTTCATTTTGCTCAGAATCACAAAAACAATGAAATAAAGAAGACTCTTTGAAATATGAAGTGATTTCCTAAAAAACAAAACTCTGGAATCTCTTGCGTAAAAATCTCTGAAATATGAAGAGTTTACTAGAAACAAAACTCTGGAAGAACTCTCTGAGAGAAAGACTCAAAAGAAAAAGTGTTCATCGATATATTAATTATCCCAGAGTTCTTTTGTATTTATAGGCTGAGAAAGGATCTGCTGTGAGTAAAAATGCATGTAATGGCGGCGGAAATCGCGGAGAGAATCAGGAAAAAATGGTGGGAGAAGAGACTGGGTCTTATTCTCTGCTTTATTTTTTATTTTCAAATAAAAATTTCAGAAAAAAAAACAGTTTAATCTCGACCCAACTTGACTCGACTCGGCCGGTCAGACGACATCGCGCGTGTGGAGTGGACCAACATTGGTCTAACTCTCCCCTTCTTCATAAAAGTATGGGTACCCCTTGGGACCCAAGCCCAAGTCCAAACACTATCCTTATTAACTCATCCACAATGAATTACATAGAAGATATGAGACTAAATAATAGAGAGAGAGTTTCAAAGTTCAAAAACCATTTTTTGTTTTAAATATTCAAACTTATTTTTTTAACAATCCCCCACTTGAATTTTTTTTTAAAATTATTCATCGAGCAATCTATAAATATAAGACTATGCATAAGCAAAAGTGTCTTTCAACTTGAACTCTTGCGTAGTGTTCATGATTTAGATTGTACTAGAGTAACTCATAGTTTTGAATTCTATCTCTAACAACATTACACGCACAACCTTACCAGGGTGAAGTCTAAAAAAGCTCGTGCTTTAAGGCCACACACGTATATCTTAGTGTAGTGAAGGCTTTAGAAATTTTGCCCACAAATTCCATAGGAAGCGGCCATACTTCCACAATCACTTAGGTGAGTCTATCAAGAGTACTCCTGTAGCTAGGTACTCCATTCCACATAGAGTATATATCTCATTAAGAGTTTTTAACTCATCCTAGTATCACTTCATGAACTCATGCTTCAATCTAGAAATGGAATTACTATTAGGCCAGCATGATTAACTTCATATCATTCACGACTTGTTATTACCCATTGAACATATTTTTTGGGATCTCCAATCTATAGGTTGGATTACAATCATGAATAACTCATCAATCTAAGGGCATAAGTCTCATTCCTTTTGAGGTTTTGAAAACCTTCTCTCTAGCTAATCCTTTCGTCAAAGGATCAACCAAGTTCTCATCAGTACGTACACGATCCACTCTCACAGCACTAGTAGATAGAAACTATCTAACTGTACTGTGCTTACGACGTATTTGTCGTCTCTTGCCATTATAATAACGGTTTTGTATCTTTGCAATAGTCGTGGTACTATCGCAATAGATCAAGACAGCTGGTATCGATTTTTCCCATAAAGATCTCTGCTAGCAGGTTTCTTAACCAACTTGCTTCCTCACTAGCCGTGGCTAGTGCTATCATTTATGACTTTATCGTGGACTATGCCAAAATAGTCTGTTTCTTTGATTTCCAAGAAACGACTCCACCAGCTATACTAAAAATATAGCCACTGGTGGCTTTGGAGTCACCATAGAGGGTGTTCCAATCAACATCGTTATATCCTTCAAGGACAACGGAAAACTTTTGATAGTGTAATTCGAGGTTCTTAGTCCTCTTCAGGAACCTCATGACCCTTTCAATAGCATGCCAATGTTTTATACTAGGTCTACTGGTAAATCTACATAGTAGTCCCACAACATAAACTATGTCGGGCCTAGTGCAATCGATAACATATCGTAGGCTACCAATGATGCTCGCATACTCAGATTGTCTAACACCATTACCGGTGTTCTTGAACAACTTTACACTAGGATCATTAGGAGTGCATGCTGGTTTACAGTCAGAGTAATTATTCTTTAGGATCTTCTCAATATAATGTGATTGATCCAAATAAATTCTCTTTTCAAACCTAGTAATTTTAATACCAAGGTCTTTCATATCAAAGTTTGCACACAATAAAGATTTCACTTTATTAACGACATGAATATTAGACCCAAAGATAAACAAATCATCCACATATAGATATATAATAGTGCAAATGCCATTTTCAAATTTAAAATAAATGCATTTGTCACTTTCGTTCGCTTTAAAGTCATGTGAGATAATAAGATTATCAAAATTTTCATGCCATTGTTTTGGAGCTTGTTTCAAATCGTAAAGAGATTTATCTGGTTTGCAAACTTTATTTTATTGCCCTGGAATTACAAAACCTTCAGGTTGGTCCATGTAAATTTCTTCTTATAAGTCACCATTAAGAAACGCAGTCTTAACGTCCATTTGGTGCAATACTAGATCGTGTATTAGAGAAATTAGCACTCAAATAGATGTAATCCTGGTAACAGGAAAATATGTGTCAAAGAAGTCAACATTTTCTCTCTTTCTAAACCCTTTGGCTACAAGGCGAGCCTTAAACTTTTCAACATTTCCATCGGGTTTCATTTTCTTCTTAAATACCCACTTACAGCCTATTGTCTTGCAACTTGGTGGCAAGTCAACTAAATGTCAGGTTCTATTAGACTCAAGAGAGTTCATTTCATCATCAATAGCCTCTTCCCAAAAGTTGGCATCTATAGAGGATAAGGCTTTTTGAAAGCTAAGGGGATCCTCCTCGACTGTAAAGGCATAGAAATCGGAGCCATAGTTTTTAGAAGTTTGGTTATGTTTACTTCTCCTAGGCTCAGATTCTGTGGCTTTATCGTTTTCATTCATCCTGATCATAGGCACGTTATTAAACGGTGTACCCTTACTATTCCTTGAGATAAAAGAAAATCCATGTTCATAGAAATCAACATCGTTCGATTCTATGATAACGTGATCACTAAGGTTATATAATCTATAGGCTTTGTTGTTAACAGCATATCCTATGAATACACACTCATATGCCCTACTGGCAAGCTTGTTCCTTTTAGGATCAGAAATTCTAACATAAGTTAAACAACCCCAAATTTTGAAATATGACTTTGGTTGTCTATTTTTCAAAATCTCATAAGGAGAAGTTTTACTTTTCGATTTAGGGACTCTATTTAGCACGTAACAGACCGTCGAAATAATCTCTCCCCACCAGTGCGATGCAACACCGAAATTAAGTAGAATGACAACTACTAACTCAATAAGAGTTATATTTTTACTTTCAGCTTTGTCATTCATCTCAGGAGAGTACGGTGCAGTTTTTTCATGAATAATTTCATGAGAATTATAAAACTCCATGAAATTACTGCTGTTATATTCAGTGCCTTTATCACTCATAAATCTCTTTATTTTTCTATTAAATTGATTTTCAACTTCCGTTAAAAATATTTTGAACATGTCAAATGCTTCACTCTTATTTTTCATCAAGTAGACGAAGGTATAATCGAAGCAATCATCAATAAACGTAATAAAATAACGTTTTCCATTTCTAGTCAAAACACTATCAAGTTCACATATATCTGAATGTATTAAATCTAAGGGTTCAGATTCTCTAACAACAGATTTATGTGGTGTTTTGGTTATTTTAGCTTGGCTTCAATAGTTGCATTTTTCAAAGTCATTTAAGGACAATTTTGGAATTAATCCTAAGTTACTCATGTTTTTAATTATTTGCTTATTAACATGACAGAGTCTAGCATGCCGAGTATTAAAAGAACAAAACATGTAAACAAAACTAGAAATTTTATTAGCATCCACATTCAATTTAAACATATCATCAGTGACATACCATTTTCCCACAAATACATTGTTCTTAGTGATGGTATACAAATCAACTCTTATTATTTGAGTCAGAAAATCTAGGCAGCCTGGGGGGAAAAATTGACATTTTGCCCCCTCTTTAAACACTTTTTTGGAAAAGGTGTTTAAAGATAGGGGCAAAAATGTAAATTTCACCCCCAGGCAGCAACCAGGCCAGTAGACCCAGGCCAGCTAGAACTGCTCTATTTGAGTAAACTCAGCCTTGTTCAGAAGGTAACTAGAAACTAAGTTCTTCCTCATCTCTAGAGTATGCATGACATCCTTCAGGATGACAGTCTTTTCAGAGGAAAACTTTAGCTCTATTGCCAAATCCAACAACGATAGTGGAGTGGGAATCACCCAACAACACTTTCTTGTCCCCAGCTTCATAATAGGACTGGAACATTTCTCGATCATAGCAGACATGTTGAGAAGCACCAGTGTCAACCCACCATCCCTCGGATCCACCAACAAAGTTGATCTCAGTGATCACGACAATAAGTTAGTCTTTGGTTAGGTTCGCCTGCGGAACAGGACGAGATCCATTCCGGCAGTTCTTGACCATATGCCCTGACCTACCACAGGTATAACATAAGAACTGTGCTGATTCATTTCTTGAGGGGTGTTTTTGTACATTCTGTTTTCGCGGAGGATTCTGATTCTGTTGGTTGCGGTTTTGATAATTTCGATTTTGATTGTTCCGATTTTTATTGTGACTCTGACTTTTCATAGTCTTTCCACCGGGTTTCAGAGCCACAGGGGTGGATTTCTTCCGGTTAGAAATAATCAAAATTTCATATTTTTGATCTTATTTCCGGGCTTTCTTCTCAATTTGAAGTTTTATTATCAGACTTTCTAGAGAAAAATCTTTGGTTTTATGTCTAAGTGCATTCTTAAAGTCTTTCCAGCTAGGGGGCAATTTATTTATCACAATAGCTACTTGAAATTGCTCATCTAAGGTCATGCCTTCAGATATGATTTCATGAGCAATTTTCTTTAGCTCTTGAGATTAAGGATGGCAGTGGGGCAGATTTTCACGGATATCCGCCCCTCTCGCCCCGTTTGGGGCGGATTTGGTAAAGGATCCCTGGATCTTGGGGCAGATACAGATTTCCGATCTGTATCCGTTTATTAATTGGGACGGATACAGATTTGGCCATATCCGCCCCACGAATATCCGTTTAACCGGTAAATTTACAAACATCCCCATCCCTCTCACAGAGAGATCTCCCTCACACCAGAGCCTCTCCCTCTCCCTTTCACACACACCAGATGCAGAGAGATCTCCCTTCACCTTTCCCTCTCACACCAGACGCAGATCCCCCTTCGCCTCTCCCTCTCACACACAGATACTCAGTCGAAGACGAAGGGTCGAAGCCTCTCACAGCCAAGGGTTTCGAAGGGTCGAAGTCTCAGATTCTCACAGTCGAGTCAAAGTTTCCCACCTCCATATCCGCCTTCTTCTCCCCATCAGAGATTGAGATTTCACAGTCGAAATCGAAGCATCTTAGATCAGATCTCGGATCAGATTTGAGATCAGTCAAAATCCGTCGAAATTGAAGTATCTAAGATCTGAGATCAGATCAGTCGAAATCAAAATTGAAGTATCTGAGATCAGATCTTAAATTTTTTAGATCGATTTTTTTTTAGACATCCAAGTATTTGAATTTTTTTTTTTTTTTGTAATTATCTCAGAGATCAGATCATTCTTTTAGATCGATTTTTTTTTTTTTTGTAAGTTCTTGTATGGTTTTTGTAATTTTTTGTTATAATTTTTGTAGAAATGATCTTTTACTGTATGTACGTATGTATGAATGAAGAAATTTTTTAACAGATATTTAGGCGGGGCGGAGGCGATTTTTAAATAAATTTATAAACGGATTGGCGGGGCGAATTTGGGGATTCGTTATTCCTGACAGATCGGGGATGGTTTTGCTCAAATCTGCCCCATTGCCATCCCTACTTGAGATTAAGTTTTCATAGACTTGTCATCAGTCATTTGGTATTTCAGATAACGACTGACGACATATTTCTTTGTGCCAGCCTACTCAGTGTAATATTTTTTCGTAAGGGTTTCTCAAATATCCTTAGCAGTTTTTTCAGAATAGTAATAATCATATAGTTCATCAGACAGGCCATTCAGAATAAAATTCTTACACAATAAGTCATTTTCAATACAACAATCTAATTCCTTAGCGCGAGTTTCATTGGGTTCAGCAGGCAATTCGGGTTTTTCAGCATTACATATATAAGCGACTTTTTGCGTAGTTAAGAAAAACAACATATTTTGCCTCCATCTTTTAAAGTGTTGACCCTCAAAATGAAAGGGCTTGTTTAGGTCCTTAGCAGCAAGTTTAGTAATAGTAGACATGACAGATATGTATCGTCTTAAAATTGTTGGAAATATAAATGCTGCAAATTAAAACAGGAACGAAGTTACAAATTTTCTTGGGTTGAGTCGCGGACTAGGTCACTCTCTTTAAGACGTTTTGCGGCTTTGCCCAAGATTGTGCAAGCAGTCTGATAGCCCCGTCGTCCCCATGATAAAACAACCCAAAATTCTGTATCTGTCTCATTCAATCACATGCACTGTTGACGAACGAAATTCTATTCACCCTTTACTTCCTTTTGCTTGGAATCACAAAAACAATGAAATAAAGAAGACTCTCTGAAATATGAAGTGATTTACTAAAAACCAAAACTCTGGAATCTCTTGCGTAAAAATCTCTGAAATATGAAGAGTTTACTAGAAACAAAACTCTTGAAGAACTCTCTGAGAGAAAGACTCAAAAGCAAAAATGTTTTTCGATATATTAATTATCACTGAGTTTTCTTGTATTTATAGGCTGAGAGAGGATCTGTTGCGAGTAAAAATGCTTGTAATAGCGGCGGAAATCGCAGAGAGAATCAGAAAAAAAAAAAAAAAAAAAATCAGCAAAAAGAATGGTTTAATCCCTACCTGGCTCGGCCAGCCTTGCGCGTGTGGAGTGGACCAACAGTGGTCTAACTCTCACCTCCTTCACAAAAATGTGGGTATCCCTAACTCCTCCACAATGAGTTACATAGAAGATATGAGACTAAATAATAGAGAGAGAGTTTCAAAGTTCAAAAACCATTTTTATTTAAAAGATTCAAACTCATTTTTTAACAGTTCCAGCAACGGATGTTGGAAGATTCTCTGCAGTTTCTAAGCTATAATCTCCAATCCCAAATTCGCAAAAGCCATCTTGCTTGTGCTCAGCCTCATCTCATGTTTGGTTTGCGTCTCACGTTTGGATTTGGTGAAGAAAGCATATACTATAATGATCACAAAGACTATAACAGTGAGGAAACTATAAGGTGTTTGGGTTTCATTACAGAGACGATGTAGTGTCAGTGCTTACAGTGGCGGATGTAAGAAACTATAAGGACGATGGGTAGGAGAGAGTTGATTCCAATTTCATCAACTCATATGAAATTATACATGGAATGCTCATTACCAATTTTTGTATCCACGCAAAGGGTATTGCATTGGTTGGTAGAAGAATTTGAAGATGGCCAGGACACTAATTCGTATGCCATTCTTTCGGGGGCATACAAAAGAGGAACTTAAACGGGTTGCAGTCCCATCATGAATATCCAACAATCGCCGTGAGGCAGAGATTAGAAAAAATTTGTGCATGAAATTAGATTTGGAGGACAGAGTAAATTGTAGCTGAAGCCACAGATATAACATTACTACGTTACCATGTCATGTCCTATTCTCATAACCAAAACCATGGCAAGTTACAGGTGGCAAACTAGCCCTTCTACGACTCTTTCGCAGTAACAAACAAAGTGTTCAGGTAACTTTTCAATGTGGTCTTGTTATTTGTCAATCATTTTGCTTGCTTTAAACAATTTGAAATTATTCTAAATTGTAAATGAAAAAATAATTGTATATATACTTGCTCTTTGTCATCTAAAACATACAAGTTATACAACGAGCGAGAGAAACAAACAAAGACTCGTTGTTGCTAGAGAGATGGCACATCCCTAAATGAGCATATATCTAACTACAATAAATCCTCATGAACTGCTTTAAGACAAGTGGATGCCCAATGAACAGCTTCATTCTACAATCCCAGACGAGTGGATGCCCAATGAACTGCTTCAAGACTTATCTCACTCTTTCCAATGGAAAAAATATTACAATTCACGACTTTGTTAAAGGGTTGTCATACAAAATAACATTTTACCTTGTTAAAGGGTTATCTTTTACCTTGTTAAAGGGTTATCATACAAAATAACATTTTACCGTTGCTTTCGTGATTGTAATTGTAAACATATTTCCAAGAAACAATTCCGAAAATGGCCACGCATAAAGCAATAAAAGAAGTAATTAATCCTAATGGAGCACTTGGCTGTTGGATTCGGGGTGGCTCCTGTGCACAATGCGCAGGAGGACGTCCTGTGCAGGAAGCACAGTCGTTGGATTAGATCCAACGGTTCAGATCGAATCCGTCGATCTGAGCCGTTGAATCAAATCCGACGGTTGTGCTTCCTGCGCAGGACGTCCTCCTGCGCACAATGCACAGGAGGACGTCCTGTGCAGGAAGCACAGCCGTTGGATTAGATCAAACGGTTCAGATCGAATCCGTCGTTCTGAGCCGTTGAATCAAATCCGACGGCTGTGCTTCCTGCGCAGGACGTCCTCCTGTGCATTGTGCGCAGGAGCCACCCCGAATCCTCCTGCGCACAATGCACAGGAGGACGTCCTGTGCAGGAAGCACAGCCGTTGGATTAGATCCAACGGTTCAGATCGAAGGATTTAAAAAACTGGATTTCAAAAAAAAAAAAAAAAAAAAATTTTGAAATCCGTCGATCTGAGCCGTTGAATCAAATCCGACGGCTGTGCTTCCTGCGCAGGACGTCCTCCTGTGCATTGTGCGCAGGAGCCACCCCGAATCCTTGGCTGTTACACTACATGTTTTTGGGGCCTAAAATGCTTGAGTTATCTCCCTTGTCTTCTATCATGGAACTGGAGCTTGATGGTTCACCAACTGCATCAGGAGAAGGCCCTCTAACTAGATGTTCCCACTTCAAAGAAGTTGGCATGCCTGAAATCTCCTGAAAAATGACAAATAGTACCTCAGAAATTGATCTTAGATAATTCAAACATACGAATAATGCCATGAAATCAACAATGGGAATATAGAAGTTCTACGTGAATTGCCATAGCAGCGCTTATAAACTGCGAAAGGTTCAGAGAAGATGGTTACATGGCCTTATTCCCAAGCATAGTATATACAATCGTGGTATAGTTCAAACTATTGATACCATATTGGTTGCACCAAAAGTCAATATATTGCCATGACGTGATTATTAGACAGGAATTCATGCGAGATATTGTCCCCAACTTAGACACATGTTGCCATGACATGATTATTAATCAATGATTCATACGAGATATTGTCCCAAACTTAGACACCAGCCGCGCCCGTGTGTGGGGTTTTTACAAACAGGCTCAATTCACTACTTGAGACATATCCAATCTTTTATATAATGTTGCTCACTACTTGATGTAGGACTACGATGAGCCAACATCTCTAACAACAACTCTATATGCAGTATAATGGTATTAAAAAAGGGGATGATGCAATGCACGGTTTTGACATGAACAAACCTTCATCAAATGCAACCTGAGATCGCAAGGTCGAACACGTTCGCCAATGCACACCATAACAAATTGAGAATACTGATACAAAACATCCGCTGCAGCTTGCTTTTTCTCTTCAATCTGCAGTTCAATTAGTCGGAATACTCTCATCAGTTCCAAAATTACAAGAAATTCAATCAAAATAAATTGCGGGATGAGTAAACTAACAACTCCAAGAATATGAATATTCGAATAAAAATAGCTCTAATTTCACATTAAGCTTGGATTTTCACATAACAATTGTAGGTTTCTATGTAAATACAAATTACAAAACGCTAATTTTGAAATATAAAACCCTAATTATAAACATTAGCCCACACATAAAGTAGAAATTAGAAGTATAAATCTCGAAAACAGAGAAAAATGAAAAGAATTCAAATTTGAAGAACAAACCCTAATAACTGTTTAAATTGTAGAGAGATTAGTAACTCATCATAACTACATAAATTGGATTAAGAGAACAAACGAACCTCGTAATCTTCCATTCTTGCAACTTAAAACTCTCTTTGATTTCTTTACCTTCTTCTTCTTCTTCTTCTTCTTCTCTCACGGATCCAAGAAAATGAACCCTCTCTTTTATTCTTGAGAAGCTTTTTCATGTTTTTGGATGTTCTAGTAACACCAGTGCATTTTTGGTTTGCAGCACCACAACTTTGACTATATGGTGGTTTCAAGAAAGTCCGATGGTTGTATGTAGTTAAAGAGAAATTCTAAATGTCGAGGAAATGAGCGAGGAAAATGAGGTGGCGAGGGTGAAAGCCGTTCATTTCCCTTGGGATGCGTGTGTTGACTTTTTTTGCGCGCATCTCGAGCGGAATGAACGGCTTTCACCTCGCCACCTCATTTCCCTCGCCCGTTTCCTCGACATTTAGAATCTCTCGTAGTTAAAGGTTATTGACACTCACGATACTACCCCTATTACGCCCAGATAATGATGGGCTAAGCATGAAGTAGACCTTTGGTTTGATCTAGTATGTTCGTGTGTCATTCAAAATCTCGAAAATTCCCTCGCACAATTAGATAATTCCTCGTATATCCTCGTCATCTCCCTTCCTCTTTATAATCTGTATTTCTCCTCCTCTTCTCTACATTGTCAGCCCCCTTCTTTCTCTTCTCCTTTCTCCACCTTCGTCTCTTTCGGTTTTGTAACCATCCCTCCCCCTCGCTTTCCTTTCTTTCTGTTTCATCACCGCTGACCTCCCTCGTATCTCTCCCATAATCGATCGCACCCCTCACGATTAGGGGTGAGCATCTCATCCTGCAATCCCAATCTCGTCCCGTCTCATCTTTTTTTTTTCAGATTTTATTTGGGATTGATCAATCCCATCCCGAATTGATTTTTTAAGTATTTATTATTAATAATTTTAATACATTTTTAGAATATTTGATCATATTATGAGATACAATTTAATACTTTGATGAGTAAGTCTAGGGAGTCACTTTTGGTTATTTTTTACATTTTTTATTCATTCTCTTTAAAATATAATCACAAACATCAATTCATAGAAGTGTAAAAAAAACTCAAAGTGACCACCAAACATGGCTAAACATGGCTCCTTAAACTTACTCTAATTTAATATAAGCATTCTAAGATACATATTTATCATTTGATTGTATCACCAATATATTCTCTCTCATTCACACTTGTCAATCCATTTTTTCTAATATCTACTCCCCAATATTTTACACGTTGTACTGTTTATCTAGTTGTAATTATAAATTTTATCTTGGAGTATTTTTTTCTTTAGCACATTATTAGAAAGCCCAATGCTTAGATCTAATTTCCATTGGTCTCTACAAGTTAAGTATAAAAAAAATTCAGCAAATTGGTCTCCGCAACTTGTACAAATAAACACATGTTTGACACATTTACAACAATTTTTTTATTGTTTGCTGATCTCGTCCCGTTCTGAACCCGTTTGGGATGGGACGAGGTCAGGATAAGTCTATTTCGTTCCAATCATTCGGGACGAGACGAGGTCGGGATGACTCTATCTCGTCCCGATCCCGAATGAACGAGATGGAATAGAGATGAGGTCCATCCCGTCCGTGCCCACCACTGCTCTCTATTGCTTTCTCAATCACTAATTGTTGTCAGCAAATCTCAACCACACCGATCAACTCCTTCTAGCATCCTTCTCTTCACTTCCTTTATTTACACGCAGATGTCGATCGACTCCTTCTAGCATCCTTTTCTCCGCCTCTTTTATTTACACGCAGGTACTGCGCTTCCACCCCTAGAGTGTTTAATTATTTACTTGACATAGATTTTTTTAGGCAACGCCTACCTCGCACCACCATCTCTCTGTCTCTCACCAATCTACTTTCCCACACCACCTACTTACTTTCTCACACCACCATACTCTCTCACACCACCTATATAAATCAAAACATTCATTTTTTTCCCTCACCATTCAAATCGACAGTGGTTCCTCCATCTCCCATTCAAAATCTTTTCTTCCAAATCTCTTCAAAATCTCTCCCCACACTCAATAAATATGCACAACTTAACATAACAGACAAACCTAAACTCAAAACGAAAAAATGAAAATAGGGTAACTTTCGAACCAATTTAAACCCTCAATTGAGAATGATTCTCAAGATCATACATGAAAGTTGTATTACTCTGAGTTATCTAAACACAATTTGAATCACTTGAAAATGTTTTGAAATGAGCAAGTTATGGTCATTTTACTAAAGTCGCGCAAATCTGTCCGAAAAATGAAAACGGGATAGTGTTCCTGACTTTAGGCTAATTTATTTGCTCGATCGAGACCGATTATCAAGTTGGTCAAAACACAAAAGTTGTAGTACTCTAAGTTATCTAATAAACACAATTTGAATCACTTGAAAATGTTTTGAAATGAGTAATTTATAAAAATTTGTTTTCAGATACCTCGCATTTCAGAAAAAATAAATAATAATAATAATAATAATAAAATTCATGTTCGCAGTGGCAGATTTTCTATGACAAATCGAACATTAAAATTGAAGCAAAAGCAGATACATTAGCTATAAAAGATAATGCGAGGAAATGCAACCAGGTCCAGTGGGCCAATGAGCCCATAAAAGCTTTGACACATTGTTGCTATCCAGAACCCCATTTGATAGCTCCTCCAATTATCCTTCCTAACTTTCTTCAGTGACTTTCATCAATTTGAACATCAGACAAGTAATAAAGGATGAAGTAATGATGAATGAACCTTAACATACAAACAGACAGTTCCCATCCTTACAAGCAAAGGTGGCACCATGGCAAACACATATCGATATCCTATAAGGCATGCGGAAACTTCCATTAACCTTGCTGCAGTCTATAAGCCTAGCTACAGAGAAATATAAGAACTGGTTGAGCTTCACTTGCACAGTTTCTTCTTCTTTTTCTTGTGAAACTCTTCTCATGTCACCTACAATGGCTCCTGATGAAGGACATCAACATCTTCTACAACAACAACAAGAGCATAAGGAGCTTCTTTTCTCAGGTGACAAGAGTTTTGCTTTGCATGGGAAGATTATGATGCTTGTTATTGTACTTCTCTTTATTCTTCTTATCTTGTCCCTCTTCTTTTGCTTTTGTTTCCGACGAGTTAGAATGTCAGAAATCGATGATTTGGATTCAATTCCACGACCTCAAGATCATGTAGATGCTAAGTTGGCTAAATTTAGAGATCATAATATGGATACAGGCTTGATGATGTGAAGCCATCATAGATTTAGTACAACTAAGTCTCAACTCTAGAGTCATGATTAATGTTTAGTTGTGTACTAATTAGTCATGGTGGCTATAACCTCATTTTGTCAAGATGTATGAACATCATATTGCATAGTTTAGTTAACTTGATTATCTGATACTAATTATGATGTAACATGGAATAGTTAACGACACAATGTATATTATAGATGGCCATATGTGTGCAATATTGAATATAGTTTATGCCTATAATGTGACTTGTGAGGTTGTCTTTTAACATTTGATGGATAATGTTTTTATACAGAGAAACTAATCATCTTCTTGAGCAAATTATGTATGGATATTGATTCATAACTAGTCACTATTATGGGATAAGAAAATGATGGGGTGAATATCTACTTTTTGCAAGGCATACGGTTCAAAATACATGCCAACATTTCCAAGAGCTCGACTCTCCTGAAATTGAGGAAAAGAGGTCATTGTTCCTAGAAGATCTTTTGTTGTCCACGGTTCAATAGATAGCTTAATCACTGAAAAATTAACAAAAAATTAGAGTCATATAATAGAATGGACGTGAGTCTTTAACACAGGTTGTTGTAAAGACAATAAATTCGCTAAATCATAAAACAAACACTAAACAAGGTAAAAATAAATTTTGAAGATCTCATAGAAGAAATCAAAGGTTGAATTCACAATTATGCGGTCTGATTTACTTAGTTTCCTCCCATATTTCAAAAGATAGATATTCCTGTGCCAAAAGAACTCAAAAACAGTTTATTTTTATCAATAGTTTTGTCACGATAGATGTATGGGTTGAGTTTAGAAGTTTGTCAAGCATGATAAATTCTAAAGTGGAAATTTTGTGTTATTAAATTTATTACAATTCGACATTAAAAAAAAGGGACGGGTATCCGACTATTTAGCTCGATTGCACAAACTTTTTTTTTTTTTTTGGAAAGCTCGATTTCACATTAAATTTTTTTTTTATTTAGCTCGATTGCACAAACTCTTTGTTGTACCGGTCTTTTGGGATGTTTTGCTTTGTTACACCAACGTAACTTTTTTATGAAAACAATTTTATTTGGTGCCCTTATTTATTTGAACAAAAAAAAAAAAATCAATGACATTTAAAATTGAGTTCATACATGATCATTGAATATGTGCTAGATTTGAAAAAAAAAAAATTATTCACAACTGTTGCAATGCTCTTAGAAGTTAGAAATACATTTTTTTTTTAAATTTCAATGACATTTTTTATTTCAATAATTGGAGTTGCGAATCCATTATTTGGTTGCTCGAAAAATAACTACCAAGCCGATGAACGTAGAAGATGGGGAGGAGGCTATGAGTCGTTTTTTTTTTTTTTTTTTTTTGAAAGGCAAGCAGGGTTTTCATAGGATCCCAAAACCCATAAAGATGCCGCAAGCTGGGTTTGAACCTATGACCTAGTGGTACCATCCATCAAGCTCTAACCGTTGAGTTGTCATGCCATTGGCTATGAGTCGTTCTCTTACTCCTTGCAATTAAGTATTGTTGTTTTAAGGTTAACAAATAGTGGTTGGGTAGACTAAGTAACTTTTATAAATTAAATTTGTAAACTAAAGTTGGTGTAACCGAGTCAAACGGTCGGGTACACGTAACCATTCCCTAAAAAAATTCTTTATTTTTTCATAAGGATGAGCATTCACAGTAAGTAAGGACAATTTTGCACTTAAAATAATAATAATTACACACTCAATCAGTGTGCAAAAAATTTGGACCCTTATTTCCAGCGCCATCTCAGATTGCACTATGCAAAGCGGGAAAGTAAGACTGTTCAAATTTACGTAAGGACAATTTTG
Source organism: Berberis thunbergii (assembly GCA_003290165.1). Taxonomy (NCBI): domain Eukaryota; kingdom Viridiplantae; phylum Streptophyta; class Magnoliopsida; order Ranunculales; family Berberidaceae; genus Berberis; species Berberis thunbergii. The sequence goes on along the minus strand of QNQO01000819.1, from coordinate 263,628 downwards.
CACTTTTAAAAATAATGGGAAAATGAATTATAAGGCCTAAATTTTATAATTGTAGATCATATAAGACTCTAACAATTAAAAATGTCTTAAAAGACTTACTTTTTGTAATTCAAGACTATTAAATGCCACAAACCTAAACAATGGCTAAAAGATATCTAAAAACACAAATATATCTATATTCCTAAACACATTGATATGATGTTGTTATTTATGGATTCGAATTCTAGTTACATTGAAACAAGTGAAAATGAAATTTGATATTTTTTCAAAGTTGTTTCATGTCAGTAAAACACAATTGGTCGATTCTTGCTGGATAATCTGGAAGTGAAAAAATAAAATATAAAAAAATCTAAAAGTAAACTTATGATTGACTTTAAGAAAGTGAATTAATTTTGAAATTTGATCACTTAAGTTAAAGGGTAAGAATGTTTTTCTAATACCATGGGTTGGGTTTGTAATTTTTAAGAGTGTTTAATTATTAAAAGTAGGCATTTTCAATTGTTAGGGAATGACGTTAAATTTGACACTCATTAGTTTATACCTATTAGATTTTGGCCATCATTTTGAAAACTAATTGAGTCTGACACTCATTTTTCTGACGAAACAGTTAAGTCCGTGTCATTGACTGGTCAAAATTAATTTTTGGACCATTTTACCCATACGTTGGATTAATTGAATTTATTTTTAATTAATTGAACAATTGAAACTCGGAGCATATTCGATGGTTCCCTTTACTGGTCTGTGGGCTTCAGTACTACTGCTTCTGGTGAAGTTCAATTTGGCTTTGTTTTTCAGCCTTACAGGTTCGTTAATGGTGGCGGTGGTCTTGTTGTCAGTGTTAATGGTGGTGGTTTTAGTGTTCGAGTGGTGGTGGTTCCGGACAGAGTTTAGGGCAAACCGCCTCAAGATCGTTATTATGGAATTATGCATTTTCACCTCTCCACCATTCTGATCCCCCTTCTTTCCCATTTTCTTTGGCCCACTAGGTTGAACACTATTAATGAATATTGATTCCCGCCGCGTTCGAATTGACGCATTTTGATCTCGTAGATGCGGCACAATGAAACTATTGAGTTGTGGAAGACAACACAAGGGGAAATTGGGTTTGGGGTAGATTACTAATTGTTGGAACTTCGTAGCTTTAAAATGAAAGGGTTTGTGAAATAGAGAGTGGATATTAAATAATAATCAATTTAGGTTTTCTTACCCTTGACCAAGGTAAGGGTAAAATGGCTCAAAAATTAATCTTGATCGATCAATGATGCGGATTTAACAATTTTGTCAGAAAACGAGTGTTAGACTCAATTAGTTTTCAAAACAAGTGTCAAGTTGTAACAACTATAAACTAATGAGTGTCAAACTCAAAAAACTTTTATAAAAAGTAGGCAAGTCATTTTATATAAAAAAAAAAAAAAAAAATTACATACTCAATTAGTGGTGCACAAAATTTGGACCTAGAGTAGTTATTTCCTGTGTCATCTCAGATTGCATTGTGCAGAGTGGGAAAGTAAGACAGTTCAAATTAACGTCAACCTCTATTCTTTCCTCGTATTTCCTATTTGGAAAGATCACACTTTCCCACGCCATTTGAAATCACGTCTTCGTTGTGCTTTAGAGGAGTTAAATTTGACAACCCACTAACAACAATGAACAATTTTGGGTGTTTTTCTGGGCTTACTATGTGCAAACCCACACTCAAATGTGAGCTTAATGTGGATGTTCTAAGTTCTATAAGACATGGTCTAAATTTGTGGCATCTCAAAACCCTACATCTTCTTCATACCACGGGGCTATCTCCTTCCAATTAGTTTCAAACTCCAGCCCTAATCCAAAACCTTTCAAATTCTTTCACATGTGGACTAGAATTCTTGTAGACGGGTGATTCAAACTAATTGAGCCCCTAGACAACATCCCTCTCCGGCTCACAATATCCATCTCAAATCAAGAAGCTTAGTTACATTCTCGCTAGGTGAAATAAGAGAGACTTTAAAAACATTCAGCTGTGCATCTCTGATGCGCTCTCTGTCACGACCCGATCCATAGAGTACTATATTGTTCGCTTTGGGCCCAAGACTCGCACGGCTTTAAAACGCATAGTACTTTGTAGATCCAACCTCATACATATATAACACATCCTCTTCCCTCACCTAGGCAATGTGGGACTATAATTCCCCCTTGGTAGCTCCCACAACCCCTCTTGGGATCCACGGACCTATTGGGCTTCGCCAACACGAGCCTCTCCCGCACCCTCCCCCTTAGGTCTGCCTACACAAGGGTATCATAGTCCACCCCCCTAAGAAAGCCCAACTTCCTTGTTGGCACACTTTCGGCTAGGTCCCGCTTTGATACCATTCTGTCACGACCCGATCCAAAGAGTACTATATTGTTCGCTTTGGGCCCAAGACCCGCACGGCTTTAAAACACATAGTATTTTGTAGATTCAACCTTGTACATATATAACACATCCTCTTCCCCCACCTAGGCGATGTGGGACTATAATTCCCCCTTGGTAGCTCGCACAACCCCTCTTGAGATCCACAAGCCTATTGGGCTTCGCCAACACGGGCCTCTCCCGCACCCTCCCCCTCATGTCCGCCCACACAAGGGTATCATACTCTCGTCCTTGGATAAACTCCAAAATGATCCTCATTTGAAGGATAATGCCACAACTATCTCCTTGCTGGAAGAACGTCTTTCTGAACTTCAGCTTTGCAAAGAGATGTTTTGGCGAAACAAATCTGGTTCTTCATGGTTCAGAGACGATGACAAGAACAACAAATTCTTTCACCTTACTTCCTTGCTTCGGAGGAAACAGAACCTGGTTTTTTGCCTCAAATATGGCAACAATATGTGGCATTCCACACCAGATTCTGTTGGAGCCATTATCAATGCCTACTTCTCTAGTATTTTTCAATCCTCCAATCCTACTTCTGACCCGGGGATTCAAGCCCTATTTAGTCCGATTATTTTGGAGACGGATAATGCAACACTGCTGGCTATTCCCACTACTGCAGATATTGAGGCGGTTGTTTTCGATGTGGGCAGCCACAAAACCCCAGACCCTGACGGTTTTTATGTTTTCTTCTTTCAATATTACTGGGATATTGTGAAATAGATGTCATAAAGGCTATTACGAATTTTTCACCTCCAAGCAATTAGATACTAAGTTGAATGAGACCTTCATTGTTTTGATCCCTTAAGTGGGCAATCCCATCTTGCCTGATAAATTTTGTCCTAAATTTTGGCCAACCGACTCAAACCTTTGTTCAATAACATTATTTCTCCTAATCAGGGAGCCTTTCTGCAAGGCCGCTCGATAGCAAATAATGTTAGCCCTGCAGGGAGCAACGGTCTTCCCTCAAAGGATCTCTATCAGCAAAATCTGAATAAAGGAAGGTGTGACGCACAAAATCAACAAGCCATTTCTTCTTCGGCATGCAGGCGCAAAATAGAAACAAACTCTTTGACGGACCAACAAGCCTTGCTACTTTTCTTTTCTAGAAGGATGACTAGTAGCACTACGAACAAGAGCATTGAGGTCCGTAACATCAGAGCTCACTTTCTAATCAATGCCAACTTCATCACCAGCAGCATAGGCAACAATTTTCGCAGCCTACCTCTCAGGTAACGAAGCCCTTTCAGACTCATTCATGATGTATAGGCCATTGTGTCTCACCTTATCATCAGTAAGGTAGGAGTTCAATGGAACTACCGGAAGCTCCAAGAAGTGCTCACTGATAATCTACTCCTCAGCAGTCAATTTCATATTTCGGTGTTTAATGGGAACTTGAAAAGACCTTACTATCGAAAGACCCCGCAAATTGAAGTAGGAAGAACCGACAGACGCATAAATTCAATCCCGCGACTAGCCCCTGATGTCGTCATTAAGGTTATCAAAATACGCAGGAGAATACAGGAAACAAGTATGGTTGGGCCTCACGCTGAATCCCACCAAAGAGTGCAAAATTCGAGGGGTTAAAGAGATATCAGAAAGAATGACCCTAGCATACGTGAAAACCACAACCTTCCAACCATTCGGGCCCATTAAGCAGGAGGAATACCCAAGAAGTCCAGATATGACGAGAATAGCTCGGGAACTGGGAACCGAAGAACGGCGTAGAACATGCGAGGATAAAATGCAATATATCCTTTCCTCGGGCAACAAAGACTGTTGTTTTCGCGAGGAATAACGATTTCAATGTCATTAATTAGGCAAAGCATAGTTGGAATGGACACTATTCAGGGTAGCCTGAGAGGCTTTGTTTGGGGAAAAAATGAGCCTCACAAGTAGAAAGTCGATCACCGACTAACATGTCACCAGCAGGCATCGTAAACTAGGAAGAAGGAACGAGGAAAAAAAAAGAAATAAATGATAATAAATAACACTAACAGAAAATATGGCTTAAAGAAATGAGAAAATAGTCACAACACCTTTTAAACAACTGGGAAACGAAGAAAACGCTCATGGAAGGACATATGGGACATAATGGCGCACTAAAAATGTGTGTGAAAATGAACAGACAACAAAGTAATTGAGACGATCAGGCAACTAAAAGTTAATAAACATCAAGTTCAGTGCAAAAGCACAATCGAAATACCAACCGTTACACCGTTAGTGGATACGTAAACATACCCACTAACTAAGGGGGGAGTAACTAATGATACATCAAAATAGACCGATTATCACAACCATACATGTGGCATGAAGACCCATCACGAGAATACATCATCGATCTATTGGGCCAGCTCATAAAGCCCATGAAGAATGAGGTCGATTATAGAGGCCCATACTAGACCCACCACTAAGGAGACATAAACATGACCCGAATCCAAACCCAAACAAATCAGAACCCAAGTCCAGGCTCGATATGCGTATGTCATAAAGAAGAAGAACGTCGCACCAAGAAATAGTCGTAGAGGGACTTAAGCCTCCACAAATGCATCTATATTAAGGAGACTTTTACAAAAACATCTCATTCCGTTACGCCTCACATGCATAAGTCACGCCAAGAGTTAACCACGACCATTATAAAAGGTAAAAGGAACATTCGACAAATGTATGCAACTTTAACTGAGTTTTGTCAAGATTTACATCATTCTTCTAATAGAGTTACTGATTTAAGCATTGGAGTGCCTTCGACCACAAAAAAGGTGGTCATTGGCAGTCTAACAGTTGTTTTGCAGGTCAAACTCACAGGAGGACGATTTTTGGACGCATCAAATATTATAAAAGTCATTTTTCTTCATTATCTCTCCTCCAATCAAATAAATTTAAATAGAAAATTTAAAAAAATAGGAAAAAATATATTTAAATAATAATGAAAAAGTTAAAATGGGGATGTGGTTGGAGTGATAAAGAAATAGGGAAAACCCTAAATTTAGCTTTGGTTAAAATGGGGATGGTTGATCTCCCATTTTAACTTTTACCATTGGAGATGCTCTTATAATGCACCTAGAAGTGTGATTTTTCATGGATCTCAAAGTACAATCGGTTTGCTAGTGGACCTATTAGGAGCCGTTCGTAAATATATACATGTATTCACTACACTATTCCAGTTTTGGCAATTAGGAACAATAAAAGTGAAGCCGCGTATTCACTTTCCCATAATACCCCACTTCTGATGATATTATAAAAATATGAAGGAAAAAAATAAATGATCATCCAGCTGACAATTGAATCCAAAATTTCCCATTATTTTTGTATCTGTAATAGTGTGAAGATAAGGTCTGACTCCAAGTTGTTCAAAAATAGTGGCGTGAAATTTCTCAACCCTTTACCTTAGGATTAGTCGATTCTATTTCTCGATGGAAGGGGGAAGCGGTATAACTCAACGGTAGAGTGTCACCTTGACGTGGTAGAAGTTACAAATTTTTGTCGTATGTGGATCACTTGAACAAATGCAGTAATTTGTGAGAACATGGTCACGTAGAAGTATTTACAGGGGGTATTCAATCATGGATTTTAATAGAGTCTGAAAGACTTTAAATCTCATGGATTTTAATAGAGTCTGAAAGACTTTACAGAATTCACTGGATTTTAATGGATTTTAAGTGACTGGATTTTGTGGAATTTACAGAATCCACTGGATTTTAATGGATTTTTATTATTGAATTTTCTGAATTTTATAAAGGATTGTTATGGATTTTAATGGATTGTTATTATTGGACTAAAAAACTCATTCTCATCTGCTGTTAATTCACTTATGTCATTAGCAAGGATAGCAACTAACAAAAAATTATGAGTATGAGATATGACTCACAGAAAGAACAGACTTGCTTCAAAGCTGTCACCCCTTTGTCAGTCCGTCCAGCAACAGTGACACAGCCTTCAAGAGGCAAAGACTTGCGTTTTAATTCTTCGGCCTTCTTCTCATCAACAAATCTTCCAATAGACTTTTCTACCAAGCTGTATATGTATCAAATTTGAAAGAAAACTAATCAAGAACCACAATATAAACCCATTAGGACCAAATTCAAGTAACTGCAAACTACTTACGCTTGTACATTATTCAGACCAAGTTGCTTCTGCCACCCATCAAAAGAACTCCCCTGATATGAAAGAAATATCTTAAATTGTTATTAAATTGGTTTTCAATTATGAACTTCAATTAACATCATCTGAAGTGAGAGCAGCAAAAGATTGTTTCCACAGAACCCAAGTCTTCCTATGAACCACTTCAGTTCCAATTGACAACGATAACCACCTATAAACTATATTCAAATAACATACAGTGAAAACAAGCTAAACAGCACTGTGCTCCTCACCCAATTCATTTTCCAACCAAACCTAAACATGCAACTTTCAATAACAAAATTCAACCAAAAAAAGAAAGAAGCAAGAAACTTTAAATTCCAATCTTTTCACCTAGGGTTTTCCTCCAATACAATCAAATACCAAATCATTACCCATACTTTCTTTCCCCTTTCTCTCAGTCCAAACGAACTGAATATCAAAAATCATATTTCTAATAACTCACAATCCACAAACCACCACAAAAATCTCGCATTTTTCATGGATAATACAAGAAAAAAAAAAAGGAAAGAAAGTTGAAATTCAAAAAAATACTCGCGTCTGCAGTAGTAGAAGAGATGAATCGAGAATAAATCAAGAATGAATGAGCTGAAACAAAGCAAAAAAATTGATAGAGAGACGGAAAGATTTATTGGTAAATCGAAGTGAAGATGTCGCAAGAACTGAATCCATTTCATTCCATTGGTGATTAAAATTGAAAGAGGAATTAGGGGTTTACCTTGTTCAGTGAAATGGAATCTCTGTTGGAATCTCGGAAAACGCTGCAGCGAGGGCTGTGGAGGATTCAAGGGAGGAGGGTTTAAGAAGTGCAAAACTCTCTAACCTGAGAACATACCTCACTCCCAAACAAATCCATCGAGCCCCAAACTGATTGACAATCAAAATGGGTCGATCGATTTTGATCAATTCAACCATAAAGATTGTACCTTGCAGTCCATCGAGCTTGCTTACAGGAATCTGTGTGGTTGTAATGCAAATAAACCTTCTTTTCTTCTCTCTGGTTTTGGTTTTCTTCCATCAGAGAGCTCGTAATGAGTTCCCTCGACTGGGTGATGTTTCCTCTGGCGCAAGTGAGCACCACCCCCTCGTTCGGGTGGCGGTGGGCGGCGGCACAGCTATCTGAGAAGAAGTGTTTGGCAAGGAGGAGGAGCTGGGTGAGAGAGGGGCGGTGGCGTCGAGGGTTTATGCTCAGTGAATGCTTGTGTTGGAGAAGAAGTAGAAGAAGAGATTGAAATACGAGGGGTAGAGGTCGGATTTGTAAAGGAGTTAGGTATTTATATTTTTCACAAATAAATCCTTTAAAGTCCTTCAAAATCCATTAAGTCAACAAATCCATTAAAATCTCCTGTTGTTTGAATACCCCTAGATTTTATTGTATTGTTTAAAATCCATGATTGAATACCCCATGATTTTAATGGATTATAAAACAATCATTTAAAATCCATAATTGAATACCTCTGAATTTCATTGTATTGTTTTAAATCCTTAATTGAATACCCCTATATTTTAATGGACTTTAAAATCTTTCAGAATCCATTAAAATACATGATTGAATACCCCCCCTTAGTCTTGCAATGTGTCCTTGCTGATTCACATGGCATTTCACGGGCCCCATGCTACTTGAATCAGAGCATAAGCAAGTGATGTTTTTTGGCTATTGGACTCTTACCATATAAGATGCAATATCCTTTATTAAAATTTTAAATTTAACTCTAAGACTCTTCTAAAATCTGAAACCAAGGTAATTGGTTTAATTTTCGGTTTCAAAATAGAAAACTGTTAGAACCAAAACAATCCAAACTTATACATATATTTAGTTTTTAAAAGAACATTATTTATAATTGATAGTAAAGGTCGTGTAATTAACATTTGAGCTGATATCATCAAACATGTTAATAATACATAAAGTAAAATACTTAATTCTATTCTTCATAGACTTTTGTTAGGCTCGAATTAGGATAGTTTTTGTTAGATTTATTTTGGTTCAATTTCATTACCCATCCAACCCAGTTCAGTTTAAATTTGATTCAGTTTGTGATTTCCCTAATTCCAGAGAGCCAGACTGATAGCGCCAGGCCCGTGCCAGGCCGGCCCATCATTCACAGCATTTCTAGGATGATGGATGGTGATGGGCCGGCCTGACTCTCTAGCAAGGCACTTGTGATTTAGAGTTAAATCTAAACCAAACTCAACCACGAACAACCTAACCTCCATCCGTCCCAGCTTGCAATTAATGCAAATTCTCATTGCAGCAATGCAGCCTGAATTACTGAAATTTTCTATGGACTATCCAAGTCAACTACTATCTTCTCGCATATCCTGTTGTCCATTCGCCAATTAACTAAGTCCCAACCTGTAGTACACCAATTAAATAAGTCTCAACCTGTAGTATGTCCATTCGCCAATCAACAATCTTCCCGCCAACCTTTAGTACGTCAAATTAAAAGACTTTGAAAATCGCTTTTCTTTTCTTCATCGAAATAGTTGGGACCTCCAAAACACCCATATTACCGATTGTCTATCTACTTGTCTTACTTTACAGTAGGGATGGCAGTGGGGTGGATTTTCACGGATATCCGCCCCATTTGCCCCGTTTGGGGTGGATTTGGTAAAGAGTCATTGGATCTTGGGGCGGATACGGATTTCCAATCTGTATCCGTTTATTAATCGGGGCAGATACGGATTTGGCCATATCCGCCCCACAGATATCCGTTTAATATGTGAAATTACAAAAATACCCTTAGGCTATATAAAGAGATAAACCTATGGTCTTTTACTCTCATCTAACAGTCTCCCTCACAACAAATTCTTTCCATTCTTCTCTCTCACAGCGAAGGCTTCGGTCGGCCCTTCTTCTCTCTGTTCTTCTCTCTCACAGTGAAGGCCGCAACTCTCTGTATCTATTTCTCACAATCTCATTCGAAGAGGTCAAGGGTGGCCACCTCTCATAGTGCCTCTCACTGAGATCTGTGAGGTCAAATAAGAATTCGAAGGGTGGTCGAAGTCGAAGGGTGGTTGGTGGTCAAATTCAAAGTCGAAGGGTGGTCGAAGTCGAAGCCTCCCCTCCCACAGTGACAGACTCAACACTCGAAGCTCTCCCCTCCATTCCCTTCCCCACCTTCCTCTCCTTCCTCTTCCCTAGATGCAAGAAAATGAGATCTGAGATCTCCGAGATCAAATCTTTGATCTCAGATCTAGATCTTCTTTAGATCGATTTTTTTTTTATATAATTTTTGTATCTTGATTCTTTAAATTGATTTTTTTGTAATATTTATTTTATAAATTTTGTATGGAATAATATCCTCAAAATATCCCAGATCCTGTCTATACGATTGTATTGTAGAAGATATGGTTCACATATTAGCACATGAGAAATCAGATTATTTCCATTTGAAAAAACTGCCAATTATGAAATATCCGCCAATTCTTATCTTTCTTCCAGTGAATGTTGAGTATCAATGCTCTTATTCTTCTAAGGCAACGGATTGGCGAGGCGGGGAGGATATCCGCCAATCCGCACGGAGCGGTTATGGTTTTTAATTAACTTTATAAAGGGATTGGCGGGGCGGATTTGGGGACCGCTTTTCCTGACGGATCAGGGATGGATTTGCTCAAATCTGCCCCAATCCACCCCGTTGCCATCCCTACTTTACAGAAAGAAGACTGAGGAAGTCTAAGCAAGTTTGTTAGTCACTCGAGGGAATGGGCGAAGGAGCCTCCCTCGCACATGCCCGGCCTTTGTTTAAAAAAAAAAAAAAAGGAAAATCGAATTTGGGCAAAATTAAGAGGGAGGAACGGTCTCCTTCTCCCCAAATCCATCTCGACACAGAGAATAGAAGAGGAAGAGAAGAGAAACCGAAGCCCTCCCTCTCCCCAAATGAAGCTCCATTGCCACCCTCTCCCAAAAGGTAAAGCTGCTACCTTTTTTTTACTGTATTTTCCCTCTCATTTTCTCGCTTTCTGGGTGATTTTTTGTTGGGGTTTCTAGATCTAGGGTTTGTACTTTCTCTAGGGTTGATTTCAGGTGGCATGTTTCTTGATCTAGGGGGTTTCTTTTTTTATGTTGCAAATGTGCTGGATTTGGTGAGTGAATTGACTAACTGGTTGCATTTTGAGATTCATTCACTCAATGAGAAGGTGAATGAATATCTTTAGTTTAGAATGAAGATCTGTTGAGTGAAAAAGATTTTAGCACAATTTGGGGTTTGTGTCACCTTCACATTCAAACCCTATCGCCGGAGCGAACAACTAAATCCTTACCCTAACCCTAATATTCACTCTGGCGGATCCTCTTCGAAGTCACGAAACGACGGATCGAGTTTGCGATCTCACGATGACAGCGATGGAGACAAAGATGATAGTTACGCACATAATGACGATGATGATAAGGTGTTTGATGAGGATGATGCTAGAAAGCATCGGCGGGTGCAAGATTCGTCAGATGGAGAGGCGTTTAGAGAGTTTGCGAGAGCGATTCTCAAGTTTGGAGATGTTTATGAAAGAATTGAGAGTTCGAAGCAGCAGCAGATGAAAGAATTTGAGAGGCAGCGGATGGAGTTTATTAAGGATATTGAGTTTCAGCGGATGCAGATGTTTATAGAAGCTCAACAGAATATTAAAAGGTCCAAGTATTCGTCTCACACTGGTGATCACTCAATTCACCTCTGTTTATTTAATTTGATCATTCTATGAACTTTTTTTCTTTTTCGTATTGATTTGTTCATTTCACAGCATTATCGGTTTAATATATCTTAAATGTACAAAAAAAAGTTAATCATCTGGCAGTTGCGCTACAAAGTTATTATACTCACTTATGATGTTAGTTTTTTCATTTCTTCTAACAGGGAGAAATTCATATTTTGGCTATAAATGCTATCGAAAGGGCTCTTGCTTGTCCCATATCAAAGAAAGTTTTTTATAACACAATAGCATAGTGTTATGCTACTAAGGCAACGTTTTTGTTTATCCAAACACAATAGTAGATAGCGAAATTTCTACTAGGAGATTCTGGAATGCTGCAGACTATTTTGCAAGAGGAACGACAGGAGCCAAAGACAGACATGTGTTGGATGTGGTGTTCTTTTATTTGCAGCATTAGGCATCTCCTTGCATATCATAATTATAGTTTTGTAACTTTATTACTCATGACCTCAATTTCAAAGCTCATAACTTGGCTACCTCTGTTGAACAACTTTATTGTAACCGTAATATTTAATATATTTGCTATATGCTTTTAACAAAGAAAAATAAACTTTCTTTCGCAGTGAATCCCATTTGATGATCTTAATATGCTTTTCAACCAAAAATTGAGCTCGCTGTTTTGCAGAAACTGAGTGTCAATAAGATGGTTTTCTTATTTGATTGCATTGACATAGTGGTAGCTATCAATGGCAGGGAAGAACATATATCTTGGCAACAGAGTAAAGAGAAGCTTGGTGCTTTTGTAACCCTTAGATCTGATCATGTAAGAAGAATATGTTAACTCTGCAGCACATCAGTTATCTGTACTAGGGTGTGGACGTGGTCTACATGCGCGGATATTCAATATTTTTTATTATAATATTTCAATAATAAGTAAAAACTATTATTGAAAGTAAAAATTATTATTGAATTTTTAAACAAAACAATTATTTATAATTTCAAGGGCCTATATATAGTTTATGAATAATTAGAGGGCTTCCAATATATTATGATGTTGGGAGCTTAAGTATAATTAATTAATGTTCGAGAATGGTTGGTTTTGATTGTAAGAATATGAAATGTGGATGGTAAAATGGAAAATCAAAAAGTTAGTTTTAAGAGACTTTTTTATAATATATAGATAATTTGAGGCTTTAAATAAATTATTTTAGGGACTTATATATAATTTATCAATACTTAAGAGGGGTTAATTTCGAATGTAAAAATTATGAAATGTGGAGAGCAAAATGGAAAATACAAATATTAGATGTAAGGGCATATGTATATTTTATAAATACTTGTAGAGTTTCAAATAAATTGTTTTAGGGGTTAGATATAATTAATGAAATACATGGAGGGTTGAGTTTGATTGTAAATAATTTGAATTTGGGAGGGCAAATTTGTAAAAAAATATAATAGTGCTTTTTCATTTAAAGACATAAACACCCTTTGTTACTTTTCCCACATTTTAAGTTTTTAGTTGTAAAATATGATAAAGTTGGAGAGCATTTTGGACAACTCAAAAATCAAGTTGAAGACAATTCATTGCTCATCTGGGTGAATTATCGATATAGTATTCAGATATGTTTATTTAGAGAGTAGTAGTAGTAGCACAAGAGTTTCCAATCTCTATGATATTGGACACTCTTTAGACCGGGATGCTATTTTGGCTTAATGAAATTTGGTATTTTGATGATACAAAGGAAGAAGAAAAAGAAGGAGCACTTGCTGTTTGAATCCTGCATAAGTTCTAGTTGTCTAAGTATCGCGAGGTTAAAAAAATTTGTGTTTTTATAAGAGTTATCTAAATTTATTAAATTTTTTATTTAACTAAACTATCCGAGTTATCTGAAAAATTAAGACATTATGCACTTGAAGCTTGTGGATTCACTTTATTGGCAGCCGATGGAAACAAAAACCTCAAATATTGATATTTGAGGAACAAAGCTAAAAAAAGACTTTCTCATAGGGATGAACAAAAAATTGAACGAATTGATTAAATCGTCCAAACCAAAATGAACTAAATTGACCAATTTGATTTGGTTTGTAAAATTTGAAACCAATCGGCTTTAATTTTCAGATTAAAGATTAAAAAAAAAATTGTTAGAACCAAACCAAATCAATGCATATATTGACGAAGTTGTTGAAGAAGTCAATATCTTATATTGTATATACCTGAGTCTGAATCATTATCACTTTATCAATATTAGAAAGAGTTGTATTCTTTATCTTCCTTCCCAACTCAATCCCTAGAGAGTGACTCATCCACAAGCTCTCCTCAATCATTAGAACTTAAGTCTTTGCCAAATGATTTGAGATATGCATTTCTCAGTTCTAAGGAGAGTTATCCAGCGAATATTGCCTCAAATCTCACTGAGGAGTATTAGTGACACGTTGTTGGGAGTTTTTAAAGCTCACAAGTTAGTCATTGCTTGGAGTATTAATGACATCAAGGGTGTTGAGTCTATTATCTGTGAGCATCATATCTATTTGGAAAATGAAACCAAAATCTCCAGAGAACCCCAACGATGTCTCAATCCCATTTTGAATAGAAGTAGTAAATGAAAAAATATTGAAACTTTTGGATGCAAACATCATCTATGCTATCAGAAGGGTTATTGCTCAGGTAGTTTGTCCCATATCAAGGAAAGTTTTTTATAACACTATAGCAGAGTGCTAAGTTGCCGAGGCAACGTTTTTGTTTATCCAAACTCAATAGTAGAAAGCGGGATTTCTTCTAGGAGATTTTGGAATGTTGTAGACTATATTGCAAGAGGAACAACATGAGCCAAATACGAACATGTGTTGGATGTGGCGTCCTCTTATTTGCAACATTAGGCATCTAATTTTATATTATAATTCATGGTTTTGTAACTCTATTACCCCGTGACCTCAATTTCGAGGCACATAACTTGGCTAATTTTTCATATATATATAGGGTTAATTGCGCTTTTCCCCCTAAAACATATAAGCAATTCAGTTTTACCCCCAATTAACATTCATATTGCACTTTCCCCCTAAGACTAACAGTCAACGTACCTTGACCGTCTATTTTCAAAGTAGATTATCAAAATACACCTGAGAAATAAAAAACTGAGATTGAATCTTTCGTATCTCAAACATCTCATCTCGAGGAAAATCCAAATGCCCAACTGAAATCATATCTTGAGGAAAATCCAACAGCTGCTTTTAAAAAATCTTTCATCTAAAAGAACTCATCTCGGAAAAAATTTAACGATCCGAATTTAATTATGCATCTCAAGGCAAATCTGACAGTTCTGCATGCATCTCAAGACAAATTTGATGGTTCGACGTGCATCACGAGGCAACTATGACGGCTCGACACACATCTCGAGAAATTTTGGATGGTTCAAATTTTTTGTGCACATTTCGAGGAAATCTAAAGTTTGAATATTTTTTATTTAATTTTGCCCCCTGAAACATAACAGACCTGAGAGATGAAGGGGAGGAAGGAGGAGAGAGGAGAAGGAAAAAGGAAGAAGGAGGAAGTGTAGGAATGAAACCCTAACTTTATTATAGGGGTTGTGAAATATAGGAGGAAGGAGGATGGAGAAGGAGGGAGGAGGAGGAATGAGGAAGAAGAGGCAGGATGAAGGAGGAGGTGGTGGCGAAGCTGCGAGATAGAAAATGAGGAAGAGGAAGATAATCAAAATTTTCTTGATCATCTCTCAGATCTGTTTTGTTTCAGGGGGAAATTAAATTCAAATTTATTTTACGGGGTTAAGTTATTGTCAGTAATTTATTATATGAGGGCAATTTTTTAAACTTTAGACTTTCTCGAGATGCGTGCACGAATAAATCTAAAACATCATATTTATCTCGAGATATGCGCCAGATCGACAGATTTACCGTGAGACGCGTGTTGGACCATCAGATTTGCCTCGGGATACATGTATAATTAAATTTGGAACGTTAGATTTATCCAGAAATGTGTGTAAGATTAAATTTGGATCGTTAGATATTTCTTGAGATGGGTTCTTTTAGATGAAAGTTTTTTAAAAATCAACTGTTAGATATTATTTGAGATACGACTTCGATTTCAGTTGCGCCTTAGGATTTTCCTCGAGATGAGATGTTTGAGATACGAAAGATTCAATTTCAGCCTTTGATTTCTCAAGGGTTTTTGATAATCTGCTTTGAAAACAGACGGTCAAGGCATGTTGACGGTTAGTATGGGAAAAAGTGTAATATAAATATTAATTAGTGGCAAAGTTGAATTGACTATATGTTTTAGGGGGAAAAGTGCAATTAACCCACCCAAACATATATTTGTATGTCCCACTGTGTGGCAAAGTTATATCCTTTGGCTGAATTAAGTGAAAATTCTGAACCCTCGATGATTTTCTTTTCACATTTCTTTTCATGCTCAGACCTCTATTCCCTCTAAAACTTTCATCTCTCAGTCTTGACACATAGCTTAATCTTCTCTCTAAGCGGCTCCACTCAACAACAACAAACCTCAGTCAATGGGTTAGGGACCAATCAACCCCTACCTCTCCCCCCTTCATTTGCTCCTTGAGTTCCTTTCCCTTCCCCACCACCAGCAGCCAGCCTCCCAAATGGGGGTTCGAGTGATTGGAGGCGGAGGTCGTAATGGTGGTGGGAGCCTGTCTGTTGGGTCGATTTTTCATCACTCTCCATATTTTTGTTTCTCATTTTCCTCCATAAACACTGAAATTCAAACAAAGAACACTAATTTCTAGCACAGAGATAACGAAACAACCTCTCACGTCTCTACTCAGGGTCAATCTATCGTCTTTGGCTTTGGATCTGCCATCGTTCCTTGCCATTGCTTTCTCCCAAACCCTCTCTCTGTTTTCCATGACTCATCCTTCTCAACTCAATCAAAACTTGAAGAAGAAAAAGAATTTAGTGACCGTTTGATCGAAGAAAAAGTTGGAGAATCGAATTGAAGAAGATAAACGAGTAGAAAAGAGGTGAAGAAGTGGAGAAGATGGAGAATTGAAGAAGGGAGGAAGTTGGAGAAGGCTTTTCACGCATGGTGGAAGGGTCTCGAAGGTGGACGATTTTATAGATTTATGGGTGTCCTGAATTGTCAAACAACTTGTTGGACATTTACGTAAGTTATGTACACCACTAACAGACATCTATGAATTGTCTGTTGGGTTTATAGTATTTGACCTTAGGAAGCAATTGCAACATTCAGATCCATAATGATTTTTCATTTAAATATTTAATTAATCGATAAGTGTGGGCATATAATTTATTTTAGATGTGTACCAAATTACAACGATATCCATAAGTGGGTATTTTTTGGTATGATTCATTTTGTCACGGTAAATCAAATTTTCTTTGTGATAACAGGTGCATTTTTATTTTTGTTTAAAGTTCTTCTTTTTAATGTGATTCATGATAATAACTCTTGCTTATGTCATATTTTTCCATACGTTATGATGTAGATCGCCTAGGGAGATAGCACGTGTATTATTTGGGCTTTGAATTACTGGAATGCCATCCTCCTTACTTAAAATTTAAAGTATACATTTCACACCGTATGTATTTCAAAAAAATCTATTTTACAGTTCATGCTGTGAGTATTTTCAGGCCTTCTCAAAGCATAATTAAACGACAGACCTGAACTCCACTTTCATTGTTTGGAATGTTTTTTTTTTTTCATCTAATAAAGACTTTGACCAATTTTTATCCTAATATCACCATAAATTGTCTATCGTGCCAACAGCACGGGTAATATACTAGTATGAGTAATTCTAGGAAGCCCGCCTTGATAACCTGGGAGGGTGGCTGACACGTGAACTCAAAATCACAAGTCTGAATTTGGTAAAACTGAAAATCACTCTTTCTTCACTCCCTCTCTCTCTCAAGTGCAATCTCCCTATTCGCTTGCAGAAGTTGCAGCAGTGAGTGGTGGTGGTACCTGACCTTCTCTTCTCTTCACAAGATAGGGTTTGTAGGGCTTTGGATGGGTTTGTTGGCTGCACAAGCTTCATGTGCCTCATTCATGGTGTATGTGCTAGTCACCACAAATTGGGTTGTTCAAGTAGAAAGAGTAAGACAGTTAACACAAACTCCATTGACTACTGCTATTACAACACCAACATCAACATATCCTTTTACTAAGGAAGCTAAGAAGGTTACTAACTTGGAGGAAATTGTATGCACTACTGAGCTTGATGGGGTCTTGAAGTCAGCCTCACTAGAAACAGACCCTCTAATAAAGACTTGTCTCATTATATAAGGAAATCAAGAGCTCAAAAAGGTGGGTTTCATTTTGTTGTGTGTTGCAGAGGAGGAGGAGGAGAATTGAAGCAAGTGAAGAGAGGAAGAATGTTGAAGAAGAGATCCAAAGGAATGAAGAGCACAAACCAAGCTCAATCAGTAATGCCCGAAAATGGTTCATTTTGTCTGCCCAAAGACAAGCAATTCAAACCCAATACATCCTCCTTTTTCAGTTGTTCCCCCCCAAGGTTCTTTTCTGGATTTGCAATGAAGGGTTTTGTGGTCGAGTAGTCTTCGACGGAATCAGCAATGAGCCCAACCTCCATTCTTGACACATGAACCCCACAACACAACACACGTCCATCGATTCACCATACCGATCAAATGCACGAGCTTCTGCAACCCTCCTTTTATTGGCCCACCATCATCGTCATCATCATCAACTCTTACCTACTCCTCCAAATTCACCATATATTCTTGTATTTCCGGTCACGATTCTAAGTCATGTAATTAACTTTTTCCTATTAAACAGTTAGACCTTTTGAGAGAATTAGTCGGTTCATGACAATTATAAAAGCTCGAACTGTCCAGAAGGGAAAAATTAATTACATGACCTAGGATCATGACATCTCCCTCCGACACACTTTAGCAGCACCCTTTCTCAATGTCAATGGACACCAAACACGGTGCATATAACACATCTCCTTTTCCTCACCCTCCCCCACTGCTACACGCCACCACTACAAATACTCTCCACACCCATTCAACGGTCAGCGAGGACTGCTGGAGTGAGACCGCCACAGCGGTCCTCATCAAAGCCTGGGGCGACCGTTATCTCCACCTCAACCGCGGTAACCTCCGTCAAAAAGACTGGAAAGACGTCGCTAACTCCGTCAACTCCTCCTCTCCATTAAAACCCCCAAAACTGACGTCCAATGTTAGAACCGCATCGACACCATCAAGAAGAAGTACAAGCAAGAAAAAAAAAAATCTAAACTCCCTCTCCTCTCCAAATGGCCCTTCTATTCCCACCTCCACAATCTCTTCGCTGCCACCGCCCCTCCTTCCGTCAAACACAAATCCTCGTCTCTTCCTCTCCATAAACTCCCTTCCGTCAAACCCTACCGCCGCAGCGAAAAACTAAATCCTCTTCATCCTAATATCTACTTCGGCGGATCGAGTTCGCGATCTCACGGTGACAACGACGGAGACCGAGGTGATAGTCACGCTCATAATGACGATGATGACGATACGGTGTTTGATGAGGATGATGCTAGAAAGCATCGGGTGGTGCAAGATTCGTCGGATGGAGCGGCATTTAGAGAGCTTGCGAGATCGATTCTTAAGTTTGGAGAGGTTTATGAGAGAATTGAGAGTTCGAAGCAGCAGCAGATGATGGAATTGGAGAAGCAGAGGATGAAGTTTACTAAGGATCTTGAGTTTCAGCGGATGCAGATGTTTATGGAAGCTCAGCTCGGCCTCGAGAAGATTAAAAGGCCTAAGTACTGGTGATCACTCAATTTAGTTCTGTTTAATTCATTTCATAATTCCATGAACTGATTTTGGTATTGATTTGTTGATTTGACTCGAACTTACATGATATGCATACAACATTATCGATTTAATAGATCAAAAAAGAATGTGGCTAATCGGCTGGTATGTGTTTTGTGGAAATAGATTGTTTCATTCGTTTTAACAAGATTGTAAGCCATGGTAATTTATTAGCATACAACATTATTGATTTAATAGATCTTGAATGAATAAAAAAGAATGTGGCTAATTGGCTGATATGTGTTTTGTCGAAATAGTTTGTTTCATTCGTTTTAACAAGTAAGATTGTAAGCCATGGTAAGTGGTTAGCATATGGCATTATTGATTTAATAGATCTCAAAGGAACAAAAAAGAATGTGGCTAATTTGGCTCATATGTATTTTGTCGAAGTAGTTTGTTTCATTCGTTTTAACAAGTAAGATTGTAAGCCATGGTAAGTTGTTAGCATACCACATTATTGATTTAATAGATCTCGAAGGTAAAAAAAAATTTGGGTAATTTGTCTCATATGTGTTTTGTCGAAATAGTTAACAAGTAATATTGTAAGCCATGGTAATTTGTTAGTATACAACATTATTGATTTAATAGATCTTAAAAGAAAAAAGAAAGAAAGAATGTGGCTAATTTGGCTGGTATGTGTTTTGTTGAAATTGTTTATTTCATTCGTTTTAACAAGTAAGATTCTAAGCCTTGCAATTCACGGTAATCTCTTCAAGACATGTTATCTTTCGGTTTGGAAAAATTTCCCCTTTTTAATTTTTTATTTGTTTATTTTTTATTTTGAGCCTAAATTTCTAAATTATCTTATATGGTTAGCAGGGTAATGTTCTACACCAATATTTCTTTTCAGTGTGATTTTGTTCCAGTTTTATGTTTATCAACCAATATGATACCAACTAACTTTTCATTGTTTTGTATTTGTTTGTCTATTATTATGCTCCTTATACTCATTTTGATATTTTCGTGTTAAAACTCATCAACCAACTTCAATGTTTCATTTAACAATTCAAAAAATCACAAGTTTAGGTAACTGGTTATAGTTTTGTACACAATGTACTATTGTATTCCATGTATGTGAATGCCTATATGCCGAGAAAATGGAAATGGTATTTTCTTTTCCTTTCTCCCTATTATTGGCAGAGGACAAACTAACCAATAGGCATTCCAAAATAACGACAAAAGGTAGTGCCATGGTTTATTGGGCTGCCTTTTTTCTTGGCCTAATGTAGCCAAGAAAAATTGCATGCAAGAAATTCTCTAGGTCTCTCATGTTGAGATTTCATCAGAGAATTCATTTAGAAGTAGGAGTGAGAGATGAGAAAAATGAAATGCAAGCTCTAATTTGTGAGCTGACTGAAAGATAAAGATAAAGTTGCATGCTTTTAATAGATCATAGATGAGCAGAGTTGAGGGCATTGACGACTTGTTGAAGTTCCTTGGTTGGACTGATAGAGGGATGACAATGGGGCGAATTTGAGCAAATCCATCCCCGCCCCGTCAAGGGATCGCGGATCCCCGAATATGCCCTACCAATCCATATATATTTTTATTTAAAAACCATCCCCCGCTCCGCACAGATTGGCAGATAGCCGCCCTACCAATCCGTGTGGTTGCTGGTTCATTGCCTCAATCCGGCCCGATTCGCCCCACCAAGCTGTTTTGGACCTGAAGTTTATAACACAAAAGCCATAACATCTTCAATCAAATCAAATCTTTAGCTTATTTCAAAGCCAAATTGGTGAGAGATCTGAATGCCTTAATAGTGGCAATCTTGTCCTTGTTCTACAACAAAAAAACATTCTTCCTCCCAGAAAACCCTAATAATGGAAGGCCAATCTTTCTATCCTTAGACAACACCACCAATATTGAAAGAGATAGAGTTGAGAGAAGTCTTCTTATAAGAAAGCAAAGCAAAGAAAATAAAAGAAAGAAATACAAAGTGAGAGTGAGCATCAGGTCCTTATCCAACGATTGCTTTTCCACAATGGTCAATAGCGGAGAACTTGTTCACTGGAGGAGGAGGAAGAGGAGCAAGTGGCAGCCCTCCTCAATCTTTTCAGAGACGACAACGGCATAAATGGATGGGAGGAAGGTGGCTTTGCGGGTGGAGGAGAATTTGGGTCGGTGGAAGTCAAGGGTTTTTTTGGGAACATGGTGTGGGATAGGCAGATGCAGTGGTGGTGCTGTTGGACCGCAGAGTGAGTGTTGCTCTTGTTGAAGCCATTTTTTGGTTTCCTTTGCTCTCCGTATTTTTGGGAATGGGGAAAGATAAGGAGCAAAGAGGTAGAGTGAGAGGACGTAGGGTTAGTTTTTTTTTTTTTTTTTTTTTGCTTTTTAAGGGTAGGGGTATTTTTGTAATTTTCATACTTAAACGGATATTCATGGGGAAGATATGGCCAAATCCGTATCCGCCCCGAATATTTAACAGATGTTGTTTGGATATCTGTACCACCCCAAAATATGTTTAGGCACATCCAAAACCGCTCCAATTAGGGTGGCGCGGCGGATATCCGTGAAAATCCGTTCCACGGCCATCCCTAGACTAATACTCACTTTTAAATGTAAAATGCATTTTCAGTAGTTTCCTTGTAATATTAGTTTCTTCATTATTCTGGGAAAACCAAAAAAGTCCATTGACATTTTATTTTGAACTTATCTGTTCATCAAATATTGCCTAGCTTTGAACTATAACATGGTGATTGACAAATCACACTAAAGGTGAATCGGAATCACACAACTTATTGAAACTATTGAATCCCATGAGTTTCTATTTATAACACAATCGGAACCCATGGGTTGCCGCGATGAACCAACACTGTTATTCCGGCATGGTTCGAGTTCAACCGCTACTTCTAAAAAGTGTTCTCCATTATTCTCTAAGAAGTACGTAGCCACTCTAATGAATTGATCACCACTTCATCCTCAAATGTTATCTCCCAAGGAAATACTAAGAACACAGCTCTACAGATTTTTTTTTTTTTTTTTTTCGTATCCATTTTTATAGTTGCTTTTGTTTATATGAAAATGTCCATACTTGATGTTAGTTTTCCTCATGCTGTATGATCTGGTTATGAATTTGTGTAACCATCGGAATGGTCTCTGATTACCTGTTCAATCTGGTTAATGTGTTGTTTATTCTGTTTCTGTTGGATACTGGTGAAATGGACATTGTCGATGCAGTATCTGGTTATTATTTTACTTAGAATTCGACATTGATGTTAAAGGAAGAATCTGAGAAATTTTATGTGACTTCAACAGAGAAGAAGTTGTAGCCTACTGAGTATATTTGTAGGATGTCTTTTCGAATGAAACCCTCCATGGTGTATACACACCAACAGAAGATGCAACCTATTGAGGAGGTATCAGTCCACCATTACAAAGGTTAGAGTACTTGCGATTACCATCTGTTGCATTAATGTGATCTCTGCCCCATCTGGTAAATGTTTCACTGAATCCAGATAAAGTAGGGTTTCCTCCCTTTTTTCGTGTAATCTCTAATCAGCGGCTTGGTGGTTTTAGTATTTTACATTTCTGTGTCCTCAATTCAATAGTATATAATAGGTTTCTTTGTGTATATATATCTAATTTCATTTGTGATCTGAATTTATGAAATTGGTACTTCTGTCCTGTGCATCTTGTTAGACTAAGTTGTTTTCTTTTGGCAGCCACTGTGTTTGTTTCCTAGACTGAACCTTTTTAAAATCAGCAAAGACAAAGGGAGGAATCAGGAAGCAAGTGTTTTCCATTTTTGAATTCATCCTTATTATCACAGCAGTATACCCAGTTATGCACACACATTGTGCCGGTTTTGTTATGTTTTGATCACCTGATTTCACCGACGATGCAATTGAATATAACGAGCATATATTTTAAGCATTGGTTTAAATGCAGGCAGGTTCTGATTCAGTAGATTAAGAGTGATGGGGCATGAGCCCAAAAGAAAGCTATAGCGTTGTACTGAGATGCAATACAGCAGACCAAAACATGTATATCTTAATTAAAACTCCATGAAATCTACACTAATTTTCTCGATTTAAGACTCAGAGATGTAATATGCTTCGATTCACATTGAGAATTTATTTAAAAAGCAAAAGGAAAGAAAAAAAACTGAGAAAAAGTCTATTTCCCACCATCATAATCCAAAAACTGAGCAGTCGTAATACTGCAACACATCTAAGAAAAAGTTGTTTATGTAGTATTGGTGCATTAATTGTCTCGATGGTGAAGCTGTGGATGTTAATCCTGATTTAAGACATGTTCAAAGTGTTCCAAAGTCTTTATTAAGTAATCATAGTCTTCCTGAATGAGATTGGATAATTTCGAATGAAATTCTTTGAAACATCCATCCAATGTGTGAGATTTATTAAACCGATCAGCAGCAGACGAAAGGTAACCTTTGTGACATCTTTCATGCAACTCCACCAAGTGATACTTTTCGATAACCATGGTAAATATAGCATCACTGCCTTCCAAACCTGAACCGCTATGATGTACAATACCATGAAACAACTCACTGATGCGATATTCTTCAAGCAAACTGGTAAAAAACTTTGTAGGCAACAGTCCCCCACTTTTCCGATACTCATCAATTACCCAACTACTTATGTATGTAGAACCCTGTAGGAATCCATACTTGTGGCGATATTCATCAAGCAAATCAGTCACCAAACGAGCATCAGAGATGGCAAGTTTATAGTCATGGTCATACAAGAATAAATATCAGCTATATCTGGTTCATAGTCATCATTGTCATCCAAAAAATAAGCATCAGTGCAAGAACATGTTACTGATATCGTCGCAACAAGAATAAGAACTAGACGTGGAATTATACTTCTCTTGTTCATGATCATGGCGGATTTCAGAAGTCCGAAATCAGGAGAGTTTCGAGTTTCAGAGCCTGATTGATCTAGGGTCTATTTTATAGAGAAGTGAAAAAACATAAACATACTCGAACTAAAACATGACTTCAGTTTCTAGACTGAAAAGGAGCACTTTCCTAACTGTAAAATTTTCATAGTTCCTATTAAATTTTCATAGTTACTAAAAAAAATTGAAGGAGTGCCTTTTTTCAATCCCTAAAGAATTTAGAATTGGAATCAAACAACTTGCTGAAACTATTGAACCCCATGAGTTTCTATTTATAACACAATAGTAACCTCTGGGTTGCAGCTATGAACCAACACTTTGTGTTATCCCTGCATGGTTCGAGTTCAACTGCTACTTCAAAAAGTGTTCTTATATTCTTCAAGAAGTATGTAGCCACTCCAGTTAATGAATTGATCTCCAGTTCATCCTCAAATGTTTATGTCCCATGGAAATATTAAGAAGACAACTCTACAGATTTTATTTATTTATTTTTTCGTATTTCCATTGTTATGGTTGCTTTTGTTTACACAAAAATGAACATACTTGCTGTTAGATTTCTGCATGCCGTATGATCTGGTTATGAATTTGTGTCACCATAGGAATGGTCTCTGATCACCTGTTCAATCTGGTTATGTGTTGTTATATTGTTTCTGTTGATTTTTTTTTTTGAAAGGCAAGCTGGGTTTCAGGTTCCCCTAACCTTATCATTAAATCAAAAGTACAAGAGTACATCAAAATTACACCACTCACTTACTCCTTCGTCATACATTACATCATCCAATTTTTCTAGAGAGCCAGGCCAGCCCATTACCATCCATCATCCTAGAGATTGGGCCATTTCTAGCATCTCTAGGATGATGGATGGTATTGGACTGAGCTGGCTCTCTAGATTTTTTGTACATCATTACAAGGAAATAAAATTTTCATAAAATCCTCAACCAAACTAAGAGAAAACCAAACTAAGAGAAGAATCCATTAGTTTTAAGCTAAATGTTAAACTCACTAGATGAACAGTTGTCCAGATGGTTTCTTGGTGGACGAGCTTAAACTCGCGATCTTGATAGACATCAATCAATTGTTTAATCATCTTGAGAATAAGAATATACATCCCCATTGCCTAATAAATAGAAGAAGTCGGAATGATATTCTTGAAACACACAGACTCAAAAGGCAAAACAATTAATTGCTAGGAATAGCCTAGTTCTTGAGTGATTCCAACAGGTAATGTTGATTTTCATTAACTTCTCTTTTTTAATTATCCCTTGAATTTAGGGTTTGCTTTTCTGATCCGGGAAGATCGTCGGGTTGCGTCTTCCTTAGAAAATTGAATAGTTGTTGCCTCATATTCATCTTCAGAAGTGTTTTGACCCTCCACAATAGTTTACTTTTCAAATTAATCTTTTAGCTTCAGGAAATATTCTTTCAAATCTTCCATGCCGATATACTCTATTGCTTCATTCTCTTCACTAGTAATTTAGCTCTCATTCTCATATTCTTCTAACATTTTCAAAGTGTTTTTAACCTTATTAAGGTTAGGGGAGCATCTATCCCTTCTACATGAAATGCATGTTCATTTGGAGTTCTTCAGGATTGCATTTCTTCATCACAGTCACCCTCATCTACACCCTCCTTCTCATGTGTGCTACCTATATTATCTCTTCCATTCCTTGCATTTTCGTTATGCTCTCCCAATTCCCGTGTTTCCGACCTGGGTTTGAAAGTATGTTTACCTCCAATCACTGGTTGTGTTTCTGTAGGTGCCAAAGTATTCTTTGCTGCAGGCTAATTTTGGCTCTCATCTGCTACACACAAGGGCCCAATATTGTGAGACCCTTCCATATCATTGTTTTCAGCAACACCTTGCACTGTCACCTTTGTATCTACACACATGGGCTATGATGTCTTCTCCAACGTTAGGATCCTTACGAAGTTTAGACGCACGCTTTCCCATTACAGTGATCCATCCATCCTTCTTTTCTAGGGACTCTGTCTTATTGTATGTTGTCTTTGCCCCTTTTTCACACCAGTAACTGGCAGTTTTGGTTGTGGCCTTCTTGTGTTTTGGACAACTAGAAGATGCATGTACAAAACCTTTACAATGAATGCATTTAACTAGTCTCCATGCACGAGTATTCCACTTCCACCTCAAGAATCTTACCATCATCTATAGCTACTGAGATTGAGCTTGGGTACAGACTATTTGCATCTATTTCAACATAGACTCTAGCAAATGACGTACGAGTCCTATTTTCTGTTGCTTTATCGAGCATTAAGGGTTTCCCTAGTGCACTAGCAATGGATTGCAAGCCTTCCGGACTCCATGAGAATACTAGAACTTTCCTCAAGTTTACCCAAATTGGAACTGAGTTTAGAACATCCGCACTCTCTTCAATATATGGTTGCCATGGTTGGTTGGATAATGAATGCTCGACTTGCTATATGGACATGACCTAGTTCTGGAGCTGTATTTCTATCATCTTCATTGACAAAACTTGTTGAAACATTAGTTTGAATTAAAAAAAAAATGGTTTCTTAATTTTCGAAACACTCCCTATATTGTTTAGTCTCATATCCTCTATATAACTCACTATGGAAGAGTTAATAGAGATAATGTTTGGACTTGGGCTTAGACCCCAAGGGGTACCTACTTTAGTGAATGAGGGAAGAGTTAGACAAATGTTTGTCTACTCCACACGCGCCGCCGACCAGTCGACCGAGCCGAGTCGGATCGGATCGATATGAAACATTTCTTTTTGCTGAAATTTTATTTGAATATATATATATATATCTTTATTTGCTACAGAGAACAAGACTGAGTCAGAGGAGACCCAGTCTTTTCTCCTAAAATTTTTCCTAATTTTCTCCGTGATTATCTCTGCCTTTTAAGGCACATTTTCTCTCGAAAAATATTTTCTACGAGCCTATAAATACTTGCTCTTTCTCAGTTAAAAAACACATTGAAAGAATTTATTGTTATCTTCATTTTTCAGAGAGTTTTAGTTTTGTAAAAACAACAGTAGTTTCCAGAGTTTAAAAAAGTAGTCTATTTCAGAGTTTTGTTTTTTGTAAACAGTTCATATTTCATGGAGTGTTTTTACTCATTGTTTTTTGTGATTTCGAGGAAAATAAAGTAGAATAGATTTTCGTTCGTTACCGATGCATGTGAATGAACGAGACAGATACAAAATTCTAGGTTGTTTTATCCTGGGGATGACGGGGCTATCAGACTGCTTGCGCAATCTTAGGTAGAGCCGCGAAACATCTTAAAGATAGTGACCTAGTCCGCGACTCAACCCAACAAAATCTGTAACTTCGTTCCTGTTTTAATTTGCAACAATTATATTTCAAACAATTTTAAGACGTCACATATCTGCCATGTCTACTACTACTAAACTTGCTGCTAAGGACCTAAACAAACCCTTTCGTTTTGAGGGTTAACACTTTAAAAGATGGAGACAAAAAATGTTGTTTTTCTTAACTACGCAAAAAGTCGTTTATATCTATAATGCTGAAAAACCTGAATTGCCTGCTGAACCTGATGAAACTCGCACTAAGGAACTAGATTGTTGGATTGAAAATGACTTCTTGTATAAGAATTTTATTCTAAATGGTCTGTCTGATGAATTATATGATTATTACTGTTCTGAAAAAACTGCACTATACTCTTCTAAGATGAATGGCAAAGCTGAAAGGAAAAATAAAACTCTTAGTAAGTCAGTAGTTGCCATTCTACTTAACCCGGTGCTGCATCACACTGGTGGGGAGATATTATTTTGACGGTCTGTTATGTGCTAAATAGAGTCCCTAAATCGAAAAGTAAAACTTCTCCTTATGAGATTTTGAAAAAATAGACAACCAAACTTGTCATACTTCAAAAGTTGGGGTTGTTTAGCTTATGTTAGAATTCATGATCCTAAAAGGAACAAGCTTGCCAGTAGGGCATATGAGTGTGTATTCATAGGATATGTCGTTAACAACAAAGCCTATAGATTCTATAATCTAAGTGATCACGTTATCATAGAATCGAACGATGTTGACTTCTATGAACATAGATTTCCTTTTATTTTGAGGAATAGTGGGGGTACATCCTCTAATAACGTGCCTATGATCAGAATGAATGAAAACGATAAAGCAACAGAATATAAGCCTAGAAGAAGTGAACGGAACCGAAGTTCTAAAAACTATGGCCCCAATTTCTATGCCTTTACAGTAGAGGAGGATCCCCTTAACTTTCAAGAAGCCTTATTTTCTATAGATGCCAACTTTTGGGAAAAGACTATTGATGATGAGATGAACTCTCTTGAGTCTAATAAAACCTGGCATTTAGTTGACTTGCCATCAGGTTGCAAGACAATAGGCTGTAAGTGGGCATTTAAGAAGAAAATGAAACCCGATGGAAATGTTGAAAAGTTTAAAGCTCGTCTTGTAGCCAAAGGGTTTATATAGAGAGAAAATGATGGCTTCTTTGACACATATTCTCCTGTTACTAAAATTACATCTATTCGAATGATAATTTCTCTTGCTGCAATACACAATCTAGTATTGCACCAAATGGATGTTAAGACTACTTTTTTAATGGTGTTTTAGAAGAAGAAATTTACATTGACCAACCTGAAGGTTTTGTGATTCCAGGGTAAGAAAATAAAGTTCGCAAACTAGATAAATCTCTTTACGGTTTGAAACAAGCTCCAAAACAATGGCATGAAAGATTTGATAATCTTATTATCTCACATGACTTTAAAGTGAACGAAAGTGACAAATACATTTATTATAAATCTGAAAATGACATTTGCACTATTATATGTCTATATGTAGATGATTTGCTTATTTTTTATTTTAATATTCATGTCGTGAATAAAGTGAAATTTTTATTACGTGCGAACTTTGATATGAAAGACCTTGGAGAGGCGAGTGTAATCCTTGGTATTAAGATTACTAGGTCTAAAAAGGGAATTTCTTTGGATCAATCACACTATATTGAGAAGATCCTAAAGAAATATAATTACTCTGACTGTAAACCTGCATGTACTCCTAATGATCCTAGTGTAAGAAATATAATTACTCTGACTGTAAACCTGCATGTACTCCTAATGATCAATCACACTAACGAGCATCGTTGGTAGCCTACGATATGCTACCGATTGCACTAGACCCGACATATCTTATGTTGTGGGACTACTATGCACATTTACCAATAGACCTAGTATAAAACATTGACATGCTATTGAAAGGGTCATGAAGTACCTAAAGAAGACTAAGAACCTCAGATTACACTATCAGAAGTTTCCTGCTATCCTTGAAAGATATAGCGATGCTGATTGGAACACCCTCTCAGATGACTCCAAAGCCACTAGTGGCTATATTTTCAGTATAGCTGGTGGAGCTGTTTCGTGGAAATCAAAGAAACATACTATTTTGGCACAGTCCACAATGGAGTCAGAGATGATAGCACTAACTACGGCTAGTGAGGAAGTAGGTTGGTTAAGAAACCTGCTAGCAGAGATCCCTCTATGGGAAAGACCGATATCAGCTGTCTTGATCCATTGTGATAGTACCGCGGCTATTGCAAAGATACATAACCGTTATTATAACGACAAGATACGACAAATACGTCGTAAGCACAGTACGGTTAGAAAGTTTATATCTACTGGAGCTGTTAGAGTGGATCATGTACGAATTGATGAGAACTTAGTTGATCCTTTAACAAAAGGATTAGTTAGAAAGAAGGTTTTCAAAACCTCAAAAGGAATGAAACTTACGCCCTTAGATTGATGAGTTATTCATGATGGTACCCCGACCTATAGACTGGAGATCCCAAGAAATAGGTTCAATAGGTAATAACAAGTCGTGAATGATATGAAGTGAATCATGTTGACCCTATAGTAATTCCATTCCTAGATTGAAGCATGAGTTCCTAAAGCGATAGTAGGATGAGTTAAAAACTCTTAATGAGATCTATACTCTATGTGGAGTGGAGTACCTAGCTACAGGAGTACTCTTAATAGACTCACCTAAGTGATTGTGAAAGTATGGTCGCTTCCTATGGAATTTGTGGGCGAAATTCTTAGTGGATTCACTATACTGGGATATACGTGCATAGCCTTAAAGCACGGAATTTTTAGACTTCACTCTGGTAAGGTTGTGCGTGTAATGTTGTTAGAGATAGAGTTCAAAACTACGAGTTACTCTAGTATAATCTAAATCATGAACACTATGCAAGAGTTCAAGTTGAAAGACACTTTTGTTTATGCACAATCTTATATTTATAGATTGTTCGATGAAGAAATGTTTTTTTTTTAATTCAAGTGGGGCATTGTTGAAACATTAGTTTGATTTTTAAAAAACAAAAATGGTTTCTTAATTTTTGAAACTCTTCCTATATTGTTTAGTCTCGTATCTTCTATGTAACTCACTGTAGATGAGTTAATAAGGATAGTGTTTGGACTTGGGCTTGGAATTCAAGGGGTACCCGTTTTAGTGAAGGAGGAAAGAGTTAGATCAATGTTGGTCCACTCCACGCGCCGCCGACCGGCCTAGCCGAGTCGGGTCTGATAGAGATGAAACCGTTCTTTTTGCTAAAATTTTATTTGAAAAAAATAAAATAAAATATCTTTATTTGCTGCAGAGAACAAGACTGGGTCAGAGGAGACCCAGTCTTTTCTCCCCCACTTTTTTCCTGATTTTCTCTGTGATTTCCGCCACCTTTTAAGGCACATTTTCTCTCGAAAAAGATTTTCTACGAGCCTATAAATACTTAAACACATTGAAAGCATTTATTGTTATCTTCATTTTTCAGAGAGTTTTAGTTTTGTAAAAACAACAATAGTTTCCAGAGTTTCAAAAAACTGTCTATTTCAGACTCTTTTTTTTTTGTAAACAGTTCATATTTCTGATAGTTTTTTCATATTTCTGATAGTGTTTTTACTTATTGTTTTTTGTGATTCCGAGCAAAAGAAAGTAAAGGGTGCATAGATTTTCGTTCGTCAACGGTGCATGTGATTGAACGAGACATATACAGAATTCTGGGTTGTTTTATCCTGGGGACGACGGGGCTATCAGACTGTTTGCACAATCTTGGGCAGAGCCACGAAACGTCTTAAAGAGAGTGACATAGTCCGCGACTCAACCCAAAAAAATCAGCAACTTCATTCCTGTTTTAATTTGCAGCAATTATATTTCCAACAAAACTGGAACACAAAAGCTTTATCACCATATACAGACCTCTCAAACTCCCCCTTTTAAAACCCATAGCTTTTTTAATTTCTACTTAACAAAACCATAAGCAAGTCTCCTCCCTACAAAATTTCCAATCAGATAATGTTCTCACTCAGCCATCCTTAGTCGATTTCTATTGGATATTGGTGAAATGGACATTTGTCAATTCACAATCTGGTTATTATCTTTCTTAGAATTTGACATTGATGTTAAAGGAAGAATCTGAGAAATTTTATGTAACTTCAACAGGGAAGAAGTTGTAGCTTACTGGGGTCTCAATTGTTATTATCGTTGTGGTATACCCTTTTTAAAATCAGCAATGACAAAGGGAGGAATCAGGAAAGCAAGTGCTTTCTATTTTCGAATTCATTCTTATTATCATCGCGGTATATATACCCAGTTACTGACATTTTTTTTTCTTTGAATCATTGATGTGCTAAAACTTTAGCATAATACGATCATTTATGAAAGTGCATTAAACTGATGTCGTGATGCACACACATTGTGCCAGTTTTGTTAACTAAAGGCTTAATACGGGAGAGTATGAGTCCACTGGCAGTGCCTGCTCTTTTGGTACCCAAAAAAATGGCACTTGGCGAATGTGTGTTGACAGTAGAACAGTAAATAAGATCACTGTTGATTATCGTTTTTCGATGCCTCGGCTTGACGATCTTCTAGACCAGCTTCATGGAGCCACTATGTTCTCAAAAATTGATCTCCGCAGTGGCTATCATCAAATACGAATGAGACCTGGAAACGAATGGAAAACTGCTTTCAAGACTAGGGATGGCCTCTACGAATGGATGGTTATGCCATTCGGCCTTTCTAATGCCCCTAGTACCTTTATGCGCCTCATGAATAAGGTTTTAAAGCCGTTCATTGGGAAATTTGTCGTCGTCTATTTTGATGACATCCTTGTGTACAGCAAGAGTGAAGTTCAACACTTCGAGCACCTTCACCAGATTTTTAGTACTTTGAGAGAACAAAATCTCTATGCTAACATAAAGAAGTGCAGATTTTTCACAGATAGTCTTATCTTCTTGGGGTATGTGGTCTCTAAGGAAGGAATAAAGATGGACCCCAGCAAGGTGGAAGCGATTCTCGACTGGACAGCTCCTAGATCACTGCATGAAATCCGTAGTTTTCATGGTCTTGCATCTTTCTACCGCAGATTTATCAAAGGATTCAGCACAATTGTCTCTCCACTCACCGAATGTTTGAAAGGAAACACTTTCAGATGGACAAATGAAGCTCAAAAGAGTTTTGAATTCATCAAGCAGAAGGTAACTGAAGCTCCTGTTCTTTCACTTCCAGATTTTAATAAATTTTTTGAAGTTGAGTGTGATGCTTCCAGCACTAGTATGGGGCTGTTCTTGCTCAAGAAGGTAAGCCAATTGCCTTCTTCAGTGAAAAGCTGAATGATTCTCGCAAAAACTACTCTACATATGACAAGGAGTTCTTTGCAATTTTTCGAGCATTGAGTCATTGGAGTCAGTATCTACTTTCCAAACCATTTGTTCTATATTCTGATCATCAGGCATTGAAATTCATTAATAGCCAAAGCAAATTAAGCAGTTGTCATGCCTCTTGGGTTGAGTTTCTTCAAGCTTATAATTTCACTATTAAACACAAGTCTGGAGTTCAAAATGTGGTTGCAGATGCTCTTAGCCGAAAACAAATTTTATTATCTGCTATGCAAATACAGGTTGTAGGCTTTGAGATCTTGCGGGGGCTTTATAAGAATGATGGACATTTTGGTAAGATTTGGGATGAATGTTCAAAAGGTTCTTGTTATCCTTTTCAGCTCCAAAATGGTTACCTTTTCAAAGGAAACAGTCTATGTATACCTGATTGTTCTCTAAGGGAATCAATTATTTTAGAAACTCATGCGGGGGTGCTTGGTGGCCATTTTGGGAGAGATAAAACTCTCGCTGCTGTGCGTGAGCATTTCTACTGGCCAAAGTTGGAACGAGATATAGTGAGACACATACAGAGATGTAAGATTTGTCATATTGCAAAGAGTCATGGCCAAAATACTGGTTTGTATACTCCACTACCAGTAGCTACTACCCCATGGGAAGATGTCAGTTTAGATTTTGTTGTTGGTTTGCCCAGGACTCAGAGAAACAAAGATTCTATCATGGTGGTTGTTGATAGATTTTCAAAAAATGGCTCACTTTGTTGCCTGCAACAAGACCCTTGACGCTTCTCTTGTGGCTGGTTTATATTTTAAAGAGATTGTGAAGCTACATGGCATTCCGAAGTCGATTGTTTCTGATCAAGACTCTAAGTTTCTTAGCCATTTCTGGCGCACTCTTTGGCGGAAGCTTGGCATTATTCTTAAGTTTAGCTCGTAGTATCATCCTCAAACAGATGGTCAAACTGAAGTTACTAATCGTAGCCTAGGAAATCTCTTGCGAAGCTATGTGGGTAAGAATATTAGACAGTGGGATCTTGTACTGGCTCAAATTGAATTTGCTTATAATCGATCTGTCAGCCAAAGTACTGGTCATAGTCCTTTCGAAGTTGTTTATGGCCAAAATCCTATCAGTCCCTTAGACTTAACTCCGTTGTCAGTCACTCATCATTTCAGTGGAGATGCAGAAGAACGAGTGAAAAGCATCAAGCAGCTGCATGAACAAGTCCAGAGTAGGATTAAGCAACAAAATGAAAAATATCAGCAGAGTGCAAACAAGCATCGCAGGCATGTTGAATTCAAGGAAGGAGATTTAGTATGGGTCTATCTCAGGAAAAAGCGTTTTCCTCCTGGAAAGTTTAGCAAGCTCAAGCCTCGAGCTGATGGTCCTTTTAAGGTGCTACAACGTATTGGAAAAAATGCCTACAAAATTGAGTTGCCAAGTCACTACAATGTTTCAGCCACTTTTAATGTTGCCGATCTTTTCCCCTTTTATGAACAAAATGACAATGAAGACTCTGTGGCGAGTCTTTCTCAACCTGGGGAGATTGACACAGGAGTGTTTAAGAATGAATCTCTTACCATACTTCATGAATCTCTTACCATACTTCCAGCCAATTTCCAACCACTCTCTTTAATCACTCTGGTTGATCAATGAGTCTTTTGGTATTTCTAGGAGTCTTTTGATATGTTCAATGCATCCTAGGCTTGGAGGGTTGTTCCAAGTAATCCATTTAAGCTTCATCACATGACAGTAACAGCAGCTTTTGAGTTTGAATGAAGTTAGCCTCTTGGAGAGCTTTTCCAATTTACTATGTATCTCTTTGGTTTATTTCCATCAAGTGGTGAGTTTCTTATCTAAATTCTTTACAATTCACTTTAGGTGGTGACTATTCCATATCCTAGAGTGTTTGGTTGTTTTGTCCGATGTCAATTTATGAAAGTGCATTAAACTGATGCCGTGATGCACACACATTGTGCCAGTTTTGTTATATTTTGTTCACCTGATTAAATGATACAATTGCATCCCCTGATTTTAAGACATGTTCATAGTGTTCCAAAGTCTTTATTAAGTAATCATAGTCTTCCTGAATGAGATCGGATAGTTTCGAATGAAATTCTTTGAAGCACCCATCCAATGTATGAGATTTATCAAACCGATCAGCAGCAGACAAAAGGTAACCTTTGCGACATCTTTCGTGCAACTCTACCAAGTGATACTTTTCAAGTACCATAGTAAACATAGCCTCACTACTTTCCAAACCTGATCCGCTATGATGTACAATACCATGAAACAACTCACTGATGCGATATTCTTCAAGCAAACTGATAAAAAAATTTGTAGGCAACAGTCCCCCACTTTTTCGATACTCATCAATCACCCAACTACTTATGTATGTAGAACCCTGAACAAATCCATACTTATGGCAGTATTCATAAAGCAAATCAGTCACCGAAAGAGCATCAGAGATAGCAAGTTTATAGTCATGATCATACAAAGAATAAGTATCAGCTATATCTGGTTCATAGTCATCATTATTGTCATCCAAAAAATAAGCATCAGTGCAAGAACATGTTACTGATATTATAGCGACGAGAATAAGAACTAGACGTGGAATAATTATACTTCTTCTGTTCATGATCATGGCGGATTTCAAAATTCCTAAATCATAAATCAGGAGAGTTTCGAGTTTCAGAGCCTGGTTGATCTATTTTATAGAGTATTAAAAAAAAAAAAAAAAAAAAAAAAACTTGAACTAAAACAAAGACTTCAGTTCCTAGACTGAAAAGGAAATAACTGAGGGAATTTTTCCAGTCCGATATTGGAATTAGGAAGATAGAAATTAGAATTTAGAGGTAAAATTTATTGAACTTTGATAGGGAACCAGGATTCCATCTTCCTCGGAAGAATTTAGATTATGGACGTCTAGTTCTAAGTTGACACTAAATTTTAGATTTACAACAATTAACAATTTTTGTGCAAAAAGTTTTATGATTTGGAAAATTCCGGCTGTAAAAAAATAAAATAAAAGCATTCTTTTTGCATGAATGTCAGAAGAAATAGACGATTTTTTTTTATCGCGATAGCGCACATTACAACTTACAAGTACCATTCGAGGCCCCTTTGAAAATTAAATATTTATAAGTTAACGAAATGATTGGTGTTAAAGAAAGAAATCGTCTTTGATTAATGTCGCTTTTACATTAGGTGCTAATTATGATAAAATATGTCATTTGGTTGTTGATGATGAGGATAATCACTCCTTATCACCCATCATCATTGATTGGATATCTCATCAAAATAATGTTTGCTTGATCCTTAAAATTATATCCTAAATGAAGAAAAAAATACTAATATATTTAAGCGAAAAGGTCACTTATATATTTAAGCTATAAGCCAAATACCACCTTGATCATCTGCTATGATCCATGAAGTACAAGAATTCTAATCTTGTAAACACAAACAAAGTTGATCTTCCATCCTATTAGCTATAAACATCCACCAAAACAAAACCTGCAAGTTTATTATGATTGACCGAAAGATGTAACAGATATATCTGGTTTGGTATAGCACCAATGATGAACATTATGAATGATCTGATCACCACAATTTCATGATTGAAATAAACTGCCAAGAGGACAAAATGATGATCCATCTTGATCAAATTCTGAACAAGAACCATTTTCAATCCTCGTTCCATCACAAACGTTATAGGTGACGAAACTAGGAATGGTACCAATGGAACCATCATTTAAAATGGTGGTGGAAGGAGGAGGAGGAGGAGTATTGGCGGCTGCCAAGCGAGCAAGGTGAGATGTTACAAGAGCAAGATCTTGTTGCAACTGAAGCTTCTTATTGTGCAACATAGCCATGGCTCCAACGCAACCATAGACAGGATCTTGTAGCCTTGCTTCGGCCTCATAGACTAATGTGTGCACCGTATCAGCTCGTTGGCCTTGAGGAACCTCGCTTAGGATTTTGCTTACGTTGCTGGCTCCAAACACTTTGTGAACTTTCGCGAATTTGGCAAGCTCGTCGGATGGGAAATAAGGTGCAAAAATGCAATTGAGGGTGCATTTCCTCTTGAGGTACTTGCAAGCTGCACATGAAGAAACTGAACGTGTTTCATAGTTTCCTTTCATCATCTCAACATGTTTTTAGACATAATACCTTATCTTCCTTGCCTTGGTCCCTATATATAAACTTTTATACTTATATTAATTAGTTAAGTCTTTTCAACATGGCCCATTAGCTCAGTTGGTTAGAGCGTCATGCTAATATGCAGTATGTTTTCATTTTTCTTTTCATAAAAAAGGAAAATCTAGGCTGTCTGGTATTTGGTAAAGGAAAATCTAGGCTGTCTGGTATTTGGTGGGTGTCAAGCATTGTTGATTTTGTATCAAAATAGGAAAATTTAGACTGTCTGGGACTATGCTTGGTGGGTGCCAAGTATCATTGATTTGCATCGAGATATATATAATGCTTGTCTCAATGCAAAGTCAACGATGCTGGCACCTACCAGGCACCCTAGTCTTAGTCGTAAATTTGTAAAAACAACTCAACCTAACATGAAACTGTCTGCGTGACCTGGCTGCCTAGAATTGGAGTGACGTGTAAGTGATAAAAATGAAGACAACAGTTACGTAATATTACTTAAGTTATGGTTATAACAATTATTCTACAAGGCTTGGATAGACAGCCTGATTTGCTGTTTAATGATGAAAATACAATTTTGACTCCCCTTCTTTAAACACCTCGAGTCCCCAAGCAGGAAAACTCAGGCTGGCTAGAATTTGGCTAAGTTATGATATGCAGCATTCTTTAACCCCAAAAAAAAAAAAGATGAAATAGATTGAAAAGACCACTCAAAGCCACCTTTTTTAAACTTTCTTTGGAGAAATGAAATGAAATGAAATGGGTCCAACCCATCTTATCTCTGAGGTGGAGAATCAATGCTTGGGGGAAGAAAAGGGTTCCATTAATGACCAGCCCATGGAGACAAGACATTTCATAAGAATGGATGGAACAATCATTTAACGCAATAAAGGAGCTCTTGGGTGATTTTTTTTTTTTTTAATTTTTTATTGAAGATTTGTATTGTTTTGATTAATTTTCAATAGTATCGATGTGTTCAAATTCGTTCTTGTTGATCTAGAATTTATAAAACGGATAACATTAAGGCGGAGACTATTGTTGTGATGGCCAAAGGCATTTCGATGCTTAAGTTAAGCGACAATCCAAAAAAAATATAGACTAGTTGAAATTAGCAATGTGTATATACGTGTCCCTTTATTCTTCCTTTTTTTACCTTATGTAGCGAGTGTTCCTCCTTAATTGTCTCTGCTTTTGATGGCGTGATGGAGGGATGAGATCTCGTCCAATATCATACATGTGCATGACTGAATATCGTCGGCATTTGGCTCTATTTAGGACCCAATGTTTAATTGGGTGAATAATTGATTTGTGTGGGTGGATCTCGAGCTTGGGACAGCTCAGAGATAGACATTCAGGCCTTATTGTCCTGGGTCAAACTCCAAGATCTGTGTCGCATGAGTTGACGTGATTTGGACTTAGGCGTCTAACTTATGGGTTGAACAATATTTCAAGAATGGGTCTGCTTGGAATCGTGTTAAGGCATTTTCCATATTAGAGTTGACATTCGCTAAATATATGGTTGTGATCGCATGGCTGATTGATGTCTCATCAAGTGTCATTTTTTACTCTTTAACATTAAAAAAAATTTGTCAATCTTTATTCTAAAAGTTTGAGCTGGTAAAAAGAGTCATAGCGAAGCAAACATGTGAGATAGGTCGACATTTGCAGTACTAATTCTGGAAATGGCATGCAAATATAAATCATGGTGAAAAATATAAAGATTTAGAGTACGTTTGGTTGGCCATTTTTTCTAGAAAGTAGAATTCAATTCCCATGTCAAGTGGTTTTCGGCTGTTTGATTTATATTTAGCGACATAAGAAGAATTTTGCATTTGGCTAGTTTTTCCATTTCTCGTGAGAATCCAAATTTTTTGTCTCCCTTAATCGAAAATGGTTTGAGTTACTGTCTACTGTTCATCATACCAAATGGACCCTTAATCGAAAATATCAACAATTTCTTCCACAATCCAAGTCTACCCCTACAATTTATTGCCAAAAAAAAAAAAAAAACCTACCATAATTATTTTTTGTTTAGGGGGGCAAAGAAAAGGAAGGCATGGAGGACATAATAATGGAAAAGTGGGGATAGTTCTAAAAGGCAGAAGGTTGCAATCACCACCTCTGAAAAAAAAGTTGGTGGGGAAATGAAATGGATGTCATTTTCAAAAGAAATGGTAGGGAGAGAAGAAGATCTTGCAAGGCCAAGGAATATCAATGACAGTTGCACCTAAAAATGTATTACATACAAACAGTTTTTTTTAAGGTATTACATACAAACAGTTCCTTTCTCTGCCTTTTTTTCTTCAATGAGGACCTCAAATCCAGTCCTCATGCATGTTCTTCTCCTCTCCAAGTACACTAATGTAGCTTATTGACATTTTCGGTGCCCACCATTATCAAGCGTCCCTTACAATCGTAAATAAACGCCTTTTTGCATGTTTCAATCTCTCTATGGCCTCCCATGGCCACACCATGACTGAAGTTTCACTGAAGAAAGAAAAAAAAGGACTATGGCTTTGTCAAGGAGACAGTACATGATTTTGAAAAAGGCAAGCAATATAATCAGATGCCAATTTACACATTGCTTCAGGAATTTCATTTTCATGAAAATAATAAATTTACCTCACTTATTAGTTATTTGCATATACTGATATCAGATTTATTGATATAGATTAATGCAAGTGAACGTTCAATGAGTTGGTAATTTTCATGTTACATTCACATTTTCAGTTTTAAACTCAGTATAGGGAATGTATCAACCTTCAAGAGAAATTGCTCACAAATTTTCCCAGTCACTTGTCAGTTTCTATCAAATGATGTAGGAAAACCATCTTTCAGATGAGCCTCTGGACAAATAAGCTTGTACATTTTCACATGATATAAGTAAAATCTAGCTCCCCTGCTACCTAATTCTTATTACGTTTTTTTTATGACAAAAGCTCGGCTTAAAGACTATAAAATTTTAGGGTTTCAAAGTCTGACTTACACAACACTATAAGGTTTGTCGAAGAAGAAGCACCTTCACAAGTAATGAAATTTGGCGAGATAATCAGTTCCAACTGAGAAAATTAATAAGAAGAGTTAAACTAGCTAGAATGCGTTCTGCTCAAAGGGATGCCTTCTAACCTGCAGGGTTAAACCTGAATAGTCACAGTTCAACTTAAGAGCACAATATATTACCGTCCAAGAAATTTACAAAAATACAATCTGATGAGACGACTCTGATTCTTAGCCCATCCTCAATACATTGTCGAATTGAAGTCAAATTGATGGATAAGAGGCTTATCTTCTATTTGCCTGACATCTTTTGATAAGTCCATTTCATACATCAGTGGATTCATTCACATGCATCTCTAAGAAATGCATGCCAAGCAAGGATGCACGGATATGGATATGGATACGGGTACGGATATGTGTGTCGTGTCGGACACTAACACAACACACTGACTCGGAAATTTTTCAAAAAAAACTAAGACACGTCGACAAGTCATATTATTTTTTAATAAATCATATAAATATAAATATAAATAATAATCTAATAAAGTTTCTTCCTACAGTGCCTTGAATAAGATGACACTGTTGCAAAAAAAAATTTGAGTAGAGAAAAAGTAGAGGAGAGAAGAAACAAATGAGAGAAAAATACGAAGCAAAGATATAAAAATAAAAATAAATAAATAAGAAAGCATAGAGGTTATGCTTTAATGGTTTTTTGTCTTACTTGTCTTAAATCGCAATTGAAATAGTCATTCACTTTAGATGGATCAACAATCATTATATTACGTGGTTATTTGCAAATATCTAAAAGTAAAAAATAAAACAAAGTTGATTTTTGAGTCTTGACTGTGTCCTGACCAAGTTTCGGGTGTATCGGAGGTGTGTCTGACATGTTGACCACATTGACCATGTGTCTGACACCCGCCGACACGTTGACCAAGTGTCTGACGTGTGTCGAGCGAGTGTTGTATGCCGGATACGTGTCGGACACAGATGCAACAAGTTTTCAAAGAGTTTGTGCTTCCTTGATGCCAAGTGTATGCCCACATCCCCCTAAAGTTTGGGGTAAGACAAATCTATGTATTCTAAATATCTCTGATTTAATTGCTATCATTGATGCGGATGAAGAGATTAGGGATTTGACTGTTGAAGAGAGGTCTTGTAGAGTGCAACTACAACAAGAGTGGGCAATATTAACCAAGAGAGATGATGAGTTTTGGAGAATCAGATCAGGAGTCAACTGGGTTCGTAATATGGATCAGGGGACTAAATTCTTTCATACACTGGCTAACAGACGTAGACTGTTTAACTCCATTGAAGCTCTCAGCACGGGTCAGGAATTGGTAGTGGATGAAATCAGTATTAGAACACTCTTGATTTCTCACTTCAAGAAGTTGTTCCATGAAAAGGAGGAGTGGCGACCTTTCTTCTCGGGGATTACCTTCAAGTCTATCTCTCAGTCTACAGCTACTGCCTTGGTAGAAAACTTTTCGGAGATGGAAATTAGAGCGGCAATGGAAGATCTAAAATCTGAAGTTTCCCCAGGTCTTGATGGTTTCTCAATGGTGTTCTATTTGAATATGTGGGAGGTAATCAAAAATGATTTTCTGAAAGTTGTTGCAGATTTTAACTCGAGAAACTTTCTCGATTGGCGGTTGAACACCACTATCATATCACTCATTCCTAAGTGTGCGGGAATGCGGACGGTAAATGATTTTAGACCTATCAGTATTTTGAATGGGGCCTATAAGATCATTGCCAAGGTGTTGGCTAACAGATTGAAATTAGTTCTTCATTCAGTCATTTCTCCTTTTCAAAGTGCAGCAGTCAGTGGAAGACAGGTGGTTGATAGCCCCTTGATTGCCAATGAAATTATTGATTCCAGAAAAAAACAGGGTGTTCCAGGGCTTGTTATCAAATTAGATTTCTCCAAAGCCTTTGACAATGTCTCTTGGAGATACTTGGATTTGGTAATGGCTCGCATGGGGTTTGACTGCAAATGGATTCATTGGCTTCACACTTGCAGATCTACAGCAAATTTCTCTCTGAAAATTAATGGTCAACTGCACGGGTTTTTCAATAGCTCGAAAGGCCTTCGACAAGGCGATCCTCTATCTCCTCTTCTTTTTACTATAGCAGCAGAAGGTTTAACCCAAATGATTCTTAAAGCGGTTGATGCTGGCCTAGTAAGAGGGTTTTCTGTCGCGGAGGGTAGTCCACCCGTCTCTATTCTCCAGTATGCGGATGATACTATCCTCTTTTGCGATGCGTCCGCTTCTCAGGTTCTGGCTCTTAAGAGAATTTTGCTTTGGTTCGAAGTTATTTCAGGACTGAAAATCAACTTCCACAAATCAAGGGTGTTGCCCATTGGAGATGTCCCTCATTTGCACCAGTTGGCGGGTTTATTGGGTTGTTCAGCAGGTCACCTTCCAGTTAAGTACCTGGGCATGCCATTGGGGGCTAGTTTCAAAAGTAAAGCTGTGTGGGATGAGACGATCGAAAGGATGGAATCGAAACTAGCGTCTTGGAAACGCAAATTTCTCTCCAAAGCAGGCAGACTAGCTCTTGTCAAATCCACATTAGCATCTATCCCGGTCTTCATGCTGTCTCTTATCAAGGTTCCCTGTTCCATAGCTGCCAAGATGGAACGGATCATGCGCGATTTTCTTTGGGGTTCTTCTCATAACTCTAGAAAGATGCATTTAGTGGGCTGGGAGAAAATTTGTTGCCCTAAATCCCGAGGTGGTTTAGGCATTCGTCAGGTCCTCACTTTCAATATTGCATTACTTTCTAAGTGGCTGTGGCGATTTGCAGATGAGAATGATAACTTATGGAGATCTCTCATCATGGACAAATATGGGCGCAATAGATGGGTTTGGGAAAAGAAAACTAAGTACACTTCCTTCGGCTGCTCTTTGTGGAAGTCTATCTCCCGGTGCGCAAGTGGCTTCTACCCTCACACCTCTCTCCAATGTGGAAATGGTGATCTCATCTCTTTCTGGCATGATGTTTGGTGTAGTAACCAATCTTTGAAGGATCTGTTTCCAAGGTTGTTTATCTTTAACAACAATCAATTTGGGAGTGTTAGCAGTTTTTGGTCTAACGACAACTCTTGGGACCTTTCCTTTCGCAGACACCTTAATACTGAGGAATTAGAGGAGTTCGCTAATCTTATGCATTTGTTGGGTAGACAAATACTCTCAGAGGGACCAGATAGTTTGGTGTGGAAGGGTAAAGGTGTGGGCTTCTCGGTTAAAGAATTTTCGGATATGTTGGCTACATCTCATTATGAGACCCACTCTAACCCCTTCATTACCTCCCACAAAAATCTGGTATGGGTGAAAAACCTTTTCCTCGGATTAATTTCTTTAGTTGGTCAGTTTTGCACGAGAAGATATTGACTAAAGATAGGTTAAGGAAAATGGGAATCCTCACTGGGAGTCTTTGTGTGCTTTGCAATGAACTTGAAGAAACACTGGACCATTTGATGCTTCATTGCAGTTTCTCCAAATCCATTTGGAGCAGTTTTTTGGTGGAATTCGGTTTGAGTTTGATGTTTGAAGGCTCCATTTTAGATTGGCTAAGTTGGTGGTCTCAAGCTAATCCTTCCCGTCGGGGGGAGTGGTTATGGCGTAGGGTCCCTCACGTTCTCATGTGGTGTGTGTGG
This sequence comes from Berberis thunbergii, assembly GCA_003290165.1. Classification (NCBI taxonomy): domain Eukaryota; kingdom Viridiplantae; phylum Streptophyta; class Magnoliopsida; order Ranunculales; family Berberidaceae; genus Berberis; species Berberis thunbergii. The sequence continues at coordinate 220,331 of QNQO01000819.1, read as the reverse complement.
AAAGAAAGAAATAAAAGGGTTTTGAAGGACTACACAGATCGGAGCACTCTATCTTTATCGAGATTAGAGAATTGCTGTGGAGGATGGGTTCGGCATGTAATTTATTTAAGGATTTGGGGTTTGACACTTTTATAGTGTCTTGGCATTCCTTGATATAGGAATGTTTCTCGTTGTAATTTATTTCTCTTTCTTTCATTAATAAACAATTTCATGTTTGACCGTAAAAAAAAAAAAAAAAAAAAAAAAAAAAAAAAAAAAAAGCTAAGACACTATTTCCTTAATGAGACACTAATATAGAACAAATTGCGAGAAATAATTATTGTGACAATGTCAAATTATAAGGTTGCCCGCTAATAACGATGTCAAGGGAACTATGAGGTTTTCATCAAGCTCAGAACTAACGGGGAGTGATTCCACCAGTGCTGTAGCCAGAGACACAATGAGGAATCTGAAAACCATTCCCCATGTTTCAAGACTGAACCAAAGCAAGGAAAAGTAGTGTATATACATGTATAACCATTGATGAGACATCAACAGTCATCCAATCGCAGTCGTACACATGCCACAGACTAATCCTAATAATGGAAAGGCCTAGTGCGATCTCAAGCAGTCTCAAACACGATCCAGCCCAGATTCAACCTAATCATTATTCAACCCGTAAGTCAGACACCCAAACCCAGATTACGTGAGTTCAATGTGGTGAAAATCTTAAATTTTACAATCTATATTAAATTTTGTTCATTGACTAAATTCAAGCTCATATAACTTGTGAAAATATTAAACTTAAAACTTCTTATACAAAACAGAGTCTTATTCTGAATTTTCTATTCTAACTTTCCTATTTTTACATTACTTCTTTAATTATTCTGACTTTTCTTTTTTAATTATTTTATTCTCGTAGAAGTGAATCAATCTTGACTTTGGCTTAACTATGTTGAGTGCAAACCCTACGTATTCTAACAAATAAAGTATAAGGTTTTTTTTTCTTCCAAAGTTTGATTACAATTAAGTTAATTTTAATTTCTTTCACAATAAAAGTTATAAATTTAAGTTATGAATATGTAGGTTTTGGCCAAAATGTATAAGTAAATGTATATTGTGTTAGTTGCATAAAACATGTTAACCAACTTTTCAAGGTTAAATATAAGGCTTGTTGATTGTTATTGATTGTCGACATCCTTTGCTGGATGGTCATAAACACCAAACAATAAACAGGGTTTTTGAGGCTTTTCCCAGTCTCCATAAAAGACTTTTGAAATTGGAAAAAAAAAAAAAATTAATGCTGATAAAATAACCTTTTCATTTTCATGTTTATCACACCAAAGATATGACAGAGTATTTCATTTTTTGCAATGATTAATGATTGTAAGTATAAAATAATGGTGAGAATAAGTATCAAGTTCACAAATGATCACACTTATTGTTTGATAAAAGACCATAAATGACTTTTGAAAGGAAAAAAGATTAATGTTGATAAAATAACCTTTTCATTTTCATGTTTATCACACCAAAGTTGTGACAATATTTCATTATTTTGTAATGATTAATGATTGTAAGTATAAATAAAGGTGAGAATGAGTATCAAGATGACAATGACACTAACTGTTTGATAAAAGACAGGAGGAAACCAAAGAATTAATATACATGTAATTAAGACCGAGATGAATTTGCTTTGAATAATGTTTTGAATCCTCAACCTAATAACCTAAACCACCATAGTTCTAAATAAACAAAATCAACTGAAGATGGATCGAGAAAAACTCGTGTGCGGGGAATTAATTATGGATATTATTTTCAGTAATTTTTACGAAATGTTTATTTAAAGAGATACAAAGGTTTCAGAAACCTCCCAAATCATTGTTCATTTCCCCTTTTTTCTTTCTTTTTTGTGTTTATTTCTACGGTAAGAAAAAATAATCATTCACAAGTTTGATTGGTTAATTTATCTAATATAATTTTTTTCATGATTTTTTTGTGTAGGCGAAATAATGGCTCTAACGAACGAGACGGTAGTAATCGGGCGACCACCAAAATATGGAAAACCTTTTGCATTGGATCAAAAGTTAAGTCGTAAGTTTAACAGTGTAGGTGTTTATTCGGATGAATCTCAATCAATCGGTTCTCTAGTTCCATCCCATTTTAGATCCATTGGCTTGCCACTAGTAAATATTTCTGACGGATTAATTATTGAAACCATCGACTCTGTTCACTACAATGAACGTAAGACTCAATGTACGAAACCCAACGATGAAACCATTATTACGATTTCAAATCATGATACTGTAAAGGAAATGAAGGATGTTATATCAATATCGGATGTGAGTCAAAGCATGTACAATCGAAATGTTGTCATTCATAATCCTTCAACGAAAGACCAACTAGAGTTTCTGAAGAATCAGGGTTACAACATTGATAATGATATAGAAACGAAAAAGTTCACACGGTATATTTACATTATGAAATTTCCCCAAATCTTCACATTTTATTATAAATTATACATTACTTCTTTGATTTTATTTATTTAACTATTTTCATTATGAATTTTATTAGAATGATTACTAATCGAGAATCAGCTCAAAGATCTCGAAATAAGAAGATAGAATACAAAGCTAACCTTGAAAAGACAGTGGCTACTTTGGAGGTGACATTTTTATCTTCCAAAATACATTTCTAACATATTATTAACATCTTCTAGATTTTATTTATAGGCTTTGTGTGATTTGCAGGCCAAAGTGAAGGCATACGTTTATCAAGTTGCTCACTACGATCAGCAACGTCAAACACTTAGAATGGAGAATAACGCTTTAAAACAGAAGATTTTTAGTGTTATTAGTGACAATGCTCTTAAGGACGGTAAATATCCATACTACTACGTTCCAAAAACATACTTGCATGATTTTCTCAAAGACTTGGGTTATTTTGGTTGTTTATGATTCGATTCCAAGCGTTAAACAAAGAAAAGGAGAAACTGTGGCGAGTTTAAGAGGATTGGAGCACGGGAGTTTTAATCATATAGAGAACTTTCTTTGATTGTTCGTTTATTCAATAATTGTTTGCTTTGTTTAGATTACTTTACTCTATGAGACTGAAAACTCATTTATTATTGAAATGTTTCACTATGAACATATGTTGTTTGCCCGACGTATTTTGTTTATGGCGTGAATAATAAAAGATTTTTAGCAGTAAATTATTGTCCTTGACCGTAAAGAGTTATCAATCTTGTTTATGTCCCTTTTTTCCCTACTTAGTTGAGCTGAAAATCTTTACAAGTTTTATGCTACAAACCTTGTAATGCATTAGAGCCACCATGAACAAATGATGACTCGGGTCAAAACACGTGTATGGATACTTCCTTGGGGCTCACTAAGTTGTGATCGCATGTTTATACAAGGCAACAACTGTTTAACATCACCACTTAGGTTTAAGGAGACCACTACCATTCTTTTTTTGTTTGGGTGTGTTGAGCACACTACCAATAAAATGGTCATTTTTTTTTCTCGTCTATTCACAGGAACAATACCACCCTGCCCCAGCTGTTGTCAGTTGCACCATCTCTCCTATCTTCCTCTTCTCCTTTGTTTTTTTTATTTTTTTCTTTGTTGTTATTCTTCTTCTTCTCCACTTCTTCTTCCACGCCCTGTCAAACGTCCCTCCCTGCCCCATCTCCTTCTTCGTTTATTTTTCTCTGTTCATCTTCTTTTCTATTTCTTTATCCTTCGCCCTCGCGCAGGCTCATGCGAGTTGGGAACTCCTATTCACACAAACCTTTGTGAGTGGGGTTTTTCATTCACAGGAACCTGCGTGAGGGTCATTGGTGAAAGAAACAGAGGAGAAAAAGAAGAGAAGAGAGGAACAAAGAGAGCAAGAAGAAAGGAGAAGGATAAGGATGAGGAGAAGAGGAATAAAGGAGGGAAGGAGAGGAGGTGCAGTGGTAGCAATGCGTTGGTGGTGGTGGTGGTGCAAGGCAGTGCAATGCTGGTGTTATTCCTGAGAGAGAAGAAAGGAGAAAAGAAGATAAGTGGTGGTGTATTTTTTTGTTTATATTGATAGCGTCATTTAATAGGCGATCGCATGTTTTAGAAAGTAGGAGGTGATAGTGTTCTTTAATAGAAGTGATAGGGTCAAACATTCGTAGCCTTTATACAATTATACTTATAACATAAAAGCTTCCAAAATATTTTATTTTACCTTTTCTTTTTATAGTAAAAATACCTAGAAACTTTCTCCTTCAAAGCTTCATTCTCACTTTAAATTTTGGTTTTGCTTAACAATTTATAGGTACTTCAATTTTCAGAATCAACCTAGCTAATTTCTCCTCCAACCACATCATCACATTACATGTAACATGTTGAATTGCTATAACCAAAAGATATATACAATTAAATTATAAACAGCAAGAATAAATGGTATGATGAAGTCCATATCAGCCTCTACATGAACTGCCCATACTCTTCCTAAATTAGTCATGGACTTAATACTATATGGATGGTATCAACAGATTATGATTGATTGAGTCCAAATGATCCAAAAATGTTTGATTATTATGGCTATGTCAACTTACTCCATTTTCCATTAATAAAAATAATGTGATTTGCCTGCCGTCCCGGCATGATTTTTAAGTCCATAACATAAGAAGAAGGTAACGTACGTTGAAAGCGCATGCGGGTATTTGCTTTAGTGTTATATTATTACGTGCCTTCGTAAACTTTGGTGTCATGCTTGTTTACGATTTCATTGGTTCAATAATTTGCAAGTAACAATTTTGTGAAAATATATTAATCTAGGATTGAGTTTACTTGTTTGGAAATCACATTCAATCTTTGCTCAACCGTGTATTTTGTGCATTCTAACTATTTGATCATATTAAGTTTGTATTAAACTTTTGTCTAATCGTGTATTTCAGGCATTTCAATTTTTCAAAGTTGATCACTGGAGATTCATTCGAGATGATAATTAATATATAGTTTATTTTGATATATTGGTATGGAATTTTATTTTATTACCAACCAAGATAATCCAAATTTTAGCTAATAGTTATGAAACGATTATTAAAAAAAAAAAATTCTGAAAATGATACATTAATTATCGACAACATTACGATCACATAAACATGCACACGCAGCGCACGTGCAAGCTAATCCAAGACCTTTTCTATCAAATCGGCTGTGTTGTCCTTAGCAAAGTCTTGTTCGATCCGTTTGGAATTCTGTCCGCGACGCTTTTGGACCGTCGCAGACGCAACGGCTAAATAAACCCACAATTGACTCTCTCCACCACACCCATTTAATTATTTAAAAAATGGCGGGAAATATCAAAGAAATCTGTAATTCCTCCACGTGGCGGCAACCCATGAGTCCCTCCTTCCCGCCACCACCTACCTTTTAGTCACCTTTCAATCCAAGCTAGTGCACAAATACAAACGATCAAAACTTTGTAATATTTTTTTTTTCTTAATTTTTGAAGAGAAGAAGAAAAGTCTTCTAAGCATATTTTTTTTTTCTAAGCTCTTTAGAAGACAAATCAAATGTACAACGATTACTAAATTGATCCATCGATTGCCTTCTTGAAACCATTTTTCGATACATATTTCCAATAATCATGGCTTCACCATCTGGGTTTCTTCCCACTGGATCACTAATAGAGTCATTGATTCATATTTCCAATGAAGTTTCTTCATTGGACAAGTTCCCTTTCGTGCAATCACGGAATATATCCACAATGGTACGAAGGATTAAGCTTCTTTTGTCGCTCTTTGAAGAGATTCGGGATTCAAATTGCCGGTTTCCACCTTCTTCTATACTATGTCTTACTGAGATATTCTCGGTGATACGTAGAGTAAAGCTTTTGATACAAGAATGTATGGAGGGGAGTTGTGTATGGAACCTAGTGCAAACGGAGTTTTTCTCGAGGCAATTCTATGTTTTGGTTAAGGAGATGGGGAAGGCTTTGGATATTCTTCCATTGAGCTTGCTTGATGTGAGTTCGGATGTGAGAGAGCAAGTAGAGCTTATGCACAAGCAAGCGAAGAGGGCCGAGGTGTTTGTTGATCCTTTAGAATGTCGAAGAAGAGATGATCTTCTCCAAGTTATGAGTAGCAACAAGGGTGAAAAGATTGTGGGGAAGAATAGGGTTGTGAATTATAAGAAAGTTGAAGAGATAATGCGCGAAGTTGGTATGAGAACTGAGTCTGATTTTGATCAAGAGATCTTGAGACTGGAAACTGAGGTACATAAGCAGGCTGGAACTGGAGGTCTAATTGTTATCTCGAATATTAACAATCTTGTTTCCCTTGTTTCGTATTCGAAATCTGTGATTTTCAATGAGGAAAGACTAGGGAAAATACAATATGAGACAGAGCAACATTCAATATCTTTTTGTAGGAACAATTCTACGTCTTCTCATTCGCTGGCTGGCAGTATACCAGATGAGTTTCGATGCCCAATTTCTCTAGACCTGATGAGAGATCCTGTGATTGTAGCGTCTGGTCACACTTATGATCGGAATTCAATTGCTCAATGGATCAACTCAGGACATCACTCTTGTCCAAAGAGTGGGCAGAAGCTGATCCACATGGCTCTGATACCAAATTATGCACTCAAGAGCTTAATTTATCAATGGAGCCAAGACAACGATGTCCCACTGAGTGAATCCTCCTCAGCGATCTTGGAGAGAAGTAGTAGCAAAAGGAATTTATCGGAGGAGGCTGTGGAGCACATATCTGCTACAAAGTCTGCTATGGAAGCGGTAAAAATGACAGCAGAGTTCCTAGTAGGAAAATTAGCAACTGGATCACTTGAGGTTCAACGACAAGCAGCTTATGAACTTCGACTATTAGCTAAAACAGGCATGGACAATCGCCGTATAATTGCTGAGGCAGGGGCTATTCCATTCCTAGTATCATTACTAAGCACTCATGACGCAAGGATCCAAGAGAATGCAGTGACAGCTTTGCTCAACCTCTCTATTTTCGACAACAATAAAGTGCTTATAATGGCTGCAGGTGCTATAGATAACATCATAGAGGTTCTGCAGTTTGGCAAGACCACAGAAGCTAGGGAGAATGCGGCGGCTGCCATTTTCAGCTTATCAATGATTGATGATTGTAAGGTTGCAATAGGTGCTAGGCCTAGAGCAATCCCGGCTTTAGTTGGGCTATTAAAGGACGGGACTAGTGTAGGGAAGAAGGACGCTGCCACAGCACTCTTCAACCTTGCAGTCTATAACGCTAACAAGGCGACTGTGGTGATAGCTGGGGCTGTTCCTTTGCTCATTGAATTGCTGCTGGATGACAAGGCAGGAATCACTGATGATGCATTAGCAGTACTAGCACTTCTTTCAGGGTGCAGTGAGGGGCTTGAAGAGATAAGGGAGAACAGGATGGTGTTGCCTCTGCTTATCGATTTGTTGAGATTTGGGTCCCCAAAAGGGAAGGAGAACTCAGTGACACTCTTGTTGGGGTTGTGCAAGAATGGAGGAGAAGAACTCGGAAGGCGTTTGTTGATACACCCACATAGCATTTCTTCACTTCAGACCTTGGCTTCTGATGGGTCTCTCAAGGCCAGAAGAAAGGCTGATTCTCTTCTTAGATTGCTGAACAAATTCTGCTCGAATAATCAACCAACCCCCTGGGTCCTGAACAAGTGATGAACAACAAACCAAGTATAACTACGGTTCTGTGCAAGAATTTTTTTTTGTAAATCTGTCATTGATATGTGTACATGGAGACGTTGTTCATTCTTATTTTGCAACAAGTTTAACTGTTTAAGTGTGCTAGTGTGATGGGTTTTATGTTCTTTCGTATTCTTCGAATTCATGTTGCATCTCTTTCAGGAGACAGACACTTGAACTCATGAATCCCCTCAATCATTTTGAATGGAGATTGAACTTTTACAAACAATCCAATGTGTTGCTAATACATGTTCATTATTGGTATTGTTTCTGTCATCAAAATGCGAGTCTCAATGTTCATAATCTGTGGATGCCCTGTGAACTAACACAATCTGGGAACAGTCTCGGATTGATTGTATCCACTTACAAGCATTGTTTGATCCCCCTGCCCTGCTGTAGATGTAGGACACAGAGAAGTATAGAACACTCCTGCTTGACAGGTTCCAGCAACCTTCTCCATTCCAAAAGTTCTAACTTTTTGACTTCTCACTTCTGTGCTTTGGAATTTCCCCATATTTGTGTCATAAAAATATTAAATGTAGGTGACAAGGAGAAGCTCGCATACCTGGATGAACTTTAGATGGAGACCACAACGGAGGAAATAAAATTAATAATTGAACAAAGAATTAAAGTTGAGGTCGTTATGTGAATCGTCAATAAGAAAGAAAACATAACTTATTTATATTATTTTATTACTCATTAAATGATAAAATACAGTGTAATTTACATGGACCATCAGATCCGTTTACAGAGTTGTAGCTAAACAACTTCATACAATATGAACATACATGTGGTAGGTTTAACTTGTGTTCAACCAGGATGAATATGTGAGGTTTAACCGATTGATGAGGGAACGGACAGAATATGAGGTTTAACTGATGTTCAACCGATTCAGAGGGAACAGAGAAGATGCAAGGTTTAATTTGTGTTTCATCGATTGATGAAGAATAGACAGAAGATGCAACGTACCCTTCAAGCCACCTTGTGAACCATGATTCACAGAATGTAGTTTGGTTTCTACCGAGTATCTAACGCTCTACCATCTCCAAGTCAATGTGTGTCCCCTTCAAATTATACTTCCAGGACCAGCTTCCAGTCTCCAGCTTTTCCTTCTTTATAGTGGTCAATTTAACTGATAAACCTGTGTCATGGATGATGATTGAAAATAACAAGAGTCAAATTTCAATGTGTTGAACATGTATTATTCAAATGAGCGACACAAAACATGAAGCTGCAAAATGAACAGACCTGTATTTGTTGCATTGACTAGCAATTTGTGCCCATCTGGAACTTCAAATACATGATTTCCCTGAATGAACATTAAGCAAAAGGCAAAAAAATCTTTAGCGTAAAAGAAAAGGGGAAACTATAACTGAACCCGAACATACATTAATTTCTGGCTAAATGAACAGGGCATGTTCCACCTAGGAGATCATGGAAGTGAGTGAAACGGAGTAGTTATGGAAATAATGAAAATAGTCTGTCTTGGCTTCATATATTGTCCTATGGTTTTGGATTGTCCGAAAAGACTGGTTAAGTCAGAACGATTCAAGTCAACTGCACTTAACTTTGATCTACAAACATATATGCGAACCTATTGAGTATATCATTGTGGTAGTGTCGCGAGACGCGGCCAGCGATGTGATGCATGCTGATTCAGGGAGGCCGAGCGATGCAACCTTCACAGCGGGGGCGTTGAGCCGGTCTGATATTCAGCCAGAACCGGTCTCGCAGCAGCCAGTGCTCTACCCTTCAAGAGGGGCCGTGATTTCTCCCCAGCCAGCAATCTGCCTCAAGCCAGAGGCCATGGCCTCGCCCAAGCCAGCGCCCTGCACCAAGGCCGTGGACGTGGCCTGTGCCAATGCCGCGCCATGCACCACACCAGAGAACAGAGTCTCGCCTCAGCCAGCACCCTGCACCACGGCAGGGAAGTGGCCTCGCCCCATCCTGCGCCCTGCACCAAGACAGGGGTCGTGGCTTCGCCTCAGCCAGCGCCCTGCAACCCATTTTTCGGTGCTACTAGCACAGAGCTAGGGGATGCTATACAGGGTCAGCAAGTGCAGGAATTCTCGGATGATAATTAGCAGTCTCTGCTCAGGTTAAAGAGACATTTTGACAAATATGCTATCAAAACTTCCCCGGATTATAAAAGAGTCGGAGACAACTTGAATCAGGCTATATCTTTGTTCAGAGAAAATAGGTTACTTCGACCGCCGAAATTGGACCTCAGTACACTCGAAAGTTCTAGTGAGGATAGTGATGACATCAACTCAGAATCTGAGCTTGATCCACAGGTAGCGAACAGTGATTTGGCTTTAGGGGCTATGTCAGACGGAAAGATGAATAAGAGGCGCCACACCAAAGATAACAGCATTTGTCCCCAAAAATCCAATAGAATTAGGACAGAAAACAAAAGGTACAAAGACTGATTTTGTCTAGGCTTGTATCGGTGCATCATATCTTTTAAGAGGTTTTGTTTCGGCTTTTTAGTTAACCCTATTGGGTCAGTCATGTAGCCTTCGGGCGTGGATTTTTATATGAATAAAATGGGTTAACATCCCAATTTAAAAAAAAAAAAAAAAACTCCTAACCCCTTGCACATGCATCATCTTTCCAGTGAATTCTAATTTATGCAATATAATAGACTTATCGAATAACTTAACACAACAGACTTACTATGGGAAATAATAAAGTTTTATTCTGACCTCTAAGATTACATTTGTTGCTTCAAATTCAGCATTTCCATGCAGTATGATCTTAACTTCCTCAAATCTCTGAACATCATGCTTCCAGTAATTATTCTCTGGAAAGTTCCAGTCAATCCCTTTATTCAAGACCTTGACATTCTGTAACTTACATCTTGCAGACCTGACACCACGTAATAACCACTCTCAGTTACAATTGTTAAACATTGACTTCACATGATAAACTTAAAAGGCCACTTACCTGTATCCATAATGTAGTATGGGTTCATCATTTTGATCTAGTCTAGTTGAGCCCATAACATTTTCAGCAGTCACAATTAAGGTTCCATCAAGCTGGAAACGAACAGAAGAAACATTAACCAGCATTACAATTGAGCATATAAATGTCAGGCAGACATTTGAAAATCCTTGAATGACTACCTGAACATTCTTCCACAAAAATTCGGCAACTTCTATTTGTAACTCAGAGCCCTTGGAAATGGAACCTCCATGGAACTGAAACACAAAAAACTTGGTCATGCTCACACCCCTTCACTCTTATATGAAGTTACTTGCTTCATTGTTTGAAAGTTTATTAATATGTCAGCGATGCTGTGTGTCCTAATTCCTCTGAAAGGAGGGGATGCAGTCATTTATTATAGGTAGAAATTGAGTGGATAGGACAAGAATGCACGCTGAATTAATAACGTTTGAAGTAATTTTAACACAGAAAAAGGAGTTCCATATATTAAAATTTTCAAGCCTTCGAATTTAGCTAAAAATAAAAATACCATCAACCTAATAATACCTTTTGTCTAGTGACCTCCCAAAGCGGACCCAGAGCAGGGTGCAGAAAAATGAGAAAGGGTGGTCCAGAATGGCAGTACTTTTCGTTATTTTCAATCTACAAGACAGGAAGAAAATCTTAGCAGCAACATTCATCAACAGGTCAAAGTTTCATCTCGAAAAATTAAAGAAGGAAAGAAATGATGAATGAAATACTTATGCCAGGTAAAAACCATTCAATTAAGAGATCAGGCATAATGATCAAATCCTCTACCAATCTCAATTAGGAAAGAAGATTCTTAGATCTATAACACTGCAGAAGATTTCATTCAAAGGAATGCACCTTTGGAATTTTTATATCGCAATGGGAAAGAATATCAGAGGCATTCCTTATGATATCCAGTAGTGCACCATCTGGGGTCTGCACATTCGGTTAAAAGCCAATTAGTCAGGAAGAAAGTATAGGTTCATAATATGACTGGACTGGTTTCAATTTGTTGTCAACATACAGTTACATTGTTTATAGATTCATATTAGGATGTCAAATAAGTTGAGTGATAATGTAAAAGCTACTATGTTGGAAAATAAAATGTTGAAAACCTGACGCAATGATTTGTCAACAATCTTTCTTTTTCTTTTAGCAGATGATGTGACCCTCTGTCTTTCGTTGTATACAATATAAGTATCCAGGTCGTCTGTTCAGATCAATAATCATGGCCATAGTCAGTTAGTGCATACCAAGATGCAAGAGAGACATTAAGAGAATCATACAATCTGCAATAAAGCGGATGTTTCTGCGGATGTCAACATTTTACCTTCTATACTATTATAACATCGAGATGAATAGGCCTTCAAAAAGTTATCTGCGATACTTTGCATTGTGCATTCCAGCCTTCCACCAGGGACACTGCAACCAAAGTTTTAGATAATGATAAGATGAAATATTAAATTCACTACTAAAAAATATTATTCTTCAGGAATAACTATGGTATCCGAGGACAAGTCCATACTGTACACTATTATTATATTTCTTAAATTTCAGTTTGTTTGTCATTTTTTTTCTTTTGGTTTTTACTGATCACTTGCCATAATACATATAACATGAATAAAAAAGTGGAATATTCAAAGGGTGCGAAGAAATTGTTTATCAAAGAATGAGGAGTCCCTTGGAGTGTCCAGCTGTCTAAAACATAGGAGCACAAATACTTATTTCTTTTAGAAAATGAAAATGTCCTTTTACATAGAGACGCATTCAACATGGCATAAACAACCTCCTAAATATTTGTGAGTACAAATATGATGCTTCAAGAATTACAACAAATTAGGACAGAAAAGGAGGTAAAAGATTTCTGTTTCCACAATATTACTTTTTCTTTTTTATTTTCTTGTATGTTGATTTTACCACTCCAAATAAAGGAACAACATTCTCAGTTTTCCTTTAGAGAAAAGATGCATCAGCTTCATAGATAGGGTTTACGAAACTCAAACTGTTTCATATTCATATATATTTAGGAACAACACATACAATTGATTAGAGTGGTTAATTATTCTTCTTTTATCAGCGGGAATATAGGAATCAATTTTTTTTTCTTTCGAAAAAATGAGTTTCATTCTTCATCTTCATCTTCACTTCAGATATATTTTATTTGAATAATTTGAGCTCTTGACAATAGCTTCTAGTACTAGTACATCATATAGATTTTGGAGTATGAATTTGAAAGGTAAAAGGACAGGTCAGGCGACCAGCTGTATAGACATGTGCCACAAATTGACCAACAGCTGGTTTATATACAATGAACAGCCAGAACAAGAGCATCTACAATAGCAGAAGTCATTTTGACGTCTACAACGTTAACCAAATCATTTTTTTTTGCTTCCAAATTTTAGGGGTGCTCAGTAAACGCCCTTACTGCATTGGTGAAGTAAGGGTGACCAGTAGCTTGGTTAAAAGGCCCCATTACATAATATTGAGCGTTGGAGACCAAAAATAACAAAACATTACCTCGCCCATGCTAGTGGCATTGTTAAGCTGGGTAGTAACTTCTAAGCGATTGAAAACTGTAGACACACTGGATAGATGGGTAGTGCACTCTCGGCATCTAAATTTCTAACTTTAGCAATTTTGCAAGTTTTAGCTTGCTACCGTTGACGTTCTAATCCTAGGTAGGATGTTGGAGTTTGCCACTAGCAGATTATGAACTTCCACAAATAAGAAATTTCCTCTGCAGTAGTGGATTGCTTTGCTTCCTCTATCACCACTTTCTCTCTTCTTTTTCAGCACAAACAAGTTCTCAGTCTTTGAAGAAAATATGAGACAAATCTAGTTTTGGGATTTTGGCTCGCTCCTAGATATTTTCAAACATAAATACTTAAGACACCAATAAAATGGCTTATCTCAATCTGTGGCCCAAAGCCAACAAAAATGCGACCCACCAAAATGAAAAACGAAAACAAACTTTAAATGAAAAGAAGAGGAAGTACCTATGCTTGAACCCATGGTGATCCACATATGTGATCAGTTTTTTAAGATTTAGAACCATCCCTGGTAAGCAAGAAGCATCTTTACTTGATCCGATTTTCTCAGCTGAAGCTAAATCAACATACAGGATGTTTGTATTGGCTGGGAAGTTCTCCTGCAAGCTTAAACCCAAGAACAAATTTTGCAAAAAGGTAATAATTAGAATGTATATTAACCACTGTCATATGAGAAACTTCTAATTGAAAAAGGAAAACATGATAACTGGAATCGAATAGCACGCACACACGCACGCAGGTGAATAATAGCAAATGACTATCAAAAATCAGGATCTTTGATCTCAATTTACTTAATGACATGGCATCCATTAGCTCCCTCCAGAGGCCCACTAAATTGATCAATTTTTTGCTTTTTGCTTTTTGGATTTTAGCATGATACCGAGAATGATGGGATCATGTTAACCCTTCAAAATTTTAAGCTTCAATCATGACTTGTGAATCATATAAATAGTCAAGTGGTTGCGATGAAAATAAAATTGACATCAATGACTTATTAGCTCAAGTTGCAATTTAAAGTTAAAAGAGAGGCAGAAATGAAGAATGAAAAGGAAAGAAGAACATGAACTCATTCTAGAAAATTGCTTCAAAACTCAAAAGGTGTGATAAACAAAAAAAAGTTGCCAATGAAAGTGTTCAATTGTTATACCATTGGAACATGCAACTTTAGAGCATATTATACATCCCGAACAGTTTCTTGATAAGAGTTAAAAGCATTTCATATCTCATTAGATGGAATTACATACAAAACATATCAGCGATTCAATTTAAAAACACTGTTGAGACCTTGGTATGATCTTAGAACTTATAAAGAAGTTTGCTCGGTTCGCATATCATCTGACTAACTTATGATAGAAACATGGTAACATAGGATTCGAAATGGTTGATGAACTTATGTAACATAAAATGATAAAAGTAATAGTATACCGGCAGGTAGTAACATCTTCTTCTGCAATATCAAACTTGTCAAATTCAGTGTACTCGATACACGATAAGCCATATGCCCACTTTCCATCAAGACCCCTTTTTTCCATGAGAACATTAATTCCTTCTGTCGCCCCATTCTTTCGTTGACAGGAGGCAAATCCTAATTTCTGCATATTATATCAGTGTACTGGACTATTAGCAAAAGCCTGATGGATTAGCATCAAATTTAACCTAAAAGGATATCACAGACAAATGGAAATCCATAGAAAGAGAATATAGAAGAGGTGAAGACTTGCCATAATCTAATTCATAAAGCAAATTGGGAATCCTGGACAATAAAAAAGAACCAATAACTAATAAGATATAAACCATGTTCTTCCCAAAATATACGACAGCTATTTGAAAGAATTTTTTACGCTGTCACGAATAAGAACTGGAATATCATCTTAAACCTCACCTATCACTTCCTTATCTCCCATCCATTCTCCTTTCGTTCCCCCACATTTCATAGAGTTGGGTGTCAGGTAACAAACATACACAGTACACTCAGTTTCTTTTTAAGAAGTTGTCTTCAGCTAAGCCAGGTCTACATCATCCACAGTTTACGTGTGATTTAAAAAAGCAACAACATTATGTATGTTAGTGTGAAGTATAAATTGTCACTGTTTTTAAATATGAAACACATACAACAAATTATCCCATCTGTGCATCAAGACACTTTTTATTTTTGCTAATTAGAGAATCCACAGTTGTTACAGGGTAAATACGATAATCACCACACACCTCTAACTTGCAGGTCGGGGCTGCACTCAAATATTGAACAATCTTCATTTGGTGCTAGTAAATCATTGATGCAACAAGAACTTTCATGAATCATCAAAACCTATAGTACCTACTTCAATTTATGATGTGTTGGATAATTAAGAATGAAGACGATAAAAGCTGTATTTGGACTCATCAAACATAAAGTCCGACATTAACCAACTCACTATTTGCATGGAATGAGTGTCGGTCCTCTGAGGGGGTCAACCCCAAACTTGTGTTGTTGACGCTCGTCAGTGGGTCATTCCTTCATTTTATTTATTTATTGTTTCAAATTCATACACTAGTCAAGATTAGACGAGCAGAATCACGAAAAGTAAGCTTGCAATTTTTGGGAAACTTAACTAAGTAGATAAACCATAAGCTACTTTCAGCTATAATGTCATAAGTTGATATAGTTAGACATAGATATCAATCATTTCCTTTGAGCAATACCTTCCCATACCTGAGACCGATCCCAGCCAATGCTAAAAGGGTCACATCTGTAGCAGCTACAACATTACTGCAAAATCAGCAAGGTGACCAACAATGATCAAATTAATTCATGCGAAGCATTGAAAATTTGGAACATGAAAATTGATTAAAAATTCGGAACATGACCAACTATCAGATTAGAAATCGAGTATTTAAGGTCACCTGACTTGTCGTACAGTTGCGCCTTTTCTTCCATGCCCATAAAACCATTGGAAAATACCCTTATCATGTGCAAGCTTCCATATCACACCATGTCCACCAGGTTTGCATACTGGAGAGAATGGTTGCCTAACAAGCCATTGGCCATCTTCTGCACTAACAGCCGGCACAAGAGGCTGGCAGTGGCAGTAAAAAGGAAAAACAAAATAGATTACTCAATTGCACACATCTGTTTAAATGGCAAGAATACAAATTATTTATAAAAAATAATAAAAAATAAAAAATAAAAAATAAAAAATAAAAAATAAAAATAAAAATTCAAAAGCTTTCCATATGAAACCTGTTCAAAGAGCTGGAAACTCGAACAACCTCTTCCGAACCAACTGAGAGTTTCACACAGTGACGTGATACGCTCATGGTTGTTCTTAGCTGAACTTGTCATAATTGCAACAGGCGTGACACATTGCCTTCCATGGATCTTGAAGTATAGAAACTCTCTTGCCTGAAAATAACAATCAAGACCAACATAAATTGACAGTAAAAACATACATATATACAACACTGCTCCTTAACCTCAGAAGGTAGAAAAGGTGTTATGGGATTCACCAACCTGAAGATCTCTTATAAGGCCTTCCAGTAAAGTCCGTCCGCAGAAAGGGAGCATTGCTGCAGGAAGACATTCACCTGTGTCAGGGTCAACCAAACCAAGCCTGTCCCCAGAGCCTCCCAAGGGATATATTTCACCTAGCTCTGGTAAACCCTGGAAATGGTTAAACCTTGATTATTAGTCTAAAATGATAAGAGATGATAAAGTTATCAGCCCCTGCCCTGATGCTTAATCCCACCAGCTTCCCGCTTCAATTTTTAAGAGAGTGTGTTGATCAAGCTAACCTCAATTCCCCACAATGCTGCTTGAGAAGCATATTCTGTATTTTGTGAAAGATCTACTCCATCGGGAACATGAATTTCTACAATTTGGCTTTTCAATGACTCATCCAGGGGCCTGGGCCAGTTCACACTACAATTTGCAGATATTGATGATGAAAGGATCTCTAATACCATTATCTGATATCTGCATTGACACAAAAATAGTCACTACAAATACTTTTTGACATGATGTACCAGAAAACTAAAGATGATTCGTACAAATATTAAAGATAGTTAAAAGAAGATTATAATGCTATTATTTAAGTACAATTTACAGATGAGTGCTATGAACCCAGATACAAGAAAAATGCATATTATTCCATCCTTAAATTGTGTTTTGTTTTTCTATTCTATCCTCTTAATGACTAAATTTCAACCTAAAATAATGTTTCGGTTTACTTGTTCCTCATTCCTTTCCCTTCAAGGAATTCCGTGATACACACCTGGTAGTAGCCCAACCGCCACATTATCAAGCAGTGCACTATTGCTGTCATTGAAAAGGGAAGCTAATGAGCGGACACATGCCGGATCCTATCCTTTCATCGGTAGGGTGGCCCGTTAGTACAGGGAAGTCCTTGTTCTCAAGTGAGAATTATTTTCTTTCAGTGTATTATATCTCCTCTTTCTTTTCACATTCTGGCACTTCTAAGTAGCTGAAAAAAAATGTGTGTCTATGCCACTTATATGTGGCTTTCAGTGATAATAAGTGGCATAGGTATTTGCTTTATTCAGACTTAAAATGATTAATTTACACATCCACGATTAACCTAAATAAAGTGGTTATAACTTATAAGTGACATATATGTGTTTGTTTTAAGACTTAACGAGTAGATTGGCAAAAGACCACTTATTAAGTAGCATTAAGCAACAAGTTTAAAAGGGTACATGATTAATTGCATCATCTTTCAACCATATGTGCAGCTCCCTCTTAACTTTTATGCCAAGCTGAGTTTTAAGGATCATCTATAATTCAACAATTATCATTTTTCTTTAACAGAAATATATAAAATTTCCATTTTCCCTTCGAGTCCACTACAAGTAAATGAGTTTAATTGCTAAAGGATTTTAACATCAAATTTAGAACCAAAGGAAACAAGCTTTCTATAATCCAAAATGTGCTCCAACAATCCCCTAAATCTATTCCCACTTCAAAAGAAACACTTTTTGCGTAAAAAAAAACTAAATTTTGTTAGAATCCCAAAATGTAAATTCTTTTGAGAATGTATTAGAGACCAATTACCATTCAAGAGTATCAAGAAGAAGAAGAAAAAGAAACTTACCCTATAATTCCTCCAATCGAATTGTAAAAATGTTCCAATTCCCGCAGAGTTTTCAAAAGCAACTTCACCTGTTGACAAACCTCATCTTTTCTACCTCTCTTCCTCCCACCACCATCTTGGCCACTACTATAGTTCCAATTCTCAATCATTTCCGCCAATCCATACACCGCATTCCTCAATAAGCTCCTCTCGGACTCTAATTCCCCATCAAACACCTCCTCCTCCGATTCCGAGTCAAGAACGTGTTCTTGCCCCGCAGCCACCAAGCATTTGAACAAGAACAGCTCTTCGAGTTCAATATTCATTGAATTCAAAACCCTAGAAAATCGGTTCTTACTAAAGAACTCTTTTACTCTCGCTTCGCTGTCAAGAACTCGAACCTTATCGTCCAAGGTCTTCGAGGTGGAAATCCTGGACCGGAGACGGGTGAGCCGTTGGATTTCTCTCTGGATGTCGAAGTTTGGCGGCACCGGTGCGAACTCCACCTCCTCTGTTGTCGAGACACGTATCCTCGTGCCATTGTTCGAGAGGTGGAGCGAAGTGGTTGAAGTTAAATTGAAGGGAAGGAGAGAGAGTGAAGAAGAAGAAGAAGAAGAAGAAGAAGAAGAAGAAGAAGAGGGTTTGAAGTGAGTGTGAAGAGAGGTGGAGATTACAGGGAGGAGACAAGTAGTGAGAGAGGCGGAGGAGGGGTGAAGGATAAGAGGTGGACGCGCCATGCGCAGGTTAGTGGAGAGGAGGAGGAAGCAAGAATGGAGGGAGGAGAAGAGAGGAGCATGTAATGTTATAATAAGAACGTGCGCAGGGGGTGGAGGGTGAGAGTGAGAGGGAGATTTTATTTGAAAGGGAGTGGAGGATAGGACGAGATGCTTGAAGGATATACCAATGCGAAGGATATACCAATGCGAGGCAAGGTCGTGGACTTTGTGTCAGTATCTCGAGGAGAGATGTGGAAGTCGACGTACAAAGTCGGTTGTTTGTGACACTTGTGTCGTACTGGACGAATGGAGTCCAGATCAAGTGATCTTCATGCACAGGTTTAATATATGCCACGCACACATGCCATGTGTCACGGGCTTTCTTTTCACAAGTACTTTTCGTACGGCACTAGCAAACTTTACTCTTACTTATCAAATAAAGTTAGTCAGCCTTACCTACAAAAGACTTACTTAGACTTTAGAAAACTAAGCAAGCTAAGAACACACAAAAGAGCTTAAAAAAAACTAGAACTTGTATTGCTTGAATTCTCTGAGGTGATTACAACAAATGAGGCCTTAGCCTATTTATACAACTCCACCTTCTCAATGGACGGTGGTGATCAATTTGATCTAACGGTCTACAATGAACTTCTACACACTTTCTTATAAATATCTAAGGACTAGAATTCTATGGAACTCTATAGAATTTTATAGGCGGTTCCAGAGAACTCTCTCTAAAACAATATGGAATACTCTACATTATTTACACTTGTCACCCCTCACTTGGCTATGCAAGAAGATAGTTGTGACATTCTCCCCCACCTAATCAGGTGACGTCCTCGTTGCCTTCAAATCCTCGTACGCTTTGATTTGCTCATTGAATTGTCACATATGTTGGATTGGCTCCCAACTAGCTTCACTTTCTGGCAATCATTTTCACTTGACGAGTAGCTCATGTGTGGGAGGTTGGCTGAAATGACGCACCACACGATCTGACAAGATAGTCTCTGGTTTATTGTCATGTTGGATCCTCGTGCCCATTGGTGCTCTTTGTGAAACTCCTCTGTTTGGATCATCATGATCTTCCTTATACGGTTTCAGTAGGCTCACATGGAAGACTCGACCTTGTAGGCTTGCTTTCCCACTTTCTTGACTATGGGGAAAGGACCCTCATATCTCCTGATAAGGCCACGATGCAGTCCAGAAAGTCTGGCATGAGCATGCATCTTGACAAGCACAAGGTCTCCAACCTGGAACTCTCGAGGCCGTCTCTTCTTGTCGGCCCACTTCTTCATCCTCTTGGATGCCTTTTCCAAGTAAACTCGAGCCTCGTCAGCTTGATCATTCCATCATTTGGCAAACTTATAGGCTAATAGACTCACTCCAGTGTAGCCAATCGCAATAGAACTCGGGGTCATAGGTTGTTGTCTCATGACAATCTCAAATGGGCTACGATCCGTCGCTTCAATCTGTTGCAAGTTGAAAGAGAATTGGGCAACATCTAGCAACTTAGCCCAATCTCGCTGGTTGGCACTCACATAGTGCCTAAGATATAACTCCAGCAAGGCATTCATCATTTCCGTTTGACCATCCGTTTGAAGATGAAAGCTAGTAGAAAAATTAAGGTCGGTACCCAACAACTTGAACAACTCAGTCCAAAATTTTCCCGTGAACCGAGTATCCCGATCACTGATGATAGATTTGGGCACACCCCAATACTTCATCACATGTTTGAGGAATAAATGTGCGGCTTGCTCGGCTGTGCACTCCTTGGGTGTTGGAATGAAGGTGGCATATTTCAAAAATCTGTCCACGGCCAGTATCCAATTGCAACCCTCCGATGCGGGCAACCCAACTATAAAATCTAAGGAAACACTCTCCCAAGGTCTCTCTGGGATGGGGAGGGGTTCAAGTAAGTCGGCAGGAGATTGTTGCTCCACTTTGTCTTGTTGGCATACAAGACAAGTCTTCACATATGCTTCAATACCATCCCCCATACAAGAGCAAGAGTCCGATGTATACCTGGATGTCCCGCCCACTTGCTATCATGGCATTCTTTCAAGACTTCCTTCCTTAGGTTGTCATAAGGTGGAACATAGATCCGCCTTCCCTTAGAGTATATCAAGCCGTTCTCCACCCAAAATCGTCTTGTCTTCCCATCTTTGACAAGAGCTATGATGATTTGAGCCATGGAATCATGTGTCAATCCTTCTTTTATACGTCCATTCAAGTTGCTTTGAGGTTGACTTATGCCAGCAAGTTCTCCTTTTCTACTCAAAGCATCCGCATCAAAATTAGCTTTGTCAAGCTTGTACTCCAAAGTGTAATTGAACTCTGCCAAGAAATCTTGCCACCTAGCTTGTTTTGGTGTGAACTTCTTCTGTGTCTGGAAGTAGCTAGTGGCAACATTGTCGGTCTTGACCACAAATTTGCTCCCAAGCAAGTAATGTCGCCATTTTCGCAGGCAATGCACGACCGCAGACATTTCCTTCTGTTGTAATGTGTATCGCCTCTCAGTATCATTGAGTTTCCTACTTTCAATGGCAATAGGATGTCTTTCTTGCATCAATACCCTACCAATAGCAAAGTCGGAAGCATTTGTATGTACCTCAAAAAACATAGAATGGTTGGAAAATACCAACACCGGTTCTTCCATAATTGCCTTCTTCAATCCTTCGAAAGTTTGTTGGCAGTTTGAACTCCAATCCCAATTTTGTCCCTTCTTGAGGAAGTCCGTCAATGGATCGGTTATGGAAGAGTATCATTTGATGAACCTTCTATAATAGTTCACCAAGCCAAGGAAAGATCTTAACTCGATGACTTTGGTCGATGGTTCCCATTCTTGGATGGCTTGTACCTTGGACTTGTCCATACGAAGCTTGCCCTTGCCAATGATATGACCCAAGAATGTCACTTCCTCTTGGGCAAATAAGCACTTCTCCTTTAGACATAGAGCTCATTTTCCTTCAAGGTTTGGAACACTTGCCTCAAGTGATCCACATGTTCCTCCAATGTCTTACTATAGATCACAATGCCATCAAGGTACACAACTACGAACCGATCAAGGTAAGGAGCTAGTACCTTATTCATTAGAGTGCAAAATGTGGTCAGCGCATTAGTTAAACCAAATGGCATGACTAAGAACTCGTAAAACCCGTACCTTGTAATACATGTCGTCTTTGGTTCATCTCCTTCGGCTATGCGGACTTGATAGTATCCCGAGCGCAAGTCAAGCTTGGTAAAGTACCTTGCATCACCAAGTTGATCAAAGAGATCCGCAATAAGTGGAATCGGGTACTTGTTCTTGATAATGACCTTGTTGAGTGTCTGATAGTCAATACAAAGACGTAGGAATCCATCATGTTTCTTTTGAAATAAAATCAGTGCACCATATAGAGCTTTGGAGGGTCGGATATAACCAGCATCTAGTAAATCCTTTAATTGTATTCTTAACTCCTCGAGCTCAGGAGGTGTCATACGATAAGAAGCAAATGCGGGTGGCTTTGCTCCAACTTCTAATTCAATAGCATGATCCACCTGGTGGAAGCTTCTTAGGCAACTCGGCAGGCATAACATCCTTGTACTCCTTGAGAACATCTTGGACGCCCTTAGGTACATTCACCTATCCATCCATGGGACCTTCGTCTTCCTTGAGGGTAGCCAAGTAAGTAGGCTCATTCCTTTTTACTCCTTTAGAAAGTTGGATAGCAGACGCCATTCTCTCCTTACTTATCTCTCGTACCACGGGCACAACATAAGGTTGTCCCTTCTCCATGATGCACATGGTGTTGGCATATGGGACCAGGAACGCTTTCACCATGTCCAAGAAATCTATACCCAAATAGAACTTGTGATCATCAATTGGAGCAATAGTTATGTCGACTTTACCTCGCCATTGTCCAAGCCGAATATCGGTGCCACGAGCTATTCCTTCAATTGGGAAACTTTTAGCATTGACTCCCTTGATATATCATTTCTCCTTCGTATATGATAGGTCAATTTCTTCAGCAAGGTCTTTGGCCATGTAGACTGTGTCGGCTTAGGGATGGCAACGAGGTGGATTTGAGCAAATCCATCCCTGATCCGTCAGGAATAACGGATCCCCAATCAGCTCGCCAAATCCGTTTACAATTTTTATTATAAATCATAACCGCCCTGTGCGGATTGGCAGATATCTTCCCCGATCCACCAATCCGTTTGCGGTTATCCATCTAACTTCAGAAATTATAACAAAAATACAAAAATCCATACCAACATTACAAATAATCCATACATATACAAAATTTATAACAAAAAAAATCATTATCTGTATCAGATCTGAGATATACAAAAATTATAACAAAAAAAAAATCTGATATCAGATCTGAAATATAGAAAATTATAACAAAAAAAATCGATCTCTGATCTCAGAAAATCGATCTTGATCTCAAAAAAATCGATCTTGATCTCCGCCTTTGCTATGAAAGAGAAGAAGGGGCGACAAGAAGCGAGGGTCTCCACCTTCGCTGTGAGAGAGAAGAAGGGAGGGTCGGCCTTCGCTATGAGAGAGAATAAGGGAGGTCGCTCGCGACCTTCGCTGTGAGAGAGAAGGGAAGTTGCTCGAAGGAAGGTCGCTTGAAGGGTCGTCACTTGCGGCCAACGCTGAGTCGCTCGAAGGGAAATCGCTCGAAAAGTCGAAGGAGAATAAGGGATGAAGTCGCTCATCTGGTTTGTGAGAGCTGAGTGTATTTTTTTTTTCAGAAGTGAAAGTGATTGAGAGAAAGAGGTGAGAGGCATATGTAAGGGTTGAGGGTATTATTTTTTTAGCATATAAAGGGTTGAGGGTATTTTTGTAATATCAACACTTAAACGGATATCCGTGGAGCGGATATGGCCAAATCTGTATCCGCCCCGAATATTTAATGGATGTTGTTTAGATATCTGTATCCGCCCCAAAATCCGTTTAGGCATATCCAAAACCACCCCAAACGGATTGGGTGGGGCCGATATCTGTGAAAATCCGCCCCATTGCCATCCCTATGTCGGCTCCGGTATCCACCATGGCTTTCAAAGTCTTGTCCCCAATCTCGGTCTCCACGTACATCGTTCCACGTGGTTGTTCTTCGACCTTAGCTTGAATGGCACTTAGGAGCTTCATTGAGGCGATCCTCCTTTCCTCATTTGCTT
This sequence comes from Berberis thunbergii, assembly GCA_003290165.1. Taxonomy (NCBI): domain Eukaryota; kingdom Viridiplantae; phylum Streptophyta; class Magnoliopsida; order Ranunculales; family Berberidaceae; genus Berberis; species Berberis thunbergii. The sequence goes on along the minus strand of QNQO01000819.1, from coordinate 196,211 downwards.
CTTCCTCCATGACAAACGCGACAAGTTTCCCCCGAATGGGACACTCAAATGCCCGATGGGGTCCACTACATAAGAAGCAAGATATCTTCTTGGGCGATCCATCTCTTTTCTTTTTTCTCTTTCCCCTTGTCTTTGAAGTACTTGTGTTCCTTGGTGGACTTCTCTTTGTCTCCCCCACCTTTGCCATCATTATTCGGCCTTTTCCCTTGCCCCCCCTTGGATGAGTCATTTCTCTTGAACTCAATCAAGGATTCGGCCGCAGCCATAGCCGTTGCAAGGTCTTGCACACCTCGCCTCTTCAATTCCAACTTGGCCCAACCTGTTAGGCCATCAAGGAAGTTAAACAAAGCATCATTTTCTCCCATGTCAGGAATCTCCAAGAGCAACTCCGATAACTCCTTCACATATTCCCTTATGTGGCCTTCCTTATGTTGAAGGCGACGAAGCTTGGCCCTAGCTTCGTTTTTGGCATCCTCCGGGTAGAATTGTCTTTTGAGTTCCTTCGTAAATTCTTCCCAAGTGTCAATGGTGCACAATCATTTCTTGACATCATCAGACCTTCCGCGCCACCAAACTGTAACAACATCATTTAAATATAAGGAGACACTACGTACCTTTGATGCTTCATCTATTATGCCAACCGCATAGTGTTCCACAAGAAGTTGTCGATCTCCCTTGCACTCCTTGCCCCACCATAGGCCTTAGGTTTGGGAGCTTCGACTTTGTGGGTGATTGTCCCTGTTGTAGTCCCACCATTGGCTACCGCAGCCATACACACTGAGTTGAGTTTCTAGCTTCTCAACTATTTCCCTGTAAGCATACATCTCCGCATCTTTGACAATAATTTGGGCTTCAAGGGACTCGATCTTCTTAGAAACCATGTCCACTACTGCGTTCAAGCCTCCTTGCATCTCTTCCCGGAGCTCTTGGTCCTCCCCATTGGACGTTTGCCCCTCGATGCGTTGGTCCATGTCTTCGACTTTCTCCCTCAAGTCGAACATGGTGGCACACAACTTAGCCAACCTTTCATCAATCGCAGCGATCATGTCCTTCAACTTGTCCTTGCGGACTTTCCCATCTTTGTCGTTGTTTCCAATTGCTGGGTCGTTGACCTTTGACGACATTATCTTGTGTAGGATGATTTCACCAACCTTGCCAAACTTGGCTTTGATACCAACTGTCACGAGCTTTCTTTTCACAAGTACTTCCCGTACTGCACTAGCAAAACTTTGCCCCGACTTATCAAAGAAAGTTAGTCAGCCTTGCCCACAAAAGACTTACTTAGACTTTAAAAAACTAAGCAAACTAAGAACACACAATAAAGCTTAAGAGAACTAGAACTTGTATTGTTTGAATTCTCAGAGGTGATTACAACAAATGAGGCCTTAGCCTATTTATACAACTCCACCTCCTCAATGGACGGTGGTAATCAATTTGATCTAACGGTCTACAATGAACTTCTACACACTTTCTTAGAAATATCTAAGGACTAGAATCCTATGTAACTCTATGAAATTTTATGGGAGATTCTAGAGAACTCTCTCTAGAACAATGTGGAATACTCTACATTATTTACACTTGCCAACCTCACTTGGCTAGGCAAGAAGATAGTTGTGACACACGACAGTGGGGGACGACATTTCATTATAAATTTGACGTGGCAGGCTCTCGTTTTGGATATGGACATGGACACGGTGAAGGCACGTTGGCTTATATACATACTGAGGTGACACTCACCGATTAGGATTTTGTAAGTTTTTGCCTGATTATTAGGAATATATGTGTTTTATCGTTGATAAGCATTTGGATATTAAATGCAACTGCTTAGATGGACTAGACCGGAGCGAAGCGAAAGCGAGTCTTCATGCAATGAAAACAAGCGACCATGCGAGATGGAGGCGGCGAGAAAATAAAGTTGAATATTGTAGCCTTCGAGCTTGGTTTGGTTAACTCTATAGGGTCAGTCATTTAGTCTTTGGGCATGGATTTATAAATAAATAAAAAAAGATCAAACGATCCAATTTTAAAATAAAAAAATTAATAAAAAAAAATGTCTACGCGTTTTACTTGTGCGCGAATAGTCAGTACTTTTATTTTATTTTATTACAGCCTTTCAATAATGAGTAAAATTTATTATTGAAATTCCAAACAAAATAATTATTCATAATTTTAAGGGCTTATGTATATTTTACAAATAATTAAGAACTTTAAATAAATTATGTTAGGAACTTAGATATAATTAACAATATTTGATGGGAGCAGGTTTTGATTGTAAATAATATGAATTTATAAGGGTAAAATGGTACATGTGTGTAATATTTTTCATTTACAATTACAAATTACCTCTGGTCATTGTTCGCCTATCTATTGGTTTTTCTTGTAAATATAATAGTGTTGAGACTTAAAAGGGTATTTTGGGTAATCCAAAAATCAGGACAAAAACACACCTTCACTATTTCAAAAAAAAAAAACTTGCATTATATAATCGAGATATATGCGTAACCAGAGTTGTGAATACTTGAGCGGCTGATCCTTTAATGTCTACTGATGTTGTACTAGAATTGCCTGAGTGAGCGTAGTAATGAACATCGAATGACAGAGGAAGAGGAACAGGAGATGATGAGATCATGAAGGAGGATAAGAAAAACAAGAGATGGGGGATGGGGGCATAACAAAATAATCACACATTCAAACATATACTTTATTGCAGCTTAGCCCAACTCCGGATTCATGGCTTGTAGTCGATCTCAAATTTAATTGAGTCTTGCGGCCATAGAAGTCCAATACAATTTATATTGAGCCTTGCAGAATTAGGATCATCTGCCCATGGTGGCAATTTAATCACTAAAATGAAGTGTTGTGATACATCCATTTTTCTCTGATTAATTATTGCTACTCAAAATAGAACCATGGATATGTTTTAAAGTTCTTAATTCTAACCTAAATAAAGTGAACTATTTGAAAAGTATGTCTTAGGTTTGAAAGCATAGGGAGAGCATGCCAATTGTGATGTTCTTAAGGCATCAAATGGGACCTTCCCAGATGATTTTTTATAGTTTCAACTTTAAACAATTATGATAACTTGTATATTTTGTTGGAATAGTGTTGGCTTGAATAGTTTCACATTAAATAAGGAAAATTTGTCACAAAAGTTATAAAAAATTGCAAATGTTTAAATTTGGATAATATCGTTACTATGTATAATGAATCAATGGTTACACTATTATGGAATCAAGTTACACTATTCATTGAGGTATACTGAGGCATGATTTGTCAAAGGCCTCTGCTAAATAACACCATCATTTTTTTGCTGAAGGACACCATCAATCATTTACTTTCTGAATGACACCACCACCTTTTCGAAAGAGACCACCACTTACTGAAAGAAGAAAAAAAACAGAGAAGAAGAAGAGGAAGATGGGAGGAGACGTGAGATGAGAGATGGTGGTGGTGAAGCGGAGGAGGAATAGAGATGGCGATGGCGTAGTGTGGTGGTTGTGGTGATAAAAAAGAAGAAGAAGAAGAAGGGAGGAGGAGGAGGAGGAGGAGAAGAGGTGGTGGTGGTGAAGTGGAAGAGAGTTGGCAGTGGTGGTTGATCAAGAAGATAGGAAGAGAAGAGGATTAAGGGTTTTTTGTTGTTTATATATAGTGGTAGTATACGTCTTTCAGTGAAATTGGTGGTGTTATTTAGCATGGACCTTTATCAAAATGGAAGGATATGATGCTCCATATTTTCCTACCGTGTTTATAAAACTAGTTGGGTTTCTTATGGAATCGGGTTTTGTACCTTACACTGTTCTTTTAATATCATCAAAAGAAGCTAAATGAGTGTCTGAAAATGTGTTTTATCAACATCTATAGTTTACCAAGTCCATTTGAAAAGTTCAGATAGGGGTTTCGCGAATAGTCGCGAGAAGGGTTTCGCGACCAGCTGCGAGAGAGGGAGAAGGATTTCGGGTGTCGAGCGCAGAGAAGGGTTTCGGGTGTCGAGCGCAGAGAAGGGTTTCGTGAGAGAGGGAGAAGGGTTTTGTGAGTCGCGAGAGAGGGAGAGGGATTTCGCGAGAGAGGGAGCAGAAGGTCGAGCGCAACGAAGTTTCGCGCAGAGTGCGCCAGCGCCGCCGACACTTGCTCTGTCGTGTGGGGTTGACGCTCGACTCGCCGCCTTCACAGCCGCCGACAAGCCTCCACCGTTTGTCGCATGCATCAGGCTGACAGCAGGACTGGATTGGGCTGTGTTCTTGATGTGATGTCGGCTCCTCCAGCCGCCATCCCTCTTCCCGGGGGACCCGTGGAAGGGACGGTCAAATCATCCTTCGCCCAAATCTTGGGTAAAATTTTGGTTGACGAAGTTGCGGATATACATGTAAAAGGTACTCGATTCCGCAAAGATGGAGCCCCAACAATCGGCATCACGGCTTTGGATGAAGTACGTGGAGAGGCGTTCATAGAACAGCATGTGATTGTTTTAAAATTCTCTAGCTATAGACCAACATTGGCAGATATTCGAGATTCGATACATAGGACATGGGGAATTCTAGGCGATTTTTAGCTTGGTTTGCTTGATCAACGTCACGTGTTAGTCCGCCTTCAATCTGAGGTGGAAGCAAAGAAAGTTCTGTCAAGGGATTCTTTTTCGATTCATGAAGTTTGTTTCAAAGCTTTCCGTTGGCATGTTGGATTCAGTTTGAAGGAAGACCCGATCTCGGTGCCTTTGTGGGTAGAGTTGCCTAACTTACCTTTGCATTTATTTCATCATCCTCTCTTGAAAGCAATTGTGAATTCTTTTGGTGGTTTTTTGCAAATGGATGATCATACTAGATGCCTATCACGCCCGGGTTTTGCCCGTGTTTGCGTGGAGATGACTTTGGCGGAATCTTTACCAAATAGAGTTTGGATTGATAGGGCTAACAATAGGGGTTTCTGGCAGAAGATTGAATATACAAGCTTCAAATAATGTGCATTTTGTTCTTTGATAGGGCATCAGGAGGAGTTTTGTAGGAAAAAGTTAGGTCTTAAGGGTAGTGGGAGAGCCCCTGACCTAGCTTAAGCAGAGAAAGGCAATGCCAAGCCCAAGGTCGAAACCAAAATTATAAAGCAACAGTATGCTCCTATTGCCAAAAAGAGAAATTGCCCACTCCAGAAGTGGGTACGAGTGGTATAAAAAATTGGCAAGGTGTGGAGATTAAGGAGGAATTTGGTGTTCAGAGACAAGTGGCCAAAGATCTGGTTAAATTGGTGTTGTCAAATAGTTTTGCGTCACTTAGGGAGGATGTTGAGGAAGTGGTGTGTGATCAAGCGGATAAACAATTGGTTGGGAAGGAAACGGCTCATGATAATGCCGAGGTTGTTCCAGAATCTACGGATGAATGCCTACTTGAGGCAGGGTATACAGTTTCAGAGATTGAAAATGTATGTGGAAAACAAGCAATGACATTAAATCAGGAGGATGCGGTCAATTCAGGGGCGCTGAGTAGTCGTTTGGACGACACGAACATATACAATAATAACAGTCCTATAGTTCTTCAACTGTCAGCGTCGCGAGGAGCAGCCAGTGTTTCGACTGCAGCTGTTTCGATTGGGCAGGATGCTCCAGGTCTTCAGCGAACAAATATGATCATGTCGCCACAGCAAGAGGCTCCAGGGATGCAGCACGTTGACAATCCAGGGAGTGAAGAGATTGGCCACTCTGGTTCTAAAACAGAGTGCATTTCGCCCAATACAGGGGACGTTGCGATAGAAACAGGGTGTGTCCTCAGTTCGCCACGTTCAGAGCAAGCACCACTCAGAGCAGAAAATGCAGGGTCTTTTCCAGTGCTCGCAGTTAATAGTTCTAGGCCAAATGGAGAACATCATATTGAACCTGGTGATGTTGGAATTCAGTCGGCACAATTGGTTTTCGTTACTCATATGGGGGGCACCTCGGTGCTACTAGCACAGAGCTAGGGGATGCTATGCAGGGTCAGCAAGTGCAGGAACCCTCGGATGATGAGTTTTAGTCTTTGGTCAGGTTAAAGAGACATTTTGACAAATACGCTATCAAAACTTCCCCGGATTATAGAAGAGTCGGAGACAACTTGAATAAGGCTATATCTTTGCTCAAAGAAAATAGGCTACTTCGACTGCCGAAATTGAATATTAATACACTCGAAAGTATTAGTGAGGATAGTGATGAAGTCAACTCAGAATCTGAGCTTGGTCCACAGGCAGCGAACAGTGATTTGGATTTAGGAGCTATGTCAGACAGAAAGATGAATAAGAGGGGCCACACCAAAGATATCAGCATTTGCCCCCGAAAATCCAATAGAACTAGGAAAGAAAACAAAAGGTACAATGACTAATTATTGTCTAGGCTTGTATTGGTGAATCATATCTTTTGTGCGAGTTTGTTTCGGCTTTTTGTTAACCCTATAGGGTCAGTCATGTAACCTTCCGGCATGAATTTTTAAAGGAATAAAATGGGTCAACATCCCAATTTGATTAAAAAAAATAATAATAATTTTTTTTCTACATTTGTTTGAATAAACTACTTAGCAAATTTTTATACTCTCGTTCATCCTTCAATGTGCCCTTCTTCCCCTAACTCTCTCGAATCGAATAATAGGAAATTTGTAACGAGTGCAAATCCAAATTGGCAACTAGTTTTCTAGTAGCACATGCTCCAATATCAGGATTTCTCTATTGTTCAGCGCGGTTATGGTATCACTTTATACAAAAAGTAAATTCCTAAAACCTAATAGAAATGCTATCAAAATTTGTTATAATGGTGGTTTGTAATGCACCACAAAACAGTAGATGAGTGTGTGCTACTGGATCATCGCTAATAAAATGCTTCAATCAAAAAGCAATAGTGGTTACGGTATCAGGGCTTGCAAACTGATGAAGGGAACCCTATCTACTCTTAGCTATGCTAAACGTTATGTATGTAATGGCAGTTTTTTGCATAACCCTTTTTTTTCCCCGACTGCATTGGAGCTTGGCATCTGATGAATGAAAGGTCAAACCAAGTTCTGGCTTTTGGGAGATCAACCAGCTCTTCATGAAATTTCTAGGAAAAGCACCAGTAGATGAAGAAGACAAATTTCCTTACAGAGATTTTGGAAAGTAGATCGATATAAATTCCTGTATGTTAATTGCTGGCTTGGCTTGAAAATATTTGCATTGAAGAGGCATGAATTCATCGTAGTTCTTCAACAGATAATCTACCGGTGTGTTTGTTAAGTATCCGACCATTGTGGCTTGGTCAGGAGCTCTTCCTAATAACTCTTTTTCTCAACGCGATACAAACTATTCCACCTTATTCTCTTTTATCTAGCACTAAATTTCTACTGCTTCAGCTGCCACCATCATCTGCAGGAGACCACCATTACCTCAACCCTAGAAGCATGAAATCCTTATTCAAGGATGACCTCGCAGATCAGTCACCATTTTACAATTAATTAAAATAGCAATTTGATTCTGTTTTCAGGGCGATTAATCTTATTTAATATAAAAAAGTTCCGTTTTAATTTTCACTTCTCTTTTAATACATATATTGGTCACAGACCTCAACGCATCAATTAAAATTGATATATTTGAACATTAAGTAATCTAGTTTAAGTGAATTCATGTTTTTATGTAATTTTGTTATTTTCGAAAGATTGTATTAAACTTAGCGAAAAGAAAAAACTGATCAGGTTTTCCCTCCATATATAAAGAATGCAAGAGAAATATTTTATGGTACTATTTGATTGAAAACTATCCAACTTTTTTAGTTTTCCTTAACACTCACACAAGTACACAATAATTAAGTTCTTGGTTGAAATTAGTAAAACTGTCGATAATCAAAACCTTTCCATTCAGAATCAATGGACTAATCGATCTGACAAAACTTCAAAGTATACTTGTAGAGATACAAGTATGTAACAGACTGTTCTGCTACTATTCAAGATATCTCATATCTTGGCAGGTTTTAATCTTGCAAAAGATGTTTAACTAAGAGCTTAATCATCTTTTAATCTGTCATCATAATATATCGTATAGCCAAACAAAAACATCGATCATTCCATGTCAAAATTGTTGCTGGCACATTATGTTGCAGCAGTTTCATTTGCACATTGTGTGAAACCCCAAAATTTAAACAAACAAATAAATAAAAAGAGAAGTGGGTAATGTACTCACTGATTAAGAATGGTTTGTGAATCCAAATTGCAGAAAACAAATTGGATCAGCAACTAATGTCTTGATATGAAAAAGGATCTCAAAACTACAAAGTACCGTTATAAATGAACACAGCAATAATCCTGTCATTCAAAAGAGCACTTTCCAGTCTTGAATTAGATGTTCATGATATAACTTTCGACAAATGCATTTATTAAGTTATAATTTGGGTTTGATATATTTTTTCTGCAGTAAAACATGAAGATTATTATATATTGAAAGGACAAAGGAAAGAAAATTACACAAGGCGCAATCATAGAGCAAGGACTGCCACTATCAAAGTTTGGATGATGGTAATTAATACAAGTACTGCCATTTGAAGTTATTTTTTGCATGGTAATACATGTATTGCAACCTTAATATCTTTAGGGTTCAGAATTAAGACAAAATTGCTTGGATGCTGTTGTATTTCGAGGTAAATTTTAGAGTTTAGCTACTCCAACGACAAAAAAAAATCTAGGTTAACTAATTGGATCTTTTTGATAAAACACCACAATAAGACCTGAATTATTACTGAACCCTAGATTGAGTAATCATAAGTTTCAACCCTTAATAGATTAAAAAAAAAAAAAAAAAAAAAACAGATCAAACACTTTTTCATTGCATCAATCAATTTCTGTAACAAGAAATGTTTACGAGTCACATAGTTTTGTGCTTTCTTTCCTAATTACTGATCATTTTGCTACAGGAAACCTGTGATAATTTCTGTTCACAAATCGCGCTGAAAATCAGAGATATTGGAACAAGTGAAAAGCATAAGCTAGCACCCTTTAAAGAACTTCACCTTAATATGAAATCATGGTCAGGAAGGGTTTTTTTTTAGAGTCGGTTTGAATGCAAGTAATGGATGACATTTGGATTTTCCTCGTCTGTGATCTTTGTTGGTAGTGTATATTAAATCTAAATTTTGTTTAGCAACCTCAAGAACAATTGAGATGACACAAAATTTTTGGATCACATCAAGTGTTGTTACCATTTTGGCATTTGTTCAAACTAGATAATGCATGCAAGATGATAAAGAAAAGAAAGAAAGAAAAAAACAGCAAAGTAAAAACAAGTGGAATTGTTATTACCTTGCATGTTGATACATGGCAATGATCTACATACTCTCTTGACAAGTACTTCAACATCTCACTCAGAATTAATTGTAACCATTCATAGAGTCAGATCCAGAGTACTTGCCATTCTTGCATGCTCTCTACTACATCCATCTCCTTCCTTCAACCTCTTATTAACCTTCGACGAAGAAGAAGGTGAGTATAAAGAAAGACATAAATTGCTATCAACTTCGTCATCATCGACCTCCAAAACTCTTTTCCGCTTTTGATCATGTATTGGTGGTGCTATCCTGAGTGACAGATTCAAATCCAAATCATGATCAGGAGCCTTCCGTTTAGCCTTGCTTTGTTCTTCTTGAGTTATTCTCTGGTTTGCTGCCTCTTGATTTATCCCTCTTCCCTGGAATAATTTGGTTCTGAAGTTTGGTTCCATTGGACTTGAAGTACTAATTCTCAACCGCCAAGATTCACGATCATATGGTAATTGAATTTCGTCTTGAAGACTACTTCCATGGCTTCTCTTCTTAACTTGTTCATTTGGATCGAAATTAGTACCCATGTAGAAGTTCATCAGATTAGATGTGTGGCTCACTAGACCGTAAAATCCAGACCTTCCCCCATCCTCCGGTAGTCCACCCATGTAAGAATTAGTTCGCCATGGTCCGCTGTTGCTCCATGAAGCGCCATCATATCTTGAAAAAGAGTAACTTTATGATGTTAGGATCATCAAAAGCAATTAACACTTCCTACTAAACAAAGGTGAGTTTGTTTCCGTACCTGAAACTTGAGGTAGGCCTCTTGTTGTACCCTTGTAGCATAGGAAGCTGGCTAAGGTTATAAATATGGCGATCATTACCATCCATTAGATGCCCTTGTTCACCGATAACTGAATACAAACAAGGCCAATACAACATTAATCTTAGCAAGAACCTAAACCAGAAAACCCTAATTTTAAGATTGGTTAAGTAATTGTCATACCTTGTCCCGCGTCATCAATCTTTTTGCTCCGGTACATCTGTAGATCACACCAAAAAAGAAAATGGAGAGATCAGGATCAAGGAATTAAGCAAAGGAAAATTGAAATGAGAAATAACTATTCGGAGCTTGATGATGGGTTTTCTATGAAGAATTACCTGTAGGTGGCTTTTGACATGAGCAATACTAAGACCTTTGATGTTCATCATTTGAAGGACATGCTTAGGTGTTGCTCCTACACATAGATAACCCCTCAATAAGGAAAATTTTCTCACATGGTTACTATCGAAGAAAGCAATATGTATTTAAGTAACAAGTAGTACTGTTTTCAAAAATTAAAGCTACTCACTATCTTGTCCACCGAGCCTCTCAACAGCATGAACAAAACAATGGTGAAGATCAGGCGTCCAACGGAGTCTTGGCATCTTAGACCTTACATACTGGCGAACCCCGCCACTTGAACCACCCTTCCTCTCATTCTCTTCAACCGTGCTGTTACTTGAACTTGTTCCATTCTTCAGCTTCCCTTCATCTTCTACCTCATCCTCATCTTCTTCATCATCATCAACTTCCTCCACACTCCTTTCCGAATGAATTAGATTAGTCTTGGAACCTTCTGTGCTCCTACTACTAATACTCATCTCCATCTCCGCTTTCATTCTCTGTAACCAATTTTTCAAAGAGGTAGCTAGCTAGATCGAAGTGAACACAAAAGTCTTATTAATTCCAATTGATTAAGAACACCATATAGAAGCGCGCAATTATTGCCCAATACTGCTACATATTAGTCATCTTTCTTAATCTTTTGTTTCTTGATCTTCTTTCATCATCAACCATAGCTATCAAGAAAACCCCAAGGTCTTCACAAACCAAGTATGTTAAACAAGATATGTCCAAAAGAGATGAAAATTAATGAGCCCTAATTTTCAACCCACGCATAACAAAAGACTTCTGTCTTGTTCTAGATATATATAAATGAAAATGTTATCTATATGTGGTATGTGGAGTTCAAGTGGTGATCGATACCGTGTGTATGTATGTATCTATGTATGTACCATTCTTGGCCTACATACATGCATGTGATGTAGGGTTTGATATATAGAAAAGTGAGATAAAATGCATGGCATGGATAGAAAGGAGCAGGAAGTCTGTGTTGTAGGGTGTGTATGTGGGATCACGTTTGAATTGAGATGCTCTGCTGTCTCTGATTTGGACCTAAACTAAGAAAAAATGCCACCATTGAAGAATCACGGATTTGTCACTATTGGTGACTTTTGTGTACCAACTTGTCAATGGAGGGTGTAATGATTCAATATTGTATCATATGGATCGGTCGTAACAAGGAGACATTTGCATTCTCGGCAGGGAGAAATTAAAAGATCCTGTGGCAGGAGGGTTGGCTAAGCTAGCTATCAAGGAATTTCAATTTTCATTTTGAAGAATGAAGACTTGGAAGTGTTCAATTATATCTTTATTGAATGGGAATTATCGTCAATGCAAGTGACGCAGAAAAGTTCAAATCAGGAGGCTCTTCAAAGATTTAATTAAGTTTATGGGATCATAATACTAGGCTAAGGAATTAGGTTCTGCAATCAGAATGATGTGGCATCATTTGAACTAGGTTTTCATTTTTTTTTCGTCTCAGTCAGATCAAAATAGAAAACCAAACCCCTATTATAATTGACTGATACAAGTCCGAAATTGTGAGTGTATGTAGTCTATTATTGAGATAATTATTGTATATTAGTTGGATCTTTATTTTTATTTTTTTTCAAATGCGGCCATAGGGCTTTTTCATTCAGAGTGAGGCTAGGAAATCATGTTTTGCAACCAGGATGATGTGGCATCGTTAGAGGAGTTTTTTACAACTTTGAGATACACATAAAATCTTTGGGGATTTCATCATTCTTTCCAGATCACATCATCCTGATTGCAAAACCTGATTTCCTAACATTTTTGTTTCATTTAACATTTTTTTTTGCGGTCGGTCTAAGATACCTCTTATAATTGACCAAAACATATCCGAAATTGTGATAGTAAGACATTAATGAGATATTATCTCGTTGTTCCAATTTTATCAGATGTCCGAAGAGACAACTCCATAGCCCAAGAGTTATTTGAAAAGAACAAAACAAATGAACTAGTTTAATTCCATTCTGCGAGCACACGTTCAGTAAGATTTGTCCTCAAAGAAAACACATAAACTGGATTCCCGGTAGACCGATTTCGATCACTTAGAGATGTGGCTAGCTTTTGGGATCTCAACCAGAATTCCTACACTGAATGGAACGACGGGGCTGACACCAATACTGCCATCAAACACTTAACTAATCGACCTTCTTGAAGATTCGCGGAGGATGGTAATGAAATCAAGACACATTTTTTGTTGATTCCCTCTCAAAAATTGGACCTTTTAATAACCAGCTAGAGCACCATAAAACATGCTAATGGTCTTGGAAACAAAACACAAATTCATGATGTTAATTTATTGAGTGAGGATAGGAAATTAGGTTTTATAATCGTATTCTGCAATCAGAATGATGTGGCATCATCAGAGGAGGTTTTTTATAATCTTGAGATGCATATAAATATTTTGGTGATTTCATCATTCGTTCAAAATCACGTAACGTCGTCCTGATTACAAAAACCTAATTTTCTAGCATTTTTGTAATTTATTTATTGAATTCCAAAATCTTCAATTTCAGAGTATTGTTGATAATGATGATGATGAATGGAAGACAATAAATAAGTTGTACATGACGTCCACATGAGGTGGAAGATTTAAACTATATATGTTAAAGTATTTATGATTTCTGATATACTAATCTCATAGCTAATTAATTGATTAATGAATTTATTTTATTTTTTCAGTTTAAACTCAATTTTTAAGGAATTTTGTATTGTATATTTTCAAATTTGCAAATTTTCATCTAGAATTTATCGACAAAAGGAGTGGTGTTTTTCCTCAAATTTTCATAGTTAATTGGCAATCCGGTATTAGGTAATTAGAAGAGTTTATATGTTTTTCAGCTTTGGCGAGTTTATATCCTAGTAATGAATTTGTGAAAATTATTCCCAGCTCGTTTGGAGTGGATTTGAAAAAAAAAATTGTATTTGAAAATAGAATAGTAAAGATATATCTGAGAACGTAACCTTTTTATGTATTTTAACTTTGGAGATCCTTAATAAACTCCGCTCGCTTTAAAAAAACAAAAAACAAAAAACATCTGAAATGAAATGGTGGGTTTTTGAATGTGTTGCATTCAGAAGTCAGTATTTTGCGTCTGTTCATAAGCAAAAACAAACACCGTCTTAGTGCCTATATAATGACAACTTGGTATTAGAACTGTGTTATGTAAGAATCTAAACTATAGAGTTAACATAAATATCGACAGTTTTTTTTCATGAATCTTCCTATAAGGTGGGCATGATAATGTGAACGTATGCTCACCTAGAGGCATCGAAGAATTAAGACCTTTTTATTATAGGTTTTGACTATGGTCCAAAGCTAGACAACGAGGCGCATCTCTGGTCTCGCAACTAGGACTTTTGCTCGTGAAAAATAGATTGAGTAGGTCAAGCTTGCGAAAAAGTGTGATATAAAATATAACCAGTAGTTGAAAAATTAGACCCCCAATAAAACCCACCAAATTAAGTCTTCTTTTCAAAAATAAAAATATGTATGTGCATGTGGTTGGACGGAATCTTTGCATTTTTTGTCAAAGAATTTATAAGTTTTATTATATGGTTTCAATCGAAAGTTATCAAAGTTTTATTATGAGTAAGTTTGGGCAGTCAAGTTTAGCAGTCATTTTTTAGTCAGGTTTGGGTTTTTTTACACTTTTACTCATTATCTTTCTTTAAAACACAATTACAAACATTATTTATAGAAAGGGTACGTAAAAGTGTAAAAAGCTCAAAACTGGCAAAAAATGAATGCCAACCCTGGCTAGAATCGTTGGATTTATTATATGGTTTCGATCAAAACTTATCAAAGTGAATAAAGTGATATGCCACCTTATGACTTAATCTATCTAAAAATGATAAATTCCTCTCACGTATGTCATTTATGAACCATATTTTTCATTCGACAAAAGTTCTTTTAAACTGCTAAACCTGTGGTGTGGTATGGTGTCTTTATCTTTTGCTTTGTTTCACCACACGAGCATCTTGAGCTCCACAGATCCCTCACATGCCTTGTGATAATGACTGAGTTCTTCGCCATTAAAAGCTCTCGTGTGTTCTAAGCCATCTGCATGAAACATCCATCTCCAACTAAAGAATTAAGTAAAATTTCTATAAGAAAATCTCTCATTTGTGGTTTGTACAACAAGTGTTTGAAGGTGGTTTATTAGTAAGTTAGGGAGTTAGGGCTAATCTCATGGTCATGGAGGTAGATATTTGTTGATATGTGAAGCTAGATGAATAGTCCTGCGTTTCTTGTGATTGTGAATAGGAAATCATTGGTTTGAAGTCTCTTTGCAATTGCACAAATCATTTTTGCATATGTATTTTAAATTCTTTTTATTTTCTTAGACACGCATACATACATACATGAACTTTACTAGGGAACCAGATTTTGCAACTAGGATTATATAATATGATAATAGGAGTTTTATAACATTGAAATATGCATAAACATCTAGAGAGTTCTATCATCGTTTATGGATCATGCCATGTAGAACCTGATTGCAAAATCCTAGTCATCAAGTATCATTCTATAGACTATAACACCATTTCAAACTTGGGAAGGGTTTTTTTTTTTTTTAAGGCAAGCTAGGATTTTGAAGATTCCCGAATCTTATCAATAAAATAAAAATCATAAGAGTACATCAAGTTTACATGACTCAATTATCCCTTCATCATTCACTATATCAATCCACGGAAAGAAAACTTCATTCAATCCACAACCAAGTTAAGAGGTGGATCAAAGATGGGTGAGCTAAGGGTTAAACTCACCAAACGAGTTAATGTTCAGGTGATCTCTTGGTGCACAAGCTTGACCTCGTGATCTTGGTAGATACCTATCAAATGCTTGATCATCTTGAGGATGTGATTCTTTCCCTATCAAATGTTTGATCATCTTGGTAGGTACCTATCAAACACTTGGGAAGGTTTCTTATTTGCTAATCACACCTTGTGTCTAGATCAAGGAATGTGATTTCTCGAAAAATATCAAAATTTTACGAAACATTTATTATTTTCAACTTATCAAAATTTCTTTCGAAATCTGAAATATTCATTTCTTTCGTTAGGCTAATATCATTTTCTTTACATTTTAACCTTAGTTTAGTATTAAAATTTTGCTATATAAATAATTCTTATGCAATATTTATTTATATGACATTATGAGCTTGTCGTACTCTTTATGTAGTATATAAGAATTTTAAAATGCTTAAATTGTATTGATAACTTCAAAATTACAACCGAAATTTTTACGTTTTTTCTATCAACGTGAAATATTTCTTAAAATCAACTTATCGAAATTACCTCAGAAAACGAAGTCACAATCCTTGGTCTAGATTGTAATATCATCGATATGAGTTGACTCGGACAAACTTCACGTTGATCGACTTGACGAATTCTGTAGCCCCAACAAGCTTCTTCAAACCTTCTTGGATGCATAGAGTTGGATTTTTCAAATGATCCAAATTGGCTTTCCAAAATGCGACTTGAGAATTGTGACTAGTTGAAGCTTTCAGCTATTTTTATTTTATTTTATTTTATTGAAATATCATTTTGTAAAATAATTGAGTATTTTGTCTTGGCTGACCACATGTGAAATAATTAAATATGAACATTGGGAAGCTGTGTAAAGATTCACCCAACCTGTAATGTCAACTCTCAACAGTCCATCTCTCCTTGCCTCCCCCATTAAAAACTAGAGAAAGTATAAATGTCGAGGGAATGAGCGAGGAAACGAGCGAGGGAAATGAGGTGGCGAGGTGAAAGACGTTCATTTCTTTCGAAATGTGTGTATTGACTTTTCTCGTACGTATCTCGAAAAAAAATGAATGGTTTTCATCTCGCCACCTCATTTCCCTTGCTCATTCCCTCGACATTTAGAATCTCTCTAAAAACTATAGCAAAAACAACGAGTACCATCTTTTTTTTTTCTATTTTAGTCATTTTTTAATCCCAAATTTTGCATGAGTAAACGTGAACCTTTTAATGCGGATCTAACCCATCATTTGAGAATAAGCATGTCTGTCTTATTGCAAAGAATTAATTAATATATACATATAGAGAGAGAGAGTTATATATTTGATGTATTTCATTATGCATACATGTAGATTTGCATGAGATGCCATATTGTATATATACATCCATCATGCCATAGCATTTGTTTGGTCCTCCATCATTGACCTTTTCAATGAAGCTTCACTAGTGGTTGATGGTTTTCAAATAGAGAATTTTCTAAGGTAATAAACCACGACCAATGTTATGTAATAGAGACTTGTGTACTGGGCTCTGAAGTTGACGGGTTATTTGGTATAGACGGGTTCTGAGATTGCCAGGCTATTATGTGTGGCTGTGGACGAGCTTAAACGCTGGCAGACTATCTTGATGTTACAATCTCGTATCAACGGTGAGAGAAGGGTATGTGATAAATGTGCAAAGTTGGATTTGCATTTAAAGAAACATTAGATTTTTGTTGCCTTTTAGTCTTTAGTTACTACAACAGTTGAGACAATCAGGTGCAAAAGCACATTAATCAAATTTGATCTTTTAGAAATTTTGGAATCAAATCAAAGTTTTTTTTTTTTTTGTCAAACACGAAAATGTTTATTAAGGAAAGAAAAGGAAACATAAAATAAAGAGAAACATTTCTATATCAAGGAATGCTAAGACACCATGAAAATGTCAAAACCAAAATTTTTAAACAAATTACAAGTCGAACCCATCCTCCACAACAATTATCTAATCTCGATAAAGATAGAGTGCTCTGATATATTGAGTCCTTCAAATACCCTTTTATTTCTTTCTTTCCACACGCACCACATGAGACCACTAACTTAGCCAATCTAAATTGAAGCCTCGAAACATCAAACTCAAATCAAATTCTGACAATAAACTGCTCAAAATTGATTTGAAGAAACTGCAGTGAAGCATCAAATGGTCCAACATCTCGTCAATTTCATTGCAAAGCACACACAAAGACTCCCTGTGCGGATTCCTCTTTTCATTAACCTATCTTTAGTCAAGATCTTCTCATGCAACACTGACCAACTAAATAAATTAATTCGAGGAAAAAAGTTTTTCACCCATACCAATTTTTTGTGAAAGGAAATGAAGGGGTTGAAGTGGGTCTCATAATAAGTTGCAGCCAACATATCCGAAAAATTCACTAAGGCCAATTGTGTCCAATTGTTTTCATTAAGGCATGTCACTAGAAAAATTCACTAGGTCAAATAGAGATTCAAAACAGAAGAAAAACATAAGTTCCCTCGACAATTAGAATTTTTCAAAACATAATAGGATGATTGAATCTTATGTCATCACTCTTAACATTTAGAAAGAAAAAAAAAATCCCCCAAAAAAATAATATTAGCCTATAAATATTTATTCAATGGCTATGGTTGTTCGATCAAGTTGACTTGTCGACCTTAATATTCCACGTATTTGAATAATGAATCATTTTCAACATATATCTACCCTAATATATAAAATGAAAAAAAAATATTTTTCTTAATTAGTATTTGTAAAGAATATTATGGGGAGATAGGCAGGTTGAATTTTATATACAATCTTAAAGGTATTTATTGTCTCTCTTTCAAGCATTTTAGTGTGCCCTACAAGTGTTACATCTTACCCATCTAGACCAACATCATGACCCACTTTGTCGTGCTTTCTCATAATCCCACCCCATTAATTTAAGTAAGTTTTACATCTCAAATTCCATTCTTTTAATTATTTCCATTCTATTAGGGCTGGTATGAAACCAAATTATAGGAAATAAAACTTCAATTCCTAACGCAATAATTCGAGTGCTTGCTTTAGTAGAATTTACGAAAATTAGTGTTCTAAAAATAGTTAGGCGATAAGCTGGGGCGAGGACAGAGCCTAAGCAGGTGCATAGACGGTTTTTTTATTTATTATAATTTATAAAAGTTAAGTATAATAACATACATGTTACTTTTAATTTAATGTCAAGATAAATATACAAATGTATATAAAAAAATTTAAAAAAAATAAAATAAATTGAATTTAAATTTTTTATTTTCAAAAATCTCCCCAGACGACTGCCTAGACCAATTTTTAGCGTACTGGAAACAAAAATATGGTATTCAATACTTTCGCTCAAAATGAAAAACGTCAAAATATCTCCGTTTTCACAATAAATTCAAGCAAGTCTATTAAAAAAATAAAAAATAAAGTTGATCATTATCTCTCAAAACTTTGAAATTAAGAAAACCTTAAGATTAGATTCCACATATATCAAATGGGCATATAAGTATACCTAATATAAGTTTCATCTATAAATTAAATATAATATTTATTAAACACAAAGAACATACCATGCAAGAACCAGGGATCAGTCTAACGACTTAGAGGTTTTATGGAAAATATTCTCTTAATTGTATCCTCCTTGAATTGAAATAATGTAATTGAGGTTCTTTCTTTCTTACATCTTCGAAACATAGTTGCCGTTTACATGCACTGCCGATTCCTTAATTTGCTCATCTGAAAATGTACGTAATACATGGAGGCGATGTTCATACGTTAGGGACCGTATAAAGAAAATAAAATAATTAATAAGTATCCGCGATCCATTGACTAAAGTAGAAGTTTCTTCTTGTGATATTTATCACGCTTTGCATTTTTTTTTTTAAGAGTGACCTATACATATTATGAGCGACAAGGACATTTCTTTGATTTTTCTTGATGGCGTTGGTGACAAATGGTTTTCAATTTATTGTTTATATTGGAATTTTTCGAGTTTATTTTTAATGGTCAATCATGTCATTAAATATATTAATTAGAGAATAAAGAATAATGATCTTCAATGAATTTAGTTGTCGTGTTACCTAATAAGTTGTGAAATTCTTCGACTGCAGGATTAAGATTTACATGTCAAAGATGATCATTCAAAGGCATTGATTAATTTAGTTTCAAGGCACCGATAACGTATTGCCCATCTATCCACTGCTACGAAGTAAGTCATTGCCATTATCTTTTTTTTTTTTTTTTTTTTTTAAATGCGAGCGGGGTTATTTAGGATCTTCAAATGTTAAAATCATAAGCATATTACATTATCAGATACATCTTCCTTATGCTATCTTCATATACATACTTCAAATCTTCCGAAAATAAGTTAGGAATAACTTCAATAAATTCAGTGTTCGGATACAAACCAGCCAAGTGATTTGCAGCCTGTTAGTAGTCTCCCTGAAATGGTGCTGAATTTTGAAAGAGAAAAATTAAATGCTATCGTTTTCTATGTTTAATCATTATTCGTTTTCTTTGAAAGTACGAAACATTTGGAAGACTTAGTAGATAACAAAAATCAAATGTTATACGTCAAAGAATGTATCAACAAACAGAGTGTGTTTTTATTGGAAAGATTCAAGGAACGTCAATATATCATGAAATTGTCAAAAAAAACAAGTCTCTAAAGAAATTACAAGCATTTATATAGCAAGGAATGTCAATACATCATGAAATTGTCAAAAAAAAAACAAGTCTCTAAAGAGATTACAAGTTGAACTCATTCTCCACAACAATTTCTTAATTTCGATAAAGATAGATTGCTCTGACTTGTTGAACCCCTTGAAAAACTCTCATATTTTTCTATTTCCATACACATCACATAAGCACGCGAGGAACCCTACTCTATCAAAAGAAACCAAAATTGGTTAAGATCGTATCAAACAATTATTTTGGCATTTGGTTATTGTGATAAGATAAAATTTGCTCGATGAACATTACACGCGCACTTCTACTATACGAAAATTGGAACTAAATTATTTTTGCATAAACAACTCTGATTTTTTAAGCCTACAGTACATTATAGTAAAAAAGATGTAACCCAGATAGAAATAGCGATCAAATATTGTGACCTAGGGCTGGTAATGGGTTGGTTTAGGTTGCTATTTTGACGGGTCAAGCAAGTCAGACCCCAACTTGGCCAGTCTAGTTATCGACTCATCGTGCCTCTCCACAAAACTCAAATCCAACTCACTTATAAACAAGCTAGCCATCCCCCGCCCGAAGTCAGGACTCGTTTAATGAAATAAAATTTTATTCTATTTTAACAAATGATATAACCAAGGAATTTTACTTCACAATAGGAAATATTTAGTCCCTGTTATAGTTCATTCATTCCCAAATATTTTTAAAATATGTTTGTAATATAGATTGCAACCATGTTTTGTTTGCAATTAAGATGATGTGGTATTGTCATAGGAGGTTTTTTATAATCTCAAATACACGTAATTTTTTGAAAATTTTATATGTAACGACCCGATTTGTACAGTAAAATATTGTTCGCTTTGGGCCTAATCGATTCGTATGGCTTTAAAAGACCTCTTACTATGGGATTCAACCTCGCACATATATAGCACATCACCATCCCGCACCCAGGCATTCAGATATTGTCCTCTTTGGCAGCATTCTGCACATCCCTCACTCAAGGATTTGTTGCTTCCACCCACTTACTGGGGCTCCACAGGGCCTCTTACTATGAGGATCCAACCTCGCACATATATATCACATCACCATCCCGCACCTAGGCGATGTGGGACTATGATTCCCCTTGTAACTCGTCCAACCTCTCCCGGCCTGTTGGGCTCCAACCCTCACCCTCACCTCAGGTCCGCCCACTTAGGGTCTCACAATCCACCCCCTTAAGGCCCAACGTCCTCGTTGGCCACACAGGCACAATGTCCACGTTGTCCGAGGGCCCACCTCCACGTGGCACACTTCAGGCTGGGTCAGGCTCTGATATTATTCCGTCCTCTTTGGGCAGGGCAGCATTCCACACCTCCTTCTCTCAAGAATTTTTTCCTTCCACCCACCTACTGGGGCTCCAAACGCATCGATCAGAGTATGCACAGTGCAGCGCAACACCCCACAATCGGCCCTACTCATTCCCGATATTGTCCTCTTTGGCAGGGCAACATTCCGCACCTCCCTCCCTCAAGGATTTGTTCCTTCCACCCACCTACTGGGGCTCCAAACTCGTCGTTACAGAATGGTATCAGAGTCTGACCCAACCGAAAGTGTGCCACGTGGAGGTGGGCCCTCGGGCAAAGTGGACGTTGTGCCTGTGTGGCCAACAAGAATGTTGGGCCTTAAGGGGTGGATTGTAAGAAACTAAGTGGGCGGACCTGAGGTAAGGGTGAGGGTGAGGTTGGAGCCCAACATGCTCAATAGGCCCAACAGGCCGAGAGAGGTTGGACGAGCTACAAGGGGAATCATAGTCCCACATCGCTCGGGTGCGGAATGGTGATGTGCTATATATGTGCGAGGTTGGATCCCCATAGTAAGAGGCATTTTAAAGCCGTGCGGGCCGATTAGGCCCAAAGCGAACAATATTTTACTGTGTTGATCGGGTCGTTACAAGAAATTGTAAGACCCTAAGTGGCGGACCTGAGGTGAGGGTGAGGGTTGGAGCCCAACGGGCCAGGAGAGGTTGGACGAGCTACAAGGAGAATCATAGTCTCACATCGCCTGAGTGTGGGATGGTGATGTGCTATATTATATGCAAGGTTGGATCCCCATAGTAAGAGACCTTTTAAAACCGTGCGGATCGATTGGGCTCAAAACGAAAGTTACCGTTGCTAAATTACGAACCAATTTTATCATCTTTAACCTTATGTCACGGCTGTCACCTAATGTTATTGGATAGATTTGTCCTAATATTGTATGGTAGACTTGCAATAAGATAATCACATATATAGTAGACTTCAAACAATGATCGAACGTAACAATTAACTTGTCCTGTCAAAACGAGATGCTTAGATTATGAATTACATGTAGAATCCATACATCACGTTGGATATTTGAGATGTTGGATTTTGAATTACCATGTAAAATCTACTCATTGTATATTGTTATTCTTAATAGTGTAGCAATCGTTCTCATACTTTTAGGAAAACATGTCACACTGATTTTTGGGTCGTGTTTTTTGTCACTGCTCAAATAAGTCATGATGGGGTACCAAAATATTATAGGTTAAGTCAAAATCAAATTAACTATGTTACCTTAATTATATTATAGTTAAGTCAAAATCATGGGGTATTCCAAACAAATCACTAAATTATCAATATATATGAATTACTAAACATTGGGTAATTATAATTTTCCATTCTCATCAACGTACTATCATAACTTATATGCATCATCATTATAGTATATTACCTTCACTTTTTTTTTTTGCTTGAGAATAACTTTCTTGGGTTTTGATCGTCCAAACTACCCCAATCCAATAAAGCATATTATTTTTAGCCCTAATTTCACGATGTATAATGGTACCAGGTACTGTAGATGTGCTCGAGATAGGAAATATACGATGCCTAGTACCACCAAGGCACCAGGCACCATAGTCTTGTTCTATTTCTATATGATAAAAAAATGTTAGTGTACCTCTGTCTTCATTGGGCCTAATTATAGGCTTGTAGATTCATAATTATCCTCATTTATAAGATCATGCTGAGTTGGCTTTATAAGGAAAAAAATATGACACTCTTGAAAATTAAAGTCTTTACACATCAAACACCAACAATAAATTGCCATTATAAAGTAGATTTTGGCAGTGTAATTAACTTTGATGGGGTCATGTACTTGAACTCGACCTAGGGTAATTGTTTGATTCCTTGTAAAATTTTAATTTGTTTGATGTGGTGTTAAAAAAAAGAAAAAAAAAACAACAAAACAAACAGAAAGAGAGAGGAATAGTGTCATTTTGTGGTTGTTTTAACATTCTTTGGTGCTATCTCTCACAAGCCTTATTCACGAATGCATTACATTAATCAGTGTTGGGACTTTGGAATATGGGAGGAGGGCAATTTTAGAGGAGAATTCCTAAATGGCGAGGAAGTTCATCCCCTCGAAACATGCATATGAAAATGATGGGCGCATCTCAAGGGAAATGGACGATCCCCTCTCTCCCTCCCTCGCTGATTCCTCAACCGCTTCCTTGTTGTGAGAAAGCTCAATTTAGAATTCAAAGTAGATGAGTTTAACTTGACAGACATTCACTTTTCAATTCCCGTTACAAAATAGATGAGTTTTATACATTTAGGATTTTGCATTGTCTAGCATTTTAAACATGACCATAAACTAATTATGGTGGCCGAAACCTGATTTTTGCAGTCGTTGCCACCATAACCAATCCATGGGGGTTAGCTAATAAAATAGGGTGGTGTTCAAGGACATATCACAATTTTGACATGTATCTTGAGGAAATTTTTGTCGAGTTCAACTAAAATTTTAACACCAATATCACTGATGTCAATTCACAAATTATCTTAAAACTCATTATCAAATGGAGTTAAAAAAAACGAGTTTGTCTAGTCAGTGAAGCTTTAAATTCATTTTTTTGTTAAGCTTTGACTTTTTCACACTTTTACTCATTCTCTTTAAAACACATCATAAACATTATCTATAAAAAGAGGTAGAAGTGTAAAAATCTCAAAGCCTGACTAAAAAGTAGCTATAAAAGTATGATTGCCTAAAATTAGGAAAAAAATTATAAAAATAAATAAATAAATATTTCTATTTGCACAACAACTAGTTTTGAACTTTTTTATTGTCTCAATCAACGTTTGTTGAATGAGTTTGTCTAAACAGCCGGACTTTAAAGTCATTTTTTGTCATGCTTGGATTTTTTTATATATTTACTCATTATCTTTAAAACACAACGACAAGCATTATCTATATAATGAATATAATTATATAATGTAAAGCCTAAAACCTGATTAAAAGAAATGGCTTTATAGTCTGACTGCGAATAATTGGGATTGTTGAATTAAGCTAAAACTTGATCGCATTAAGCTACAACGTTAGCCTAAATGAATTAATGAAAATTATAGCTCATTTGCTTGTTCAAACTTATCCCAAGTCTCAAACCAGGTACGGAGAAGTAAATCCCTCAAGCCCACGCCCAGCAACAATTGAAGGATCTATAGTCCGAAGAGGCCCAATTAAAATGGATTGGTATTCTCAAGGCCCAAACAGGGCTGAGCATCTGCCCAATTTCTTTTGGGGATTAAATATTCTATCGCGATGGCAATTTCGAAATTTAAAATGATGGATTGACATATATCACTTTTGATTCCCGTTAATAAATAGAGATATGCAGATTTTCAGTATTTGCAGATTTCAGTATTTTTTTTCAAAATTAACTATAGTTATTATGAATTCATATGTAGAGTTGACACACAAAAATTATGAATTCATAGTTGTTATTAACATCCATAATAATGTTTTATAAAATTGACACACATAAATTATTTTCTCAATAAAATGATCGATAATTCGATAATTCTTGTCTACTGTATATGTCCACCTTCAAACCATTGGTGGCATTTCGTATTTAAATTGTCCAAAAAAACTCACCCGGTTCTATTTTTAGTCCTCTTTTGCTCCTCAGTCTATCACTTGAACCCAAGAGTTGTGATTTCGTTTTTCAAGTTAATTTCTACTTTCCTGATTTCACAATATTTATTTTGTATAGAAAAAATGTAATTTTTTTATTGTTACATGCATTTTTAATTTAATTCTCAAATACTAAATAAAAATCTTCCACGGTCATTTAAACTACATATTACATGAGAATCACTCACATAACAAACATTTGCCACCAAAATATTATTATAGCATGCTAATATTACTAATATTGAATTATTTTATTCAAAAAATGATTTTAAAAAAACTATTTCTTCACAAAATAGATTATTTAGATATCGTAGTTGGTGTAATGATTAATTTGTGCCCACTTTTATGACCAACTGAGAAATTATTTTATTAACTTAAGTCAACTCATAAAGTTATAAAAACATCTTAAATGCATGTGTTTCTTATTCCATAATGTAATTAATTTAATTAAATTTTTCACTATCGAAATTTGATTTCATATTCTCAATGCATGTGTACTTATAGAGTAATATATTTTATTCTTTGTCGCTATTTAATCACAAGTTATCTTACCACAAAGCATGATCATAACCTAAAAGTAAAAATAGAAACCAATATTGAATAAGATAATTTCATGTAAACTAAATAGTGATAGAGAATTAAAGCAACCACGAATTGAAAAAAAAAATTGTTTTTCCAATTTCAGATATATCTTCACAACAGTCAATTAAACGCATTCAAAGTGACAAAACATTTAAGAATAAAAAGAATGTTAACAATAAAATATTAATGTAGTCATTTGTAGCTAAAATGTCATAAAATAATTGCTCAAACTGCAACTAAATAGCAATAAAATATAAGAAAATAAAAATGAAACAAAAAAATAATGATTAATGGGGCGGGAGGGGTTAAGGGTTAAAAAATATATATAAAATTATAATCATTAATAAAATACTCCTTGTTGATCGCAAAAGTATAAAATTATGTTTTCATATTTATTTAGAAATGATAAATATGTTATATAAGTGTATTGAATTAGCATTGGTTAATGAAATGTCATTGTTGGTCATAAAAAGTAAAAAGTATGCACAATTAATTATTACATCAACTCCGATATCTAAATTTTTTATTTTGTGAAAAAATAGTCCTTCAAAGTTATTTTCCGTTATTTATTTTCTTAGAAAAATTCATTTGAGAAAAAAATTAATATTTCAAATTTGAAAAAATATTTAGACAATTCTAAAATATAAAATATTTCAGGGTAATTTGTAAATTTGCCTCCTATTATACATAGCTAATTCATAAGTAGAGCCCATAATTAATGCACTATTACAATTACCCTCGTTACTAGCAGTCAACGTCCAAATACCGTATATTTCAAATTAAATGACCAAAATGTCCATCAAAATCTTAGATTTAATATTTTGTATCTCGAACATCTAATCTCGAGGAAAAATCCTAAGGGCGAATTGATATCTTAATCATATCTTGAGAAAAATCCAACATTGATTTAAAATTTTTAAATCAAATAGCTCATATCGAGGAAAATCCAACTGATTTAATCTTACACAACTCATCTCGAATAAAAGTATATTAAATAACGCATCTCAAGAAAATCCAATGGTCCAGATTTTATATCTCAAACAACTCATCTTGATGTGAATCTAACGATCCATTAACTAATTGTTTTCCAACCTCGAGGAAAATCAAACGGTCTAAATTTAATCATTATTAAAAAGTAGTCGTAAACGCATTTCGAGGTAAATCTAATGTTTCATATTAATTGTGGATACATCTCGAGGTAAATCTATCAGTTCAAGTTAATTGAACACACATATCGAGGTAAACCTAATCGTTCAAATTTATTCATGCACGCATCTCGATAGAAATCTAACGTTTAAAAGATTTTTCATTTTTGCGTCTCGATAAAATTTTACGATCTAAATTTAATCAGTCCAAATTATCATGAACTCATCTTAAGGAAAAACTAAATGATCAAATCAATTGTACACACATCTCCAGATAAATATAACTGTCATAATTTGATCATGCGCATCTTGAGAAAAATCTAACGGTCCAAAATTTAATAGTGATGAATCTATAGGAAAATCTAACGTTTAAATTCAAACAATCCAAATTTAATTGTGCACACTCGAGGTAAAACTTACATTTCAGATTAATTGTGCAAGAATCTCTAGGTAAATCTATTTGTTGATATTAATTGTGCATGCATCTCGAGATAAATCTAATGAGTAAATTTAAATATTGCACGCATCTCAAAAAAAAAATTTACGATTTATATTTACTTTTGCACACATCTCAATAAAATCTGACGGCTGTAAAATATAACTTTTTCATCCTCCTATTATCCTTATTTCTCCTTGTTTCACAGCATCACTGTCATCGAAGCAGATGAGGAAGAAGGGAAGAAGAAGAAGAAGGAGGAACGAGGAGAAGAAGGATGAGGGAGGAGGAATAAGAATTGAAAGTTTTTTGCCGTTAGATTGCCTTCGAGATGCATGTTCGATAAAATGTAAACAATTAGATTTTTCCCAAGATGTGTATATGATTAAATCTTAATCGTTAGATTTACCTTGAGATGTGTGTGATTAAATATTGATTGCTAAATTTACTTTGAGGTGTGTGCATGATTAATTTTCGACGTTGGATGTACCTCGAGATGTTTTGATTAAACTTCGACAATTAGATCAACCTCGAGACATGTGTGATTAAATCTAGACCATTAGATTTAACTTGAGATACGTGGGATTAAATTTGGATCGTTAGATTTACCCCGAGGTACGTGCATGATTAAATCTAAACCGTTAGATGTATCTCGAGATGTTGTGATAAAATATGGGCCGTTTATTTTATCTCGATACGGGTGTGATTAAATTTGAAGCGTTAGATTTATCTCGAGATGAATTGTTTGAGATTCAAATTTTTAAATCAACTTTTGAAATTTTTTCGAAATACGATTATGATTTCATTTGGTCCTTATATTTTCATCAAGGTGAAATGTTTGAGATAACGAAGCCCAAAATCTAAGCCTTTGATTTCTGAGAGGTATAAACAAAAAATCATCCATTTTTTTCCTCATTTTCACACCACCTACTTTATTTCTCACACCACCTATATAAATAAAAAGACAACGACTACCTTGCACCACCACATTCTCTCTCTCACACCAACCATTGATTTTTTTATTTTTTACTTTTTCACACCACCTATATAAACAAAAATCATCAAATTTTTCCCCCACCATTCAAATCGACAAGGCAATGGTTTCTCCCTCCCCCATTTCGAAATCTCATTTTTCAAATCTCTCCCCATACTCAAATCTCTTGCAAATCTCCTCCCTCTCCCTCGAAAACTCTCAAAATCCCCTTAAACCCAATTCAATAAATACGCATAACTTAACATAACAAACAAACCCAAACTCAAAACGAAAAAAATGAAAATATATGGTAACTTTCGAACCAATTTAAACCATCAATTAAGACTAATTCTTAGCTCATCAAAAGCACGAAAGTTGTAGTACTCTGAGTTATCTAATCAACACAACTTGAATCACTTGAAAATATTTTGAACTGAGCAAGTTATAGCCATTTTAACTAAAGTCGTGCAAATATATCGGAAAATGAAAATGGGATTAGTGTTCTGACTTTCGACTGACTTATGTGCTTGATCAATACTGATTTTGAAGTTTGTCAAAACACAAACGTTGTAGTACTCTCAGTTATCTAATAAAAAAAATTTAATCACTTTAAATATTTTGAAATGAGCAATTTATGGTCATTCTAGTAAAAGCCGTGCAGAAAAAAATTGTTTGTAGTGCGCTCTGCACAAATTTTGTTGTTTTGTTTTGTTTTGTGCGACTTTACTAAAATGACCATAAACCTGTTCATTTTTAAAATATTTTTAAAGTAATTTATGTTGTTTTTATTAGATAACTAAGAGTACTACAACTTTTGTGTTTTGACCAACTTCAGAATCAGTATCGATTGAGCACACAGGTTAGTCGAATGTCAGAAACACTATCCCGTTTTCATTTTTTCGGACAAATTTGCGCGATTTTAGTAAAATGATCATAACTTGTTCATTTCAAAACATTTTTAAGTGATTCAAGTTGTGTTTATTAGATAACTCAGAGTAATAAACATTATTGTTTTGATGAGCTTAAGAATCAGTCTTAATTGAGGGTTTAAATTGACTTGAAAGTTACCCTGTTTTCATTTTTTTCGTTTTTAGTTTGGGTTTGTCTGTTATGCATATTTATTGAATTTGGGTTTAAGGGTTTCAACTTTATGGAGATTTTGAGAGTTTTCGAGGGAGAGGGAGGAGATTTGAGTGTGGGGAGGGATTTGGAAGAGAAGACTTTGAATGGGGGGGGATCATTGTTGATTTGAATGGTGAGGGAAAAAAAATGAATGGCTTTGGTTTATATAGGTGGTGTGGGATAGTAGAATGGTGAAAGAGAGAGAGGAATTGGTGGTGCAAGGTGGTCGTTGCTAAACAAAGACCATCCATTTTTTCTTCACCATTCAAATCGACAATGGTTTCTCCATCCTCCATTCGAAATCTCTTGCAAATCTCCCCACTTTCACTAAAAAAACTCTCAAAATTCCTCAAAGTCGAAACCCTTAAACCCAAACTCAATAAATATACATAACTTAACATAATAGATAAACTTAATAAATATACATAACTTAACATAACAGAGAAACTCAAACTGAAAAACGAAAAAAAACGCAAAACAGGGTAACTTTCGACCAATTTAAATTCTCAATTAAGACCGATCTCAAGTTGATCAAAATTAAAAAGGTTGTAGTACTCTGGTTTATCTAATAAACACAACTGAATCAATTAAAAATGTTTTGAAATGAGCAAGTTATGGTCATTTTACTAAAGTCGCGCAAATATGTTTTGCAATGAAAATGAGATAGTGTTTATGACTTTCGGCCAATTTATGTGCTTGATCGAGATCGATTCTCAAGTTGATTAAAACATAAAAGTTGTAGTAATCTGATTTATTTAATAAACACAACTTGAGTCACTTGAAAATGTTTTGAAATGAGCAAGTTATGGTCATTTTACTAAAGTTGCACAATCTGAACGAATCCCGCATACCCCGCATTGCACAATGGAGACCTTTTCAATTGATTTAAGTTTTGTTTATAAGATAACTTAGATTATTACAAATTTTGTTTTTTGATCAACTTTATAATCGGTCTTGATCGAGCATATAAATTGTCCGAAATCAAGAACACTATTCCGTTTTCATTGCAAGACAGATTTGCACGCCTTTAGTAAAATGATTATAACTTGCTCATTTCAAAATATTATTAAGTGATTCAAGTTGTGTTTATTAGATAACTCATAGTACTACAACTTTTGTGTTTTGATGAACTTGAGAATCAATATCAATTGAGGGTTTAAATTGATCAAAAGTTATTCTATTTTGTATTTTTTTTGTTTTGAGTTTGAATTTCTCTGTTATGCATATTTATTGGTGGTTGTAGGAAGTTAAAAAAAAACTCACCGTAGTGTGAGAAAAAAAAATGATGATGTGATGTAGTCGTTGCGTTTGGTAATTTGTGACGATCAATCAACGTCGACAACTAGTCAAGGGCTAATGTAACGATGATTAGTGATGCGAAAGTTACAAGTAACCCAGTATTTAAATGCAAAAATTCTAAATGGCTGAGGAAACCGGCGAGGAGGTGGGTGTGATGCTCATTTTCTCGAAATGCGCACTTATTTTTTCGGGATATACAACGTTGTGAATCTCGAAGGAATGAGTGGTAATACCCACCCCTCGCCCGTTTCCTCGACATCTAAAAGTAGGGCGATGGTTCGGTTTTAAAATTTTCAAACCGAAATCGAACCGACCATTAACAAAACCGATCCGAAACCGAACCGATTTCAATTTATGCAAATCGTAACCGAACCAAACCGACTAAAATCGAACCAAAATCGAAATAAAACCGAACTGAACCGAATATTTAAACATATTATATTATTTATATATAAATATAATATATTTAAATATTAAATAATATAATATATTTAAATATTCGGTTCGGTTTGGTCGGTTTAAATCACATAAAAACCGAAAACCGAAACCGACCACTTCAGTTTTACATTTTTTTTAAATCGAAACCGATCCAAACCGAATTTAAACCAAACCAATCGATTCGATATTTTGTTCAGCCCTATCTAGAAGGGCTGATTTAAATGTCCAGAAGATTTTGGAGAAATTAGATCCTTGCTTGAACCTTGCATGGCGGGAAGAAAAAACTGAGAAGGCTTCAAAAACCCAAATTCAAATTAGGGTTTCTCAGATTCTTCATAAAAACATATATTCTTCGTTTATGGGTTCCTCATTCGTCGAATTTGAGTTCCACATCAGAAGCCCAAATTGATTTCTCACTCTAAGGATCGATTTTTTGTGGAAAAATTTCGAGTTTTGTGAGTAGGATTCATGGCTTTAGCTCACGGATTAGCTTCTTTGATCGAATTGGGGTTTTCAAGAACCTCTTGTTGTTTGTACCCAAGGTCTCAATTTGTTGTTTCAAGGTTTAGTTCGAGTTTATTGGTGCAATCTTGTTTTAGGGTTTCGCTGAGAACAAAGGGGTTGAAAGAGAGTTCATATGTGGTGAGGAAGAGAAGCGGGGTTGGGGAATTCAAGCTATTTGGGTCAATTGAGTTTGAACCAGTTCTTGACAAGTGATGAGGAGGATGAAATGAGTGAAGGGTTTTTCGAAGCGATTGAAGAGTTGGAGAGAATGGTGAGGGAGCCAGCAGATGTTCTTGAAGAGATGAATAATCGGCTTTCATCACGGGAGCTGCAATTGGTATTGGTGTATTTTTCGCAAGAAGGGAGGGATTCTTGGTGTGCATTGGAGGTGTTTGAGTGGCTGCAGAAGGAGAATAGAGTGGATAAGGAGACTATGGAGGCTTATGGTTCGATTATGTGTGGGTGGGTGAAGAAGTTGATTAGAAGGGGAACATGGTGTGGGGATGTGGTTGATCTTTTGATGGATATGGATTGTGTTGGGTTGAGGCCGAGTTTTAGTATGATGGAGAAGGTGATATCTTTGTATTGGAATATGGAGAAGAAGGACAGTGGGAGTTTTGTTTGTTAAAGAGGTGTTGAGACGGGGAATTACGTGTAGTGTGGATGACGAGGAGAGTGGTAAAGGAGGCCCGACAGGTTATCTTGCATGGAAGATGATGGTATGCATCTCTTTTTGTGATTTAATTCCCTAATATAGTATTAAGAATTAGATAGAATTCCCTGAATTTTGTGTTAGGTTTGTAGTGTTAAAAAATTGTTTTGAAAATGAACAATATATGCTTCACAATGCATGCTTCGGTAAAATGTAGGTTAGTGCAGCTCTATAGGCCTAGTCTTCTTTTGTATATGAATTTTCTACATTTTGCAGTATGTTGATAAATTATAATCACTTGAAGTGTTTACTGTTGTTCTCATTTTACATTTCGATACATATTGATCACATTTATCTTTGGAGCTTTGCTTAAGCAATTATAACCTTGTTCGCATTACTTGCATGCTATCATCTTTTGACATGATGTTAGCACAGTGTATTAGATTGATTGGATTGTTTCATCAAATTTTGCACACGATGGTATAATTATTACCGTCTGTTTGGGTTCTTTCATCTAGTCCCTTGGGTTTAGAACGTTGTTTACTGGGATATGATACAATAAGAAGTAGAACTACTGGTATACTTGTGCGACAGTTTTTGGATGATCTGAACTTTTTCTTTTGTTTTAGGTTTTATCCTAAAACCACCTGAATTATGCTTTGTATTATTGTTAGGTTGATGGAGACTACCGTAGTGCAGTTAAATTGGTGATCGACTTTAGGGAGTGTGGTCTAAAACCAGAAGTATATAGTTATCTCATTGCAATGACTGCAGTTGTCAAGGAGCTAAATGAGATTGCAAAAGCATCACGGAAATTAAAAGGTTACATGAAGGCAGGTTTGGTAGCTGAGCTTGATGTTGAAGATGTTAAGCTTATAGAAGATTATCAATCAGATCTTGTCCACGATGGGGTTAGATTGTCCAATTGGGTGATTCAGGATGGAAGTTCTGCATACTCCGGAGTAGTTCATGAGAGACTTCTAGCCATGTACATTTGTTCTGGTCGAGGGCTTGAGGCTGAGCAACAGTTGTGGGAAATGAAGCTTCTAGGTAAGGCACCTGACAGAGGGCTTTACGACATAGTCCTAGCCATATGTGCTTCTCAAAAGGAGGTTAACTCTGTTTCGCGGCTACTCACTGGCACAGAGGCTAGCAGCTCCATACGTAGAAAGAAAACATTATCCTGGTTGTTGAGGGGATACATAAAAGGTGGGCATTTTGAGGATGCTTCAGAAACTGTTATAAAAATGCTTGACATGGGTTTATGTCCCGACTATTTGGACAGGGTAGCTGTGTTGCAGGGGCTACGGAAAAATATACAGAAATCGGGAAAAGTAGAACCATATATCAAGCTTTGCAAGCATCTTGCAGATGCAAATCTTATTGTACCTTGTGTTGTATATTGTATATATATAGGTATAAAATGTGGATAGTTAAATCATTATAAGAAGAATCTGTATAGGAGGTTATAAGATTTCACGAGTTGTGCAGGCGGTCGTCAAGAGGTCTAGCTAGCTGTGATACCTGGCACCGGTTCTCTCGAAAGGTTTTGTATATCATCATGTATAGTGGTGGATGCGGCAAAATTTGTACTGTCACATCAAGTCCGCGCCTGGCTTATCTCTGAAGATTTGTGTATCACAACTTGTAACTGTTGCATCAAGTGGTGCAGCTCTAAAGAAAATACCTTGCATGCAGTGGATATTATGTGTAAATACTCATTTCTTCAGTAAGGTGTATATCAGCATTATGAAACACTCATATACGAGAGACATATATTTGCAGTCTTTTGTTAATACTTATTTTGATTTGTGCGAAGCATACAGTTATTTGACAACACGCAGCATTGATATGCAGGGGCGGACTCAGGATTTTAGTCGATGGTGGGTGAAATGAAAAAAAAAATATTTTTTTTTTTTTTTTTGAAAGGCAAGCAGGGTTTTTATAGGATCTCAGAATCCACTAAAGATACCTAGTGGTACCATCTGTCAAGCTCTAACCATTGAGATTGAGCTGTCATGCCATTGGCAAAATGATACTTATTAGTTTATAATAGTAGTTATCAATGGTAAAGCCAAATTTTTTTTCTACCTAAGCTAGTAATTAATAAAAAAATACAACTATCAAAATACATTGCATTATACCAAATTTGGATTCAATTTAGTCCAATTTTAAGCCAAAATAAGATCACTATCGATAACCTTAGCAAGGATTGAGCATAATAACTAGAATATATAACTAATATCGCAAAATAATTGTATCCATATCTAGGTGAAGCTAATTTTTTTTTTGTAATTTGCGAACCTAGTATGATCATAATACAATTTCATAGAAAAAATAGTTTAAATGAGGCTCAAATTTTGTACGAATTAGCTAATGGTATATATTTTCATTGAATTCTATAGTTATTATTTTAGATATTAATTTTAAATATTTTTTGTTGGAAGTTTTATACAATTATACCACTTGTGAGAAACAAATTCATTTATTTAATGTTAATAATTTTTATTAAA
This sequence comes from Berberis thunbergii, assembly GCA_003290165.1. Classification (NCBI taxonomy): domain Eukaryota; kingdom Viridiplantae; phylum Streptophyta; class Magnoliopsida; order Ranunculales; family Berberidaceae; genus Berberis; species Berberis thunbergii. The sequence continues at coordinate 161,717 of QNQO01000819.1, read as the reverse complement.
CTAAACATTTTTTAATGTTTGTAATTAATAATAAAATTGCATTAAAAATGAAATAAAAATGCACTCGAAGAGTATCGAACTCAGGTCTTTTACCAAAAATAACAAACCTACAACTACTACACCAACAAAGACATATTGAAAAATTTGTATAAACAAAGCTAATATTGTATTCTACATTATATAATGGATTTTTTAAAACTAAAATATATATACTAAAAATATTTAAAAAATTAAGGGGGGGGGGGGGGGGGGGGGCAGCTGCTCCCCTCGCCCCTTAGTAGGTCCGCCTATGTTGATATGTCAGGTCTTGCTTTGGTATTCATGTTGGCCAGCAGTGGTAATCTGCACTTCTATTCTGAATTTCAATATTTGTCGTGTCACTTGCCAAAATCTGTGTAGCCCGATCCCAACAGTAACGAAAATGGACTTTGATGATGATGACGATGATGTTGAGGTCTTGCTAGGTGGTTTATGGTTTAATTTTCAATGAAAACCACCAATCGAATCAAATAAGTCGGTTTGATAAAATGGCAAAGCGAAACCAAACCAAACATCAAGAAAACTGAACCGAAATTGAACTAATATTAATTTATATAAACTGCAAATTGAACCAAATCAACCAATTAAAATGTTATTAAAATCAAACCGACCGAGTAAATTAAACATATTATAAATATATTAAATAAATTTGGCCAGTTCACTCGTGTTTGTTAAAATCACTTAAAAATCGAAAACCGAATCCACCATATTGGTTTGAAAAAAATTCGTTTGAAATTTGTTTTGGGTCCTGTAGATTTTGTCCTGCCATTGGTCTGAGAGCCATTTCCATAAACGTGTTTTATTGGACTAGACTAAAATCTTGTCACCTCCCTCTTCATTAAGCGAACATTCTCTCGTTTTCGCAACTCCAAACGCGCTAGCATGAAGAAAAACTTCTAAGGTATCGTTAGATCTACTTCACTCTTTTTTAAGTAGCTCGGATTTCTCAGTGAGGGTTTCGTTCATAACTTTCATTAAATTACGGTCTACGTTAGCTACTGTCCGATAAGTTCATGTTCATAATCTGTTTGAGAAAATGTCGCAATGAAACAATGGAGGGATTATTGAAGAGATAAACTGAAAGTATGGACAATTGGGTAAGATAATTCAAAGGTTAAAACTCCATTGATTGATTGGGTGTTTACTGTTTAGAGATTCTGAGGAGAGAAGCCGCATTGTATCAACATTGCTGTCTAAGTATGCGGTTGAAGAGTATATTGAGTCTTCTCTGTGGGATGAAATGTAGTCAGTATGTAAATAGAGGACCCCATAATTTAAGTGTGATGTTCTATCCACCATTTGGATGAACCCAATGAAGAGATTATCTCCGATGATTGGTACAAGGGGGCGTACTTTGAGCTCAATAAAATGAGACACTCGTTGAAAAACGTGGATTTGATTGACGGGAAAGTAGTTAATGTGGAAGATGGTTCAGAAGTTGTGGACAAGCGTATTGAAGAGGGAATTCAGACGTTTAAATCACTCGCGAGGAACTTCCTTGGGGCGCCTTTAGTTCAACAAGCATTGAGGAAGAAGGCGGTGGACTTGTTGGGGAGCAATGTGGTTATTCCTAAAGCGTGCTTTGCTAAACCGAGTGAAAGATTACCATGACTTTGGATAAACTCACCAAGGTGTGACTTCTTAAATGTCTCTGCGCAACAAAGGGAAAGTGGTTCGTTTTAAGATATGCCCACAAGTCACTGAGCATCGCATATGGAGTGGTACTCTTGAAGAGATTCTGAATGGTTTAAAATGTGAGATGGAGTTGTTCAATCATAAATCCTTTAGAAAAAATGCGAAGATGAGTAATCAAATTATTTCAATTTGTTTAAAGTTCTTAAAAGATGCAACTGTTTCATCCAACCCTGAGTCCACTTCATGGATGCGGCTCATGCCTACAAAAAAAGTTGATTCCCCGCCTTCCCGGCAATGGGGAGATCTTCTGGATATGGTGAATGACCTCACAAAGTTCCTGGAAAAAGACGCGGGCTACTTTATCATGTTTCAAAGCTTGAGTTGATGAAAGAAGGTTTGTATCAGATCAAGGATGTGTTGGTGGATAGAGACATTGGATACAAGGAGGCTCGCCATCAGGAAAACCTCGTGCAGAAGAAGTTATCGAAGACTTTAGGTCATTCATCGCAGTGCCTTTTCACACTCTTGCAATATTATTTATGTGGAAATGTTAGGGATGTCGAAGTAGAAGTGTGTGGAGGTGTTTATGGGAGTAGTAAAAAGGATAAGTTTTACTTGTGTATTGGTAAAATTTTGACATCAGATGAAGAGAAGGCGGTGTGGAGGGGAGTGAAGCAGTTAGACAGGGCTCTTGAGTTGTTTAAGTTTGTTTGGGAGTCTGCAGGAATGAAAGGTGCTTTGGAGTTGCAAGGACATCTATGGCATATTGGAATGGAAGACAGGACACTAACATATAGAGGGAATACGTTCTTTCTACATGGAATAAGACTTGGAACAGGTCACAATGCTTAAAATGTTTCTACGAAGCGTGCATTCCTAGCAGTTGGTGACTTGGTGCTTAACGTGCACATTAGCAGGTTTCCGTCCAAATACATGATTCATTATTCTTAAAGGAGCTTCGGATGCCAGGAGCCTAGGAGGTACTCATTACTTTCTTTTCCTTGAATAGATGAGTCAAAAATAAGTATAATTTTGTGCAAAAATAACTCGTTATATGACATATGTGGCCATTTTCATTGTTGTACAATGAAGCAGAGTACAAATTTCACAAGACAGTGGTTTGAGGAGTTATGTTGTTTAATTTTATTCTTTTTGTGCTTGTAACTCAACTGAAGGAGCTCTATTGTTTGTACTAGTGCTTTGCAGTTCGAATGAACCCGGAAAAATTAGCCAACCTCCACTATCTTCATTTTGCCTGTGAAGATAGTGGGATAGTGGCTCTATATTCTTTTGATTTTAATGTTTTCGCGTGTCCGTCTTCATCCATTGTTTACCCAAAGGTTTATGTAACTAGTACGAAGCATGGTCAAGTGTCTCAACGATTGGTAAATTAAATGGCATGTGTGTCACTGATACAGTTGGCTGTCACAAGTCCTGATCCAGATACGACAGTATTGATGATTCATGCATGCTTTGATTGATATTTGTTATTATCTTAATCTTCTTTTCTTGTGATCAGATCAATCAGCAGAATACTTCGACTTTGTCATCATCAATGAGGTAATCCACTCCACCCATTGACTTCAATTATACAAACTAATGCATGTGCATGCGATTAAGGTTCATTACATGTTTACGAATTTGTATGTTAGTGATGTATGTATATATGGCCTTCATTAAGTTCATCTTGTATTTCAAACAGCCCATGATACTGTTAGCTTTGAATATACACACCATGAAAGTGATGTTACTGATTGTGGATTAAAGAGAGTCTACTTCTGTCGCTTCAATGAAAATTATGGAACATGAGCATTCCCAACATTTTGGTCCAACCTCAAATTTCTTCTGCTTATCCAATGTCTTTCCATCTAGTATTTCAATTCTGAGGCTCGGTTTGATTAATAGGAAAACAGTGAACAGTTAAAAGGTGGGGAAATTCCACCGCGAATTACAGTAGGTCCCAAACCTCACGTCAAATGCAAGGATCTCGAGTTCATCTGACAATATGCAACACAGGTCTTCCCCTCGCATGGTAATAACTTCTGATTTCAGTATACTCCAAAAAATATTGAATGCTTGTCAATTTGTTTGGATTTGATCGAATAATGCAGAATGTGACCCCATTTTTTTTTTCTGGATTTTATATCCTTCAAGCTGATAATGATATTGAATTCATTCAATTGAATGTGAATCAACCACGTTCACATATTTAAAAGTATTCAATCAGTTAGGATGATTAAGGTGGGTAAATGAAGTGAACATATTTTTTCATCGATTGTATTTTAATCAGCTAGATCTACAAAGTTCCCCTCTGATGCCTGGGTTTATTTCATCTGTTTATGCTCCTTTCGCTAAGAATCTTAATTTGTTTAGTCTGCGGCAATGAATATAACCTCTGCATCTTGCAAATAAATTTCAATGCTACGATTTCAGACATACTTAAGTTCTTCGCATGCTAGCACATCTTATAAAACCTAAATGATAATAAAAATTAATAATTATCAAGAGAAGAAATTGTAAATGGTGATGCTCAAAGAACTATGAACCTCTTTACGCAACTTGAGAGAGAGCATTGATTAGTGTCTGGAGAGGGGATTTAACACGGGAGTATTGGAATGGAGAGGCGTAGAGTTGGCTTCTATTATGGAGGAGAATTGATATTATTATGCTTAGACTTTATACATAAAATCAAAATTGGGCAAGGTAAATATTGTCGCCGTCAAATTTATCCAGGGGTTGCGACCACAATAAATAGTGCACCGGGGAGAAAATTTAGTAGTAGCTATCTGGGAATTCGAAGGTGAAACAGTCAAGAATAAATGGATTTTGCACTAATTAGAACCGAATTGAAACTTATAGATTGCCAGTTTGCCACTCTATATATATGAACTACTATTGCATTCTTTCAAGGGTGAGGGGTGCAACACGAGGACTTCCCAGGAGGTCACCCATCCTAGTACTACTCTCACCCAAGCACGCTTAACTGCGGAGTTCTGATGGGATCCGGTGCATTAGTGCTGATATGATCGCTTAATTGCGGAGTTTTGATGTAATCTTCTATCATTGTTCGCGGTTTGGAGTTCGCTTTAACCCAGCTCAATTTCCAAAAAAAAAAAAACTACTATTGCATTAAATAATTAGTTGCATTTATAATCCTGATTAATGGAAATAAATAAAAAGGACAAAAGAAAAACAAGTGTAAATGTAAGGGTTATTTAGTATGACCCCTCCACCCACTATAATAGATCAATTACTATCTGACACCAAATTATTCAAATACTAGTGGATCACCTCATTTTAGTTAGTGTATTTCGTGTCGCTTTTACTGTTGCCTCATGCACATGCACCATATAATTTTTCGTATTTCCTGACTTACCCACCCCATGCGACTCACACGTACTGAAGTCCTCGTGGCCTCAAGCTGAATCACTCACATTTGAACCGTCTATCTTATCCCCCCCTTGGGTTGAATGATTGATCGTGGATGGAGACTGGGTTGAAACCATTCCTAATTGAATCAATTTGATTTACAATCAAACTAAATTTCAGGCCGTGAGGATACTGACAAACTATGGAAATAGGGAGGTACGTGACTCGAAGCAGGGAAAGAAGTGATTGATGCGGTGTTTGTGTTGGTGTTGGTGTTGTTTTATTGATTTGAGAAGATGGAAGCGGGGTTTTATGGAGATGTTTGGCCATGGCATAAGACACCATTGACATCAGCAACTGATGGAAAGAGCTGATGACAAGCAATGGGAGGAACTGATGTTTGAGTATGAAAGTTCATTATCTAATTGTAAACGTGGGGGTGTTAATCTAATTTGCACACCACATATGAGTCACATGCATGGATAGTTTAGAAGATATGAAAATTTTGAAGTCGAATTTGTGTGGGATAAGCATTTTGTAACAGTCATGACAGCACACGACCTAAATCGATTAAAATGTGAGAATTTTAATTAATATTTAAACAATTTAGTATCAGAACCGATTGAGCTGTTATAGACCCTAAATGTAACTTAAGTTTTTGGAACTCGTCTAATTGTCGAGGAAAACAATGAGAGACTCCATAGGGGGAAGGGAATGCGTGTGTTAAAAATTAAAAAACGCATACCAAAAGAAATGGACGACTCCCCCTACCCCATGTGGGATCCCTCACTGTTTTCCTCTCTGCTTCCCTCGACAATTAGAAATTTTGAAGTTTTTGGGAACTTGATTTTGTACGTGCAGTGGGTCTCTCTCCCTGCAACTTTAACTTTAAATAGGGAAAGCGAGAAAAGGTGCATCAAAATAAAATGTACATAAATGTGTACTGTAATGTGAACAACGGGAGACCACATATTTCCCTTGTGTCATGTAATCTAGGAGATATCGAGTTTTGGTATGGAAAATATGGAGTACGCATCTAATGCGTCAGACCCAACATCCAACGTGGCACGTTACTGGTTATTTGGACTTTATAGATAGACTCTCCTTATAATATGTGTTGATTGACACCGACATATCATCACATTTTTTTATGTCTATCATGATTCAAGAATGCTATTAATGCACCCCAATTTTTGGTCAGGCTTTATAATGGAATTTTGAACTTTAACGCTTCCATTTGTAATATGGTTGTGATTGTTTTTTAAAGAAAATAGATAAAAATGTAAAAACACCTCAAGCTTGATTAAAAAATGATTTTAAAGCTCGACTATTAAGACAAACTCTTAATGTAATAAAATAAACTTTAATCTATCTATTATGGTTGAACAAAAAATCGATCAAACAGATTAAATCGATCCGAACCGAATTTAAATCTAATCGAGCGATTTAAATTCAGTTCGAATCGATTTCGGTTTAAAAAAATTCAAAACCGAAGTGGTCGGTTCAATTTTCGATTTTTATGTGATTTTAACCGATCAAATCGAACCGAATGAATATATATAATAAATAATATATATTTATATATAAATAATACAATATGTTTAAAATAGTCGATCGATTTGATTTTATTTCGATTTTAGTCGGTTCGATTCAGTTACGGTTTGCATAAATTAGAATCAATTCGATTTTGTTAATGGTCGGTTCGATTTTAATTTGAAAATTTTAAAACCAATCTAAGTCAGTTCGATTCACGATTTAAGTGAAAAACCGAACCGTCAATTCGATTTTCAGCCCTACTATCTACTAACCATTTAGTGGTCGTTGGCCAAAAATACCAATTGATTAACTCATCGTTCATTTATTTAATAAAAGTCATTATTTTTCTCCAAGTCGAAAATACTTGAAAACTAGGTTTTTACAATCTGCATAACGCACATGATTTGATGTGGGACAATAATAAAATCTTGGAGATACGAGTAAGCCTTTTCATGATATGCAAAATCACATGATTGCAAAAATCTGATTCCCTGACAAATCTCATTAATGGTTTCCAAGTATTTTCAAAGTTAAAACAACGAAATCCTCGATAGAAGCATCCTTCCAAATCATGCCACACCACATCAACCTACTTGGCAAAAAAAAAAAAAAAAAAAAACTGGTTTCCAAATAATTTCGACCATTAATAACTTAACAGAGATAACAACTCTCATTAATATTCGTTAATGTTCAAGAACACGTGGAACACGGTCCGCCCCCGTCAAAATTGCTCTGATTATTACTATTACAAGTCAGGCCGACTTCCACGCAGAACCACTCTCTTCGAACACGCAGAAAACCAGAAAAAAAAAGAAACCAATACAACAAAAACAAATCAAAGAAAGAAAACAATAAATTAATTGTAGAGAGAGTATAGATTCAAAAAAAAATTAGCTAGAAAGAAAGAAAGAAGAGAGAATAATTTGTCCCCTTCCATATCTTCTTATCACCACTTGTTCCACTTCCAACTTGTTTGCTGCAAAATAAAAAAACTAATTTAAAATTAGTTTCATTTTCTTGCATGGCCATCGTCTTGTTTCTTGTTGTTGTTGTTGATACACTGTAGAATTTCAAAATTTCTCTAGATTTATTGAATTTTCTCTGTTTCTCCATTTCTTCTTCTTCATAGTTTGATTGTTTGTTGGTTGAGTTAATCAGTTTGAATTGAATTCAAGAAGAGAAAGAAGAAGAAGAAGAAGAAAAAATGCAGCACAATATATTCACGGCGATTCGGAGCTTGAAGATCGTGGACGGATGCAAAGGAGCACAGTTTTTTGCTGTAAACACAGGTCCACCACATCCGTCTGTTACAGTATGTGCAGGAGAGGAGAAGATTCTAATCCCTGATCCTTACCGAGCCAACTCGCTCAGATCCAAATCTATCCAATGTAACTCACTCGGTGACCTCCTCTTACCGTACGGTCTACCTGTTATAGATCTAATAGAGCCTCAAATTGATCCTTACCTGAAATCGCTAGATTTAGTTCAAACCCTAGCGGATGTGTATAAGCGTTTAGAAGATTCACCTCAATCGGAGAAATCCATGATTCATCTTGAACAATACTCAATGTTTCATGGATTATCGGATCCGAAACTCCTAAGAAGGAGCCTCCGTTACGCTAGGCAATACGCCATTGATGCGCATTCTAAGGTTGTGTTGTCTGCTTGGCTTAAATTTGAACGGAGAGAAGACGAGCTTGATGGATCTTCTGCCATGGAATGCTGTTGTGGTCGGGTTCTTGAATGTCCTGTATCTAGTTTAATACCTGGTTATGCACCAGAGTCAATTTATGATCCTTGTCCGTGTCGTCTCCAATCTTCTTCTTCTTCTTCTTCTTCGCCTGATGGCGGAGATGATACAAATGTAGAAGTGGTAGAACAAGAAGAAGAGGAATGTTCGACAGCTGATGATTATGATTTAACATTTGTGATTGGAGATGATGAGATCAAATGTGTCCGATACAATATAGCTTCTCTATCGAGACCATTGATGATGATGTTGTTTGGAGGATATACGGAGACAAGAAAGAGATAATTAATTTTTCTCACAATCATATTACGGTTAAGGGAATGAGAGCAGTCGAGATGTTTAGTAGGAAGAAGAAATTAGATTCATTAGAGCCGGAAATTGTATTGGAAGTCTTATTTTTCGCGGACAAGTATGTCTGTGAAGAGATGAAGAATGCTTGCGATGCATATCTGACTTCGTTAGTTTGCAATTTAGATGATGCTTTCATGCTGATTGAGTATGGATTGGATAATTCTGCGAATCTATTGACCGCAGCGTGTTTGCAGGTGTTTCTTAGAGATTTGCCTGGGTCTTTGCATAATTCTGATATTATGAAGTTCTTTTCTGAACCGGAGGCCAGGGCAAGATTGTGGAGTGCTGGACATTCGTCGTTCTTATTGTATTATTTCCTTAGTCAGGTTGCTATGGAGGAGGATATCAAGTCGAATACTACTGTGATGTTGTTGGAAAGGTTGGGTGAATGTGCTGAACATTCGTGGCAGAAGCAATTGGCTTTGCATCAATTAGGTTGTGTGATGCTTGAGAGGAAAGAGTACAAGGATGCCCATCAATTCTTTGAGGCTGCGGCGCAAGAAGGGCATGTTTATTCTTTGGTAGGTGTTGCGAGGTCTAAGTACAAGCGAGGTCACAAGTACTTGGCATATAAGCTGATGAATTCTCTCATTTCAGAGTGTAGACCATTAGGGTGGATGTACCAAGAGAGGTCGTTGTACGCTAATGGAAAAGAGAAAATGACGGATTTACAATCTGCCACGGAATTGGATCCCGCTCTTACATTTCCATACAAATACAGAGCTGTGGCAATGGTGGATGATAGTAAGATTGGAGCAGCTGTCTCAGAGATTAACAAGATTCTCGGGTTCAAGGTCTCTCCAGATTGCCTCGAGTTACGTGCTTGGTTTTCAATGCTCCTTGAGGATTATGAAGGAGCTCTAAGAGATGTCCGGGCATTGCTGACTTTGGATCCAAATTACATGTTGTTTCATGGTAAAGTGCATGGAGACTACTTAGTTGAACTCCTTTGCAGGAACGTTCAGCAGTGGAGTCAGGCTGACTGCTGGATGCAACTCTACGACAGGTGGTCATCTGTTGATGATATTGGCTCCCTGGCAGTTGTACACCAAATGTTGGCAAATGACCCGGGTAGGAGTCTTCTCCGATTTCGACAATCTCTCCTCCTCTTACGGTAAGTAGTAACAACTGATACATAGTTCTCTAATTGCTTTGAATTTTTTTTTTTACTTCTTTAGAGTCATGTAAACATCGTGGAAATTTAATTCATTTAGAAGCTTTTTATGTTCGTTCTAGGAGTTATGTGAAAGTTGGTTTAAACATGGCGTTATATCAAAATTATGTTTTCAGAGTTATTGTTTATCAATGTTGGTGAAGAAATTTGAAGCCTTTGTAGCTAGATTTATGCTTACTGTGTTCAAACTCACATTGTTCTAGTCATTGGATGTGGATCTTCTACAACTTTGACACTTGTCTCTATTTATGCCATTTTTACAAGTGTTTTGTTTGCTTTGGCTTGTTCACGATGTGTATCAAATATCAGCCACTTTTGTAGCCATATAAACTTGGATTTCTTACTTTGACAACTGTAGACATTTTTTCTGATATAAGAAGAATGGGATTTTGAATATTGATAATCTTTCTCTTAACATTAATATTTCTTCCTTGACTAAAACAGGGGTTTGGGATTTAGTTCATTCTTAAACTTTTACTTAGTTTTTCTCCCATAATAGAGGGTATATATTTGTTAACGTTGTTTTTTTTCTTCTTCCTGTTTTTCTCTCAATCTATTTAGCGTAGCACTGATGATTTTCTATATTTAGAACTTAAAAACGATAAAGTTTTCTCTTATGAAGTAAGGGAAGTTTATAATAGGAAGTGTGTTTTATTTTTAAATTTGAACTTTCTACTAGTAATTTATTTGTTCAACATTTTAATCCATTTTCAATTGCCAAATATAGGTTGAATTGTCAAAAGGCTGCAATGCGCAGTTTGCGAGTGGCTCGAAATCACTCTAGGTCTGAGCATGAAAGGCTTGTCTACGAAGGATGGATTTTGTATGACACTGGTCACCGTGAAGAGGCATTGGCTAAGGCCGAGGAGTCTATCTCCATTCAGAGATCATTTGAAGCATTTTTTCTCAAAGCATATGTAGCAGACACAAACCTGGACTCTGTGTCTTCAACTTACGTCGCCCAACTTCTGGAGCAAGCTCTTAGATGTCCTTCTGATGGTCTTCGGAAAGGACAGGTAAATATTATCCGTCTGTCAACAAGAAAGCATCCTATTTAAGTTCTTGCAGTGTTGTTTGATTTTTGTGTTTGTTGTTCTGCAGGCATTAAACAATCTAGGAAGTGTCTATATAGACTGTGATAAGCTGGATCAAGCGGCAGACTGCTATATGAATGCCCTTAATATTAGGCACACCAGAGCACATCAGGGACTAGCACGTGTTTTCTATCTCAAGAGTAATAGAAAAGCTGCTTATGATGAGATGACTAGACTGATAGAGAAAGCACGAAACAATGCATCAGCCTATGAGAAACGTTCAGAGTATAGTGAGCGCCAAAATGCAGAAGTGACCTCTGTATGGCAACTAAATTAGATCCACTAAGAACTTACCCTTACAGATACAGAGCGGCAGGTAAGCTCAATGGTTCTTCATTTTTACTATGTTCTGCACAACTTGATTTAATTGGAAGTGTTTCCTATCTGATTACTAGATGTCCATCCTCTTAAGCCTGGTTTTGACGTCTCTAAAGTTCTTGAATAAAAGTCTTGCATATGTTTATAAGATAGGAATCACAAGGCTCTAATTCCTAGCTTTTTGTTCCATCTCTAGTTGCTTCATAATTCTGGCCAAAAAACAGTCTCTCAGTAAACTTCATTTCCACCTCTCTTTTAGAACTTCTTTCAATCTTCAATCCTAATCCTGATTTAGATTTTCATGATGATTATTGAATTATTTAGTAAAGTTTTGTTGATTGACGATTATAAAGTTATCTTGTTTAGCAAAATTTGCACCCATCTCTCATTGTGAATCATAGAAAATCTCGTCTCGGTTTTAATCTACCCAAATGAAGAAAGATATGGATCAGCTTTCAAAGATGCCACAGGTGTAGGAGACGTATCAGTAGAATATGTTGTATTAAAACAAGACCCTGTCCAATTTGAGGCCCTTCTTTAGAATTACCCGCGTCTTTATTGCACCAAAACAGACATGGAAATTGAAACCGTTTCTGTGAATTTGATTGTGAGGCACACCCCTTGGGACTCGGATTCCTATGAGTTTCTTGTGCGGAAACAATGATGTTGTATACCTTCTAACACATCTATATGTCATCTGTTGTTACATTCTGAATTGGTCCCTCATTTAACAGAAAATTATGTTGTTGAGTACCTGAATAAATTTGATCAAACACTAACTAACCAGTGGTGTTGGTTCTTGACAGTGCTTATGGATGACCGTAAAGAAGCAGCTGCAATCGCAGAACTTTCAAAGGCCATAATGTTTAAACCAGATTTCCAGCTTCTTCATCTTCGAGCTGCATTTTATGACTCTGTCCATGATTCAAATTCCACTATCCGAGACTCTGCGGCAGCTCTCTGCCTAGACCCTAGCCACGCAGACACACTTGAATTGTATAATAAAGCGCGGATTCAATCTCCCAGTCCACGATCAATGAAGTAACTATCATATATGCATTGCTCATATCATTTTATGTGGGCAACTTCATTGTTGCTCAGAATTTTTCTCAGTACAGGTGAAAGGCAAAACACATTGATTCATGTGTACCTCTCCGAATGGGGGATGGTGAGACGACCTAGACAGAGTGGTCATCCGTGACGAGTATAATTTGGATAAGTAGAAGGTGATGGAAAACAAGTAAAGCAAGAGAGTAGCATGTCCATATTTATACTACTGGTTCGATGTTTAGAGTGCAGAATCTGCTGCAGCCTGTTAAAGTTTGCTCCAGTTTTAGATGGAACTGTAATAACAGCAGATGTGTGTACATGTTTAGAGTTGCGGCTTGTTATGAGGTCTGTAAATGTGAAAGGTTCGTCTTATTTATAATCTTTTCACTATTTGTTTTGTTGTAAGCTGTAACTTGTAAGTTTGTACCCTTCACAATTTTCCCTCACTTGAAACACAAAATTTTACTCTCATCTTTGTGTATTATCAATCTATTTTACTTTTAAATATGTAATGTGGATGATTACTGCCTTCTGTATTCTAGATAAAGTTTCAACTTGTCATTCAAATCAATCAGGTATAGACAGTAATTGCCATAAACATTACCAATTGCGTAGCACGATTTATGTTATTTTTCCCTTGGTTTGTAGCATTCATTTACCTTGAACTAACTCCTATCACCCTGTCTAAAATGTAGAAACTGTATATTAACCCATTTATTCCGTTCATGTTTAAGACAACAATGAGCACCAATGTGAGCTAGGTCGCGTGATACTAGAAAATATTAAGCAGAGGTGTTTATAAGCAGAAAACTTTTATATACTCAATTGTAAAAATAATTAGACCTTGATTTATGAGACACAAACTTTAAAAGAAAATACACAAGAGTAAAGATGGATTGAGAATTACAGAAACTGAAGATTTACATGGTTCTCTCCAACTGAGGTAATCCAAGCTTGACGATTTCAGATGCCTGAATTAGCAGAGGGCTGCACTACCTTACAGAGTTGTACGAATCACCTCTCTGTTGCACATTTCAAACCTTGGGCACACTGATTGCTAAAACACTCTGCGCCATGATTCATTTGGTCTGCAGCAGTATGCAATATAATAATTGCAAGGCCAATAATAACCTGGTTGGATGATTAAGGCTGTGGTGATTTAATCCCACGCCTTGAATTCTATACCCACCATAAGTTCTTCTCATTTACTACCATGAAATAAAAGTATCCTGAACTATAAAGATAAAATGAATATTGAAAAATAAATAAATATATCCAGAATACAAATATTAGTTTTGACAAGACAACACGAGGCATTGCAAGCCCCAATAAAATAAGCTAAGCGAGTTGGAGAATGAACAAAGAGACAAAAAATTATCGAAAATACTAAAAAAAATTAGGTTTTTGCAATCGACATGATCTGAAAAGAATGATAGAATTATAAAAGTGTTTATGTATATCTTGAGATTGTAAAAAAAAACCTCCTCTAATAATGCATCTCATCTTAATTGCAGAAACTGATTCCCTAGCCTCGCTCAAAAATCATAAATCATACGCTGCACTCTGCACTCGTGAGTCAGGTCAACAATAAATATAACATTAAAAAAATGAACTTGGAATATTTTGTTCTTCAAGAGGCCAGTGAGGCTGTGCTGGCCATGTACGGGATTAACAGTATTAATTTTCTTGCTCTAGTCAACCTGTGGTTAGGGACTGCAAAAAATTGACTCGAGTCACTTTTAGTATTCTGCAATGTTGTTGGTGGATTCCTCAATCAATCCCAATAAGTGATTACAATACAATCCCGATCCATCACAAAAAATGGAGAAGAATACTTCAGGTCCTCAAAGCCCTTAACGGTGATCAAACTGAGAGACTCATTTGTGAATCTTCAGGTGCATTAATTATTATGTTGCGACTACTACACAGGGGATGAGAAGCTAAACTGCACACCTGTCTTCCCACGATCATGCTCAAGTTGTTTCAGTACGTGGCAGTAGTTAATCTGAAAATGAAATCAAGTAGAAATGTATAACTCAGAAAATGGATGTGTCGGAAGATTTTACTATATGAAAATAAATAAATCTACATCACAACTTGGAACCACAATTTTGCGTATCCCAGGACCAATATCCTACAGGTGGACAATAGGTTGTCAAATTTCATGAGGCAACAGTGTTTCCTTTTAAATATATAAATTGATGAAATATTGTCATTTGTTCATCAAACTGTAGCGAGTCTGTATTCTTTGGAAAAACAATAAATAAGATACCCACCAACAAAAGGAGGGGAAAAGAAACGATGTTAAGAATTCAGATTGTCCAGTTCAGGTGGCGATGTACTCTGCTAGGTTATAAAGGAGCCAAAGCTTCTTAGTTTAGACATGTACACTGAGATGCAGAACATCCATAAACTATTACTTTCCTACTACCATTCTTTCTTGTTTTTCCTAAACTTAATAAAATTTATATGAAGATAGATTACTAACCTCCAAACGGAAAAGCTTTGTGGGTATAACGATACCAGCACCAGCAGAACTTCGGAAGGACTCCCTAAATTTCCGGAGCGAGAAATTACGAAATTCGTTCTCTGATAATTTGGCAAGGTTTCCAACACAAGCAAATACGTGTCCATGGACTCCAGCATCCCTGAACAACTTCAATGGGAGATCAAATGAGAGATCTGCAAAAGCAGTTACAGCGAGGTCTCCACCAACGACATCCCTTCCCATAGATGTCTCCAAACTTTCATCATCAGAATTTACAATTGCTCTTCTTGGCTCAGTAGGACCTACTCCCCTAGACTTGAACCCCAATAGTGAGGTTGGTCCCCCCAATGAACACACTGGAGATGAATTGCCACCTAGGAAATATTTTTCAGGTAGTGGTGAAGGCCTGCTCATGAATCCACTCCCCCACGGGAAAATAGTACCTACAGATGCCCCAAAGTTCAGGGCTGCATTATAGAAGCCCAACGGAAATGCATAATGGATATCAAAGTCCTGTTCAGAATAACGAGAAACAATTATTGAGGCGCAACTGAAAAACAACCATATGGCAATGCATGAAATTTAATATCAATGAGAACCCAAACAATGTAACATGAATTTGACAAAGGAACACTGTTGAGATCAAAAGACTGAAACACTAGCACTTTTGTCTTTATTCTATATTTCATATTCTTTCAGTCTTGATAATTTGGTGTATATATACAAATCATAAATATATATATATAATTTAAAAAGAAAAAAGAAAAGAAGAAGATAGAATTTTTCATTTTGGTACGAGACTTTAAAATAATTTCAAGTGGATATTTTCATGAAAATAAGGATAATGATGGCTCTTCCATGAGATGCTACATAAATACATGCCAAACATTTTAATTTAACCAATATTTTGCACCATTAACTGAATACAAGGAATATTTACACTGGAGTACATAGTAGTGCTGAAAACCAACATATGCACTTCAGTCTACAAAACTTAAGAAAGGCCGACAAGAATAAGGTGTAGAACTCACTACTCCTAAAAGGCTTGCAAGTTAATTAATCTGTTAATCATTGATTTACCTTGGTAAGCACGATGGTTATACTCTAGGCTCTGTCAATGGGTAGGACCATAGCAGTAAGTAATAGTGAAACCGGTTTCCTCCTATCTTGGATTGTAACCAAGTAAACCCCACAAAGCCATAAACAAGGCAAACAGCTAATAAACACGATAAAAGCCTCATAACAGAGCTTGTGATCAATAAAGGCACAATAGATGAAGAACTTCAAGAAAATGTAATCTGAGATGGGAATATGGAAGCATCAAGGTACATACCTGGCGCAAATAACGCAAGCTTCGTCTATCAGGAAAAAGACCGCCAATTTGAGAATTTGAGACAAAAGCATACCCTCGTGTTGGTCTCAGAGGTGAGTTTCTCGTGTCAACCTTGAATGTGTACCGTAGAGATGAGAGTAAACTGTGCCCAAGCTGTGACCGTATTGACTTGGAGGCCCTTTGTGATGGATCCGTCAAAGTACGCCAAGTGAAATTGTAAGCCAAGTCATGATACCTGGTTGAAATCAAACCAATAGAAACTCCCAGCAATCTTTCTTTGTAAGAAGAAAACTTTAACCAATCTATGTTCTGTAGAGATATTCGGGCTGTCAAAGGGGTCAACAATCCTTTGAATCTTGGTAAAGTTAGTCCAGTGCTAATTTCTGAAGTTTGATCCCAACTATAAGCCCACGAACCATCCCAAATGTCACCATATCCCAATAAATTTTTCAGATTGAGTGATGCTTCAAGTGAATAAGATCTAGCCTGCAAAAAATGCCTATAATGAAAGATAATTGGATAGCAGATTTGCAAACATTTCAAGTAGAAAGTAAATCAAATAGAAAACATGGAGAAGTAAAATCTCTTCCTAGCTTATGTATGACATGTATAGTATATGAAACACGGAGGCAGTAAATGGATATCATATATATATGGAATATGCTATGGTAAGCATGCACATACTCGTGAGCACATCTATACAGAAAAGCTTTGTGGGATATGACATGTCCCAAATCTACATGACTACATGTCATATCAGCATCATTATTACTTATTGGACCTTTATATGTCAAATATTATGGAATAGTCTATGATCCAAAATCTGTGACTGGTAGGCAGCTGCGAGTAACAATCTGCTTAAGTCCTTTGTAACCATGGTTCGTTGGTTTAAGATCCTAAGAAAAAAATATTTGAGTAATAGAATGAAGAATCCTGCTTCTGAAAGACAAACTTTTAAGCCCAACCTCCTCCATTGCCAATCCCATCCCTCCAAAACCTAAAAAAAATACCAATAACTTAACAATAAGATAGATTGACAGGATGAAATCTTGTGATTTTCGAGAATGTTCCAAAGCATTGGAAGATTCAACAAGATGGCTTGAACTCAATAGTTATTAGTTTTGGTTTTCAGTAAGGCATTCTCCAAACATTTGTAGAGCATACACAGTAGGCAGTATTTTGGGGCAGGTGTGCAAAAGCCCATAAACTGTATCAAATGTGCCCATTATTTTTACCGGAGTGTGTATAACAAAGACGCTATGTGAGATGGCGCCACAAAGTTTGACCCTACAAAAATGAAGCTGAAGGGAGAGAGAGACGTTGTGAGAAACAGAGGCAAGGTAGTGTTTGCTCCACTCTCTTCTTCAGTTTTCAAGTTCGATGTTTGAAGAGCAAAAGTGAATGGATGGGCTTACCTTATAAAGATTGAAGAGCACAGAGGGAGGGAAACGGATTGCGGTGGAGAGTGGAGGTATCGCAAGAGGAATGACGATGATGGTGAAGGCAGTGGATGGTTGGCTTGCCGTGAGCGGTGGTTTGTGGTATGAGAGAAGAGAAAATAAGAAAGGCGGGAGAAGATTGTTAGTTAGATAACCTCGAGATCATTCCAACAGCGAATGTGAATGTTGTGAATTGAAGAAGAACAACACAGACCTTGTAAGTTCGTCCAATGGTTCAATACTTGATGTTCTTGATTATTTGTATGATTGGGTGTAAAGATTAGAGATTGTTGTTGTGTCAACTCTATTTGGAAAATTTTGATAAAAAAAAATGAAGTTTTTGGTTGCTCTAGGTTTCAATGGAGGGGAGAGGGTGGAGGAGAGTGAGGTTGTGCTATCGGATTGCGCCGTACAACGTAGTTACTGTTGGTGACAAAATTTTACGCACCGTTTGGGTGTGTAAATCTTTTTTAAAACCCCTTTATACCCCTGCTTACCGTGAATGCTCTTAGGCAATTTGTTGTTTAAATATGTACTTGGGCAATGTATTATGAAATTAGTTCTCTTGAACACTTTGATTCAACTAGCTTCTGGCTTATGGTGATGTAAGAGCATCTCCAAGGGTAAAAGTTAAATGGGGGTATCAACCATACCTCATTTTAACCAAAAGTTAATTTTAGGGATCCCCTATTTCTTCATGACTCCAATCACATTCCCTACTTTTAACTTTTTCATCATTATTTAAATATATCTTCCACTTTTTTATATCAACTTAAGGTTCATCTGTGTAGTAATCATATATATTGGATTGTAGACATAGATAAGTAAGAACTCAACGAGGAGTCAGTTATAGTGACTCGGCAACTGTGAAAAATTTGCTAGACGTGCTCAACTAGGTGAAAATTTTGAATTAGATCATGCTACTTTTCAATCCGATGGTATTTTTCGAATGCCACATTTTTTTGCAAAACAAACACAAGCTCAATTCCGACTGCCTTAACTAGGAGGAGTTCTCGTTCCTGCTCTTTTCAATCACAAACCCATCCAAATAGAATGTCCAACTTCTAGCGCTTTCTGCGAGGAATGTTGCTTGTTCTTTACAAGAGTATTTATTACATCGCTCATAATTTATTACCGAATGGAGCTTTTAGTTTATTAGAGCACAAACTGACACTCGGGCACGGGTCAGGAGACTCTTCGAAACAAGTACATGCTTCAAGACACAGGTCCAGTGGGAGGATATTAGGGGAAGCAGTGAGTGTAGATTCCCCTGAAGAGAGCCGAATGAGGGGAGACCTTCACGTCCGGTTCGGAGGGCGGGGATATCCCGACCCTACTATCATGTTTGCTTTTCCAATCTTTCTTTTCTATAACCCACTGTCTTCCTTATACAATCATCTGATGAGGTATCATCTCACCCGTCTTCCACTTCCATTGGTTACAAAGAAAAATTGAGTAGAAGTGAAATGGAAAAAAAAAAGAGGGGGTTCAGTTATAAACTACTTTTTTTTATTGAATTTTATTGGAAGACAAAGATGTGTGATAAAAAGAGGTCCCAATATAAAAAATCTAATATTTATAAAAATTTACTATTATTAATTTCTTAATTTCAACTTAAATATATACTATTATTAATTTCAATTATCATCATCATCATCATCGTCGTCAAAGCCCATTCCCGATATTTTTGGAGTCGGCTACATGAATTTTTGTTCTCCAAGCAATGCGGTCTTCCCACATATCCTCGCCTAATCCAAGCTCAATATATCTTCATTCACCGCCTTCATCCAAGTTTTCAACGGTCGTCCCCTCCGTCTACACCCTCTATTAACTTGCCAATCTAGACATTTTCTAATTGGTGCCATGCTTAGTCTCCTTCACACATGATCAAACCAAGTTAAACGTCTTTATCTAATTTTGTCCTCTATGGGCGCTACACCTAAGCATCTCTTAATTCTTTCATTTCTAATTAATTTCAATTATACTATTATTTATATATAATTTTAATTATACTCTTATTAATTTCAACTTAATTTTAATTTGACAAATTAAAATATTTTGAAGTTTTTTAATACTTTTTAAGATTCGAGGATGCCATGGATGCTCCAAATATAGGGGAAGGAAGATACCAAGTTAAAATAGGGTTACATTGGAGCATTTTTTTTTCCCATATGAGACCCCAAATTAGCTTTCCGACTAATTTAGCCTTAGGTATCCCGTGGAGATGTTCTAATACAGTAGTACCAGTGGATCAAACTGTCTATTACTAAGATATCTTGGTTTATCATATTCTAATCAAACTTCTGATCAGTTTGACACGGGTAGGGCCTATTTGCTGTAATCAAATTGCAGCCTTAGATACTACAGGAATCATGAATTGCACCAATAAACGTGGTGTTCAATTGTGTCACTTCCTACTAGTAGTTATTTTGCATTCTAACCTAAAAAAAACTTGAAGAAAAATAGATAATCAAAGCGAAGAAACAAGAATTTAGACCAAAATGAATACCTCAGGAGTGGATTTGACCCCGATGTTCCCAGTGACGGGGTTCTTAGTCTCGACGACCTCAACAATGACATTAGCGGTGCCAGGCAACTCAGGAGGCCCAGAATCAAGCGTAATCTTGACGGCATCGAAGATTTCGAGACTCTGGAGACGAGCATTGACAATACTGGCTAAATGAAGCAATTGTTGCATCGACGTGGCGTTCTTTAGGGTTTCGATCTCCGGTTGGAGGAGAGACTCTTTGGTCTTTGTGTTCCCCTTGATGATTACGTCGTGAACTCGCACGAGTATGCGTTCGGTTGAGAGACGTTGAATTAGGGTTTCGAGTTTCGCTTTCTCTGCGATTAGTCGAGCTTTTCTCGTCATCGGTTGCTCGACTCCGTCTTCTTCTTCGTCATCTTCGTCTTCTTCTTCGTCGTCTTCGTTGTTGTTGTTGGAGTCGTCTAAGTTAGGGTTTTGGTTGAGTTGGTGTTCTTCGAGTGAGGGAGACATTGGAGGATGGATTTAGAGAGAATAATCGATGAATTAGAGAGAGAGAGATATGGAGGTTTTCTTGAAGAAGAGAAATGAAGTCAGTAGTTCGCTCTCTCTCTCTCGGCGGTTCTGAACCGGTTTGCACTTGATGTTAAGGGCTTCGAATATGGGTGCAACCCGGGCAGGTTGAACCCGAACCCAATCTGAACTAGTGAGAGTACTTTGGTACTCTTAGGGTGTGTTTGGTTGCATGGAATCTTATGTCATGGGAATTCATGAGGGGATCATTACATTTTAGGCTAAATTGATATATCACTCCACATCTACCATTTGATTTTGTGATCAATGGTGGGAATGAAAGTCCCATGAACATGAGAATCACATGCCTTGGGGGCCAAGGAGTGGGATTCTCATGTTCATGGGACTTCAATTCCCACCATTGATCACAAAATCAAATGGTGGTCAAATGGTAAATGTGGAGTGATATATCAATTTAGCCTAAAATGTAGTGGTCCCCTCATGGATTTCCATGGCATAGGATTCCATGCAACCAAACACACCCTTAGTTTTTTGTACATTGGTTAGAAGCTAACTTCTAACTAGAACGACAAGTTTTTAACGAGGTTTTGAATGAATTGTTGATTAAAAGCTGCAAAATTAAATGATGTTTATTTTTAGGTATTGACTTGAAGGTTTTTTTTTTACATTTTTGCCTACCACCACAACTCCCACCGTCCACCATAAACCACCAACATTAATCCCCCTCCACTTGTTTTCTCTCTTTCAAATACTCATTGAGATCACTTTCTACCATTACCAGAAACCATCATATATCCCTTTTCATTCCTAATACAATCTTCAGTAGAGAGGAATAGAAAGACAAATAGGATAGGAATAAGAGGAGAAGGAGGGGAGGTCAGGGAGGGTGGTGGCTATGGTGGCAACATTGCTCGCATGATAAATAAGAGGTGGACAAATAGAGGATGATCGATAGAGGAGAAGGGTAATAGCATTCATTGGGAATTAATTATGAGATTATTATTGGAATACATTTTCATTGAGCACTTAGTGCTAAGTGATCAACACTCTCATGATGCTTACTTCAATCAGAATTTCAACTTCTAATCAGAACTAAAAACAAACACTATTTTTAAAGTGTCTCACTTCTTATTAAGACTTCTGAGTCTATTCAAAACAAAAAACAAACACTCTTAAATCTCCTAGTCACAGAAGGCCCCAATTGTTTACACTGTTAAATCTCCTATTTGACATCATCACATTTTTTTTGGATTTGCTAAATGAAAATACCAATAAAAGGGACTTATCTTCCCCTTTCTTCTATTGTTTTTCCTATCTTTGCATGAAAAGCAACCAAAATCCATCGCCCCGTAGTCAGTAGCAATGCTCCCTCCCCACCTTCTTTCTCTTCTTTTCTTGTATTCTCATGAATAGCCCCCACCCCGTCGCAACGCACCACACTGCCCTCCCCGCTTTTTTCTCTTCCTTTTATTCTCTGTTTTTTCTTTTTCTTTTTTCTACCTCACACAAGCTTGCACGCGGATGGGTTTCATCCTGGCGGAGGCCCGTGTGAGGGCGAAATGAGGGGGAAAATAAGAAAATGAGAGAAGGAAAGATAATAAGGCGGGGATGGGGTGGTTGCTGCTACTTTGCTCTTGTTGTTATTTCTGATAATAGAGGATGAGAAGTAGAGGAAGATAGGAGCAGAGAGGAAATGATGAGAAGATGAAGAGAGGATAATAAAAGGTGCGACCAATAGGCGAGTGGGGCGAGACAGTGCGATGGCAGTGTTGTTCCTGACGGATAAAATAGGAGCACAAGAGAAGAGAAAAATTTGTAATTTCATTTATGTAAATGCTTTAAAAACTTGTATAAGTAAATATGGGAAATTGATGCACCAAATATCTAGTAAAAAAAGGATAGTGGTAGATGAGGGTGAGCTACGAGGTGGAGGCGTGGGCAACATCAATGTCGCTACTATTGTTGTTCGTTATCGGTGGGAGAATGTACACAAAAAATAAAAAGTGGTGGTATCACTAAGCAGGTGTGATGTTAGACAGAAGGTGGGGAGACAATGTCAAAAAGTCTAAATTGTAGTGTCAAAAAGTCACTAGCATAAATAAATGAAAACATCACATAATTTACTGGTTTTTATAAACTTTTATTGGATTGACTCATGTTTGGTTTGTGACTTTATGTCTTGATCTGATTGCACCTTATGAGATGAAGGTAGTTGGTTTTGGGCAAAGATTCTTCATGTTCTCGTGTGGAGTGTGTGGAAAATGAGGAATCAAAGGATTTTTCAATGGCCAATATAAATCAATGGATTCAATTTATATGGGTGTGAGAAAGAGTAATGGAGATTATGGGTGGTTTGGGGTTTGTTCAAGGACGTGTTTTTTGATACTTTTTAAGGTGTTTTGGTCTTCGATTATTCATTAGCTTTTTTGTAGTGAGTGTTTCATTTGTTTCAAAGAATAAGAATTTTGTTTGGCTTTGGAATAAATAAATAAATAAATTTTATATTATGCATAGAGCTTGTTTGTTAAAAACTTTGAAACCGAATACTTTTTTTTCGGAAAGCGAGTTGGGTTTTAAGGACCCCAAAACCTTTATATAAATGAAACAAAAGCAACAAAAAAAAAACACTCACAATAAAGAGAATTCTAGTGAGAGTGAACATGGTTATTAGGCCTATAGAAATCTTCAACTAGCATCAGCTAACGAAGAAACCTCTTGTTTATTATCACAGTCTCCTTTGTTAAGGAGGAAATGATTCAATCTTTGTACTTTTTGTTTGCTTTCTTAGCCCTAGAAGATCTTCGAGGGCAGAGACTAAAATCTTTAGTGCAAAATTTTGAAAACAAATCGCTTGCAACCTCTTCACTAGAAGGATCTTGCTCATGTTCCTCGTTACTACTCTGCTCATCTGTTGTGGTGTTCTCCTTGTCCTGAGTCGGTGTGTGTTCACTTGCCTCCACATTAGCACTATGCTCAAGCATTGGGTTGATAAAATCAATGGTTGTGGACTCGGCGTTATGGCATCACTCTGGTTATCATTTATGTTATGCTCCCTCTGCCACATTGGCAGCCTCTATATTGGTCACATTCCCTGCTTTTTCTGTGATAGGCCTTGGACTCCCCTCTAAACTGGGTGGAGTCTTCGACTTGAATGTATGTCTACCCTTGGCGATTGTCCAACCATCGGAGTTTTGTCTTAGTGGTTGGGTCTTACCCGTAGCTTGCCATACCATATGACCTGAAATATTAATTTCTTTGCTCTTTGAACATTGCTGTTTTGTATGGCCAAAAACTGCATTTAACAGGAATCCATGCATACTCAACTTGCCGCAGAAAAAAATCTGCCATAACTTTTTTGGTATAGTTTTGCTGGAAAACTTATCAAGCTTACAATGGTGCCTTGTAATGACAAAATCATGGTCTGCTCAATTAAACTAGCTCTAT
Source organism: Berberis thunbergii (assembly GCA_003290165.1). Taxonomy (NCBI): domain Eukaryota; kingdom Viridiplantae; phylum Streptophyta; class Magnoliopsida; order Ranunculales; family Berberidaceae; genus Berberis; species Berberis thunbergii. Next base: position 137,678 of record QNQO01000819.1, on the reverse strand, counting down.
ATGTTTTCCGACATAGGTATCATCTGCTTACTGTTTTATTGGCAAACAAGACTTGGGATGAGTTCTTTTAACTTTACCTTCCTGCTATACACACATTTCAACTCTCAAGTATAACTATGACAACTTTTCCACGATGTCTTTAACAGTCTAACACTTTGATTGTCACATAGGATCAAAGCGGTCCATACTAGAGCAACTCTCAGACACCTCATGCCCAATTTCATTTCCATCATAGCAGATGGATTTTCATTCTTGCCCGGACAATACTGCATAAAGGAAAACAGTAGGGCAAATAGAAAGCCAAATAACAACTTACATTGTCATGATTCGAATATGTTATTTTTGATATAGTTATTATTACCAAAGGTAATTAGTAGAACACGTGAATATTTAAGTATGTTAATTGATAAGAATATGATCAAATGCAATTAGTAGAATGTACGAGTATTTTATTTACTCAATAATACTAATAATTTGAAAGCAACATACTAATCTAATTTTGGGACGAAATGGGTGAGATTGAAAATATCTTTTTCGATCTCATCCTCCTTTCAATTGGGATGAGATGCATTTTTCTATTTGTTGTTCGGATAACATTTGACACAAAAATATTGGGTTGGTTAGAATAACTGATATACACGTAATTATTACAAAATATATCCCTTAATTTATATGTGTTAGTGTTTCAATTAATATATTTTATTCTAATTATTTCATTTTTATGTTTTTGTAGGAATCTGCGCGCGGCGAACGATAAAGTCGCATTAAGGCGACAAATTTGAGAAAATGATTAATTTGTCGATTCTAGCGGTGGTACAAAAGAGTGGTTCACACATCTAAGCCTAACCCAGCTTACTTTAACCAAGTTCAAGCCCAAGCCCAGAAAGCTAGAATCCTAAACCCAGTCTAACAAGGAAATAGGGAAACCCTATTTAGGTTTCTCTATTGCCTTCTCTTGAGGGACTCTCTTTTCTACGTTTTTCCTCCTCTCTTTTCCAGCCACCATCTCCACCTCCACCAGGGCAGAGACAGAGCTCTCTCGCCACTAACCAACCACCACCTCGCCACTAACCAACCTCGCCACCGCCACTAACCAGCCACCTTCACCTCGCCACAGTTCTCTCTGTCCATAACACAGCCGCCACCACCATCTCCCTCCATCTCTCTCACCGCCACCATCACTCGAACACCGCCACCACCACCGCGCGCATACACCGCCGCGAAACAGGGCACCTCCCTGTTTCGCTCCCTGTTCCTCGCCCTCCTTCCGCTTTCTCTCTTCTCCCTGTTTCTCTCCCTCCTCCAATCCTCTCTCTATGTCGACCACCGCCGAAACAGACCACACAAACCACCACCACCACCGCGACAGACTTGACTCCACCGCGAAACAGGGAGCTCCATGTTTCTCGTATTCATTCGCGGTTTGCGTTGATTTCACTGCTTCCTCAACCTCTCTCTGTCTTCTTGCAGGTACAGGAACCCAACCAGAGGAGAGGAAGCTCGCGAGGAGCGGAGAACGAGCGGCGGAGCAGACGCGTCGCGTTGGAGACGAAGGCCGAGCTGCAGAGTGCGAAATCGCGCGGGAGAAAACGATTTTTCAGGTTTGAAAAACGGTTTTCGCTATTTGCACCCCGGGATTTTCTAAGAGCCACCACATAACCTTTTCAACTATTTTCCTCGGGATTCGTGCACGTACAGGAAGCGATGGGTTCCTCCTCGAGTGATGCTGTGCCCACCACCACCATGAGTCACTAAACCCCACGCAAGGTGAAGAGGTGAACTCCTAGATGTAACGAACTAAATTAGTAATTGATTCGCTTTAAGTTTTCACGATGAATAATGATGTTTAATGATTCTCACTTTTATTTAATATAGAAATTTATGTTATTTCAGTGAGAAGGATATCATAGATTTCTTTGTAGATTATTTTTATTCCGGTGATTATCTTTTCTTCTCCATATAAGCTTAGTCACGCTTTTCTTATGTGTGGAATGTTTAAGGATTAATTGATTCCGGTAGGTTAGTTATATGTGATCGTCATTTATTACGGTATTGTCTCCGGATATATCGTAAGTTTAGGATATCACATATGACAAACCTTTGTGTTTTTATTAGAAGAAGTGAAATCTTAAATTCATTTATATTAGGATATATTAATGATTAAAAGATTATTTTTCTGATTACGTCGTTTGGGATGTGAAACACGTAGTTGAGTCATCATAGCTAATCATTACTAGTTAGCGTGTGAAGTCTAGGAGGGATTCTTGGAACCTTGTGATTTTTCCAAACTTAATTTTCATTAAATTAAATTCAATTTCGTATTTTAAATTTGTTAGAATTTATTAACTTTAGTTTCGCATAGATTGTTTTCCTTAACCTTATTTTGTAGATCGTTTTTCCTCGTGAAATCGACACCCCCATTCTATACTGCAATTGACCGCATGTATTGTTTGGGCGTAATCAATGACATTATGCAATTTACATCTAAAAAGATGCTTCTATTTTCTTGATTATAATGGATTTTTTTTTTTTGTATTGATATCATGTGAGCTTTATCCACTAAATAAAATAACATCTACGTCAGCCAAACTTATCTTCGCTGTTTGGTTTGTTTAACTTTCCACTTGCAGGACTGCTGTCACTCTAAAGTCTCAACTAACAGTCTCTCTCTCTCTCTCTCTTCTTCTCTCTGCTACAAGCATCGTTGTTGACGGCCGATCGAGCTAGTCCACGCCTTCGTAACAGCAAGGATCATCTGCTTCTGGATCTGCAAAAACCCAGCGAGGTTCGTTTCTTCCGTTATTTCTTTGTGGACTTTCGCACGAACACTACAATGTGGACCCTAATTAGTCTCAAGATTTTAATTTTCTTTAATTTAGTCTCTAATCCCATGATGGGGTTTTTGAGTTATGTGTTTTTGTGACTCCATTTTGGGAATTCTGTTGGGGTTAAGGTTTATGTTTTTTGCATGTCACTTCGATTTGAACCTTGTATTGTTGACTACTTGATGTCAAACATAAAAAAAAAATATATAAGATACAAATTGAAGGTTTAGAACATTTTCAAGTTTCAGTGTTTACAAATTAGCAAGAAAATCTTACGTTTCTGACTTGTCTAAGCACTTCGATTTGGTACTAAAGATTCGTTCACTTTAGACTTCATACACATTATCAAGCTTCACTTAATTAGAAAATCACTTAATTTTGTAAAATAAAGAATTAAATGATAAATTAAGTGTTTATCAGCAAGCTCTTAGTATTGATATCAATTGCAAAGTCTTAAGTTGTGTCTAATGAAAAACAAATCTTTGTTACTTTGCGTAAAAACAAAGAAATTAAATGAGAGAAACAAAATAAAAACACTAAACTTTTAAAGGGGAAAAAAGAATATTTAACACTTTAAATAAAGAAAAATGAAGGGGATTGCTCGCCTCTATAGTTATGCTCTACTGTTGGTTATAATATAATATATGTTCCCTATCAATTACCTTTGCAGTCCACTTACATATAGACATGGAAAACCAAAGAACTGGTCAGTATGTTGGAGGACCAACGCATCATCCTAATAGTCCTCATGGCAATTCTCCTTACATTTGGAAGGTAATTAGTAAATGTAAGGTAATTATTTACCTTCCGTCCAAGTTGAAGAATGAGTTGGGAAAGGAAGTCGATAATGCCACGCCGGAAGCGCGCAATGCACTTATGGTGGTGGCTACATTGATTGCCACAATTACTTTCGGAACAGCCCTTGAACCACCCACGCTGAGGTTTTTGGATGAAAAAAAGAGCGGCCTATATATAGATGCCAATGGGAATGTGATTAATTCAAGGATACTAGTAGATAAGCGAGTGCTTCTCTATAAATTGATATACGTCTTCAATACCTCAGCCTTTGTGTTGTCTCTAGCAACAATATCATTGCTCGCAGATAAGTTCCCTCTTAAAGCGTTAGTGAGACTATCTATGGTTTTGCTTGCTGCTACTTATGTTTGTTTAGTCTCACATATTCCTCCAATAATTAGTTCTCTAGCTTTATTGGATGCTATATTGGTAGGTGGCTTTGTTATCTGCGAGATTGGACGCTTTGTGGTGTGGCTAACACAAAAGTTGAAAAATAATGATGGGCATACAAGTACACAAGGTTGAAGAGTCTACACCATCTATATGCATATTGTGGACATCTCATGTTCACTTGACATGCATTAGGGGACTATTATGGTGTCGATTCTCCTGTGAGGGACTATGGACTGGATGTGGTATCTCGTTATTAGTAGGTAGTATTAAGAGACTTTTTCTCTGATCACTGTGGCTGGTTTTGTAATTATAGAGGAAACCAAGAGCGTGGTTCCCCTTCCCATAAATGAAAATTGGAACGTACTTTGTTTCACTTGTCGTTTCTTGTGTTTTGTTATCCAAATATTGAGTCATAGTTGAATGGCTCTTTTTCTATCACTACTTTTGTTTTCCATATAATGCAAAAAAAGAAGAATTGGAGAAAAAAAATTCACCTTGAGATCGAAGATGGCATGTACTTTTAGAAAAAAAAAAATTTACGGCGAAAAAACATGTTTCACAATTTTTTTAAAACAACAAAATTCAAAAAATTTATTCTCACTTTTATGGCCAAACCTTGGGCGGTCGGGTCGGTGCTCAACTCCAGCCAAATCCAACTATGCTGCTTGGTTTAAATTAGGGGTGGGCACGAGATGGGATGGACTTCATCCTTATCCCATTTCGTTCATTTGATATCGAGATGGGATAGACATCATTCCATCCCAAATGAATTTCAAAACAGGACATGACAAGATGAGCATGTAGTAAATTGCAAAAGGGATCTCAATCATCCCTGCCGCAGAAAAAAAAAATCTCACATAACATTTTTGGTATAGTTTTGCTGGAAAACTTATTTTATTACAATATCAAGCCTACAAGTAAGGTGTACACTTATATTGCCTTGTAATGACAAAATTAATAATAACTTTACCGTCCTGCTGTACACACATTTCAACTCTCAAGTATAACAACCTTTCCACGATGTCTTTTAACATAGTCTAACGCTTTGATTGTCACATAGGATCGAGGCGGTTCATACTAGAGCAACTCTCAGTCACCTCATGCCCAATTTCATTTCCATCATAGCAAATGGATCTTCATTCTTGCCCGGACAATACTGTATAAAGGAAAACAGTAGAGCAAATAGAAAGCCAAATAGCAACTTACATTGTCATGATTCGAATATGTTAATTTTGATATAGTTATTATTACCAAAGGTAATTAGTAGAACACGTGAATATTTAAGTATGTTAATTGATAAGAATATGATCAAATGCAATTAGTAGAACGCACGAGTATTTTATTATTCAACAATACTAATAATTTGAAAGCAACATACTAATCTAATTTCGGGACGAAATGACTGCTCATTTGAATTGGGATGAGATAGGGTTAGAATGAGTGTGATTGATAATAAAAAAAACATTTCATAATTAGGATGAGATCGAGATTGCGTGATGAGATGATGTCACGGACTAGCAATCTGTGCGACACTAACTATTCAATTCACTAGTAAGCCTATGAGTAGTTACTTTGACGGGCAGAAATATTAACTTGAGAATGCACAATATCAATCTGTAGACAATATAACAATGCACAATAGTCAGCAAAAGCTCTCATTAACATTAAATAGATTACAATGGGGAGGAACATTCGGAAGGACGTTGCTCAAGACTAGTTCAATGCTATCGATCGATGGAAATACAAGTTTGAAGTTGAAAAACAATGCAAAGAAAATAATAAAAATGCTAGCGGTACAGTCTGGCCCGACTATGCAATGGAGGCAACACGTCCTCACAGTCAAGAGCTCAAACTTTCCCCCTATAATATAGATGCTAAGCATTTGGACACTTTTTAAAAGGGAATATTGAGTTTTGATACCATTAAAAAAGTCTTGAAAGACCTTTGAACCTTGGTTTCCCTGACCAACGGTACTAGTCTTGACAGATGCCCAACTCACATAGTCTCCCTATCTCTCAACACAATCTCTCGTTCTCTTCTTATCTCTGCTACACACATCGTTGTTGACGGCCGATCGAGCGAGTCGATGCCTTCGTAACAGCAACGATCATCTGCTGCTTCTGGATCTGCAAGAGCTAGCGAGGTTCGTTTCTTCTTCTTTTTTCTTCCGTTATTTGTTTGTGGACTTTCGAACAATCACTACAATGTGAACCCTAATTTGTCTCAAAATTCTCCTTTTCTTTAGTTTAGGTTCTGATTCCATGATGGAGTGTTTGAACTTTGAATTAAGTGATTTTGTGGCTTCAGTTTGGGAATTCTGTTAGGGTTTAGGTTTAGGTTTAGGGAGCTTCACTAAGCAGAAAGTTGGGCCTAGGAAATCATCCACATGAACCAAACAAGAGAAGCCTCTTAGTCGAGTTTAGAATTTATTTTAATTATCGCTTTATTTTCTACCCGAATGATTTAGTTTCTCTTTCCAAACTTTTCTTTCAAAAGAACGCTTACTTAGCTTGACCAATTCATAGTGGGGTGGGAGAGTCTTTATTAAATTTGATTGGCGTCTGAAATGATATTAGGCTTAACATGGCAATGCATTTTTCTATTTGTTGTTCGGATAACATTTGACACAAAAATATTGGGTTGGTTGGAATAACATTATGCAATTTACATCTAAAAAGATGCTCATATTTTCTTGATTATAATGGATTTATTTATCAGTTTTTCCTAAGTGCACTGGTTTCACTGGTTTTTTGCCTATCAGGCACCGTAGAATTTCATCGAGATAAGTAATAATATTTATCTCGATGCAATTCTATGGTGCTTGATAGCAACAACGCAAAAAACCAATGCACTGTAGAAGCACTCTTTATTTATTTATTGATATCATGTGAGCTTTTTGTCCATGGGAATATGTAACAAAATACAATATTCACTAAATAAAATAACTTCTACGTTAGCCAAAAAGTTGGACCGATGAATTCATCTACGTAAGCCGAACGAGACAATGAGCTGAATGAGATAAGATACCCATCCACGAAGGCACCCTTATTTAAATGGCAAGGCAATTTGTTCTCTGTGTCATTCAAGGGGCTGAGGAAATTATCCATGAGTCAAATGAAAGAAGCTCCTAGCGAGGGAAGGCTTTTGTCTCAATGCATTTTCTTCAAATTATTAATTTACCTTTGTGCTCAAACAATAATATGATATTATTATTGTTATTATTAATTTTTCTCTTCTATGTCTCCACACATTTTCTTTAGATGAACAAGTGTTACTTGGCTCAGGGAAGTCCGAGCTGGCAGATTTTTATTTAATTTTGGGGTTTTTTTGAGTTCTCATTAGTTTTTATCTATTAGAGCGTGACCCTCACTTTAAAAACTAATTGTGTGTAACACTCGTTTTCTGACGAAATCATTAAGTCTACGTCATTGACTTGTCAAGACTAATTTTCGAACCATTTTACCCTTACCCTGGGTTAAGTTAAATCATTGTTAAGCTATAGTTAATTGAGTCTAACCAGCAGGATCCAAAGTAATCCAATGAACCAAGCCTTTAAGAGATAACTGCAAGCTCGGAACAATGTAAACGCCACTTGAGATACACCCACTCACCTTTCTCCACAAATTTGATCCTAAAACATGTACCCCCCCGAATTCCTGAACAGACATAACGAACCCAAACCCTAAGTACACATTCTCATTACTATACTTGGGTTTTGATAAAACCGAGGCCTTCAAGCATTCCCTTGTAGTAGGATTCCAGATGTGTATTGTATTCGAAGAATCACCAGCTTTCATCTTACAATCGCTCAAAGAAAAGCTTTATAAACCATAAGAACCCACCAAGGGATAGTGTAACTCGTCTCGAAGTGGAAGATTGATCTTTGACAGACTAACTAGCCAACCTTCTTCCTCTTTGTTGTTGTTTTCTTTGGCAATGTAGATGTCTGCTTGGCCTCTGGATCTTAAGTAACGAGTGAGCAAGACGAAGGAGGGGTTGTTGGTTTCAGTGGTTTTCAAGTGGGTTTGGATGAAATTAGGATTTTTGATGAGAGAAAACCAGGACGAGCTTGGATTGAACTATTGTTTTGAGAGGAAGGCGTAAGAGGTGTCTTTTGTCAGCTTGATCGGGAGTGGATCCATTGACAAAGATTGATTTTTGTTAATTTCGATGGAAACCAGAGCAAGTGAGGGTTCTCCGTCAGACTCAGAAACAACATTTCATTTAAATGGAGATCGACTTGTTTCAGGAGGTGATTCCATTGTAAAGACGATGGTTGCTGCTACTGGTGATGTTGTAGATGTTGTGAATTGATGGGTTAATGTTGAAATATGGTTTGAAGGATTTGAATTTGAATGTTGGATTTCCCATCAAAAGTGAGATTGATGGAGATGGAGATATTTTTCGGGAAATTGATTTATAGTTTTTTTCATTTTCCAATATTTTTGTTTGCAAAGATTTGGATCTTATTTTCACCGGTCAATTTTAGACTTTTTTTGTGCCCCTTTAGTTTTTTTTTTTTTTTTTTTTTAAGCAAGCGTGTCGTCGGTGAGTATAAAATCCAAGACGTGGAGATTAAACCACCACAACCTTAACCATCCAACTAGATTACCCTTAGTTGTCTAGTAGGCCTGATAACGAATAATCTTTTGTTTATTGATCTTTGATATCATGGTGAACACTCTGTTCATTGGAACACACAATGAACAACATTTTGACACAATAGAAAAAATTATTGGTTGCGTTGAGAACCCCCCTTTTTTCCCACTTGTTTATTAGCTTTTTCTTTTAGAATTTGTGATCCGGTTCAATTTGCATGTTACAACCAACTGAGATCGACCTCTGCATGTGAGTATTATATGTTGGTAGAATGTAACTTTGTTTCAGATTGAACAACACCCTTTATTGATTCTAACTGATAATATCTATCATGAACTTCAAATTTTTTTAATTAACGCAATTATGTTTTTCTTCATTATATTTTGGCAGGGATTTGGTTTGTAATGATGAAAAAAGATGGAGAATGCGAACCTGCGAACATGGGCACTAGTATGTTCTCTTGCTAGCTAGTATCATTCTGTAGATTGAGTGTGGTTTTTACAATGATTCATCATCTCCTCATTAAAGAAATACTTGCAGAAGTACTTCTAAAAGTTCATGCAAAGGATGTATTCAGATCCAGAACAGTGCGCAAGCTTTGGTACTGAATAATCTCTGACCCCGACTTTGTCGAGGCCCATGCAGCTCTTGCTCGACCAAGCATTTTGTTTACCACCTTCAGTGAAATAGATCGTTTTTACTGCATCGATGACACTGACAGCAATAAAGAGGAGAGCAATGTTATAAGAGCAGGAGAGCATCAATTGAGAATCGGATTGAACAAGGTGAGTTAGAAATAATTGTGCTAGCTTTGCAGGCCTTGCAAAAATTTTCTTTAGCCATGAAGAGAAGCTGTTCCATTACAACTTGGTGAGCCTGGGGCTGACACAAGTTGCGATGTTAGAGAATCATGAAGAAAATTTAACTGAGCGCTGGGTTAATGGAACGGAATTTGTCGCTCTCATTTCAGTAGCCTTCTCGGTTGGGAATAAGAGGCTGTTAAATATTTCCTTTCCTTCTGCTTAGTTGCTTTGTGTTTTTTACTAGGGTATTTCTTGCGTCTTCGGAACTTAAATTCAACTTGAGCCTTTAGATGTGTGATTGTTGGTTGGGGCATAAAACTTAAAAACATTTTTCTTCAACCTACCTCTATGTGATTATCTTTATGTTTGAGTAAATTTCAGCCGTTTTTTTATATCAAACCTAAATAATTAGTTGTTGGCATCATTTTGTTTCATCTATCAAATTGAGGTTATGACCTCTAGCAATTCCTAGCCCCTGAGACGGCCTTATTTGTTGAGAGGCTAATTCGAAAAGCATGCAGGATTGAAAAATACCACTAATGGGAGCCGGTATGATATAATTGATTGATACACTTGGTCCAGGCAATCACTGATACTATTTAGATGGCAATACCTGTTCAATTGATTACAACATAATCCGACAAGCCAAAAAATAATAGAGGCTATTGAGATGCCTTTAGGGGTGGGATGAAATTATGCTATATCAACTTTGCAATGATGGGGACTAGCAATTTTCTTTTCTCATTAAATTGTTTTATTTTTAATTTTAATTGTATGATGCCAAGTTCTAAAAATTGCTAAGTGGTAGGCGGGTAGTGAGCAACGGACTAGCACCCAGAGGTCTAGTCGGGGGGGGGGGGGGGGGGGGGTAGGTAGTTTTTATTAGTATTTTAATTTATAAAATTAAGCATAATATCATATAAATTACTTTAAATTCAATGCCAAGTAAAATATGCAATATATAATAAAAAAATATTATTTATATTTTATTTTTTCCAAACTGAAAAAAATAAACCTGCCTTTCTGCCTAGGCCGATTTTTAGAACAGGTGGTACTAAGAGAAACTATTAAAGCAATTTCATGACTCAAAAAAATAGAAAATTCCTCATTCACCAATATGAGGATGATCAAATGCTATGCCATAAACTATTTGGGCCTCAAGCCCATAAATCAGCCCATTACAAAAACATCTTTATCATGAACACATTCTCTCTTTCAATAAATCCAATCGTACGGTCAAGAATTATCCATCACCTGTTACAAACCACACATTTGCCCACCGTAACGCCTCGATTTGTTTAAAATATTAGGGTTTCTTAGGCGGTGACGTCGGGCAGTTGGGGAAATCAAAACAACCTGCCCCGATTTTCGCGTCTTCACTCCTCCCGCTTTTTCTCCCCAATTCGAAAATATATTTAGTCCTCTCTATTTCAATCGACATTCGCTTCTCCTCTCTCTTCTTCTCTACGTTCAGTCACTCTCGACTTTTTCATCGACTACTAAGGTACGAATCTCTTTCCATCTCTCTAATTTTTCTCTTTCAATCAAATCTTGAATCTAGGGTTTGGTTTCTGCACGTGTTGAATAGATCTGATTGATTTTAGTTTTCTCTACTGAATTTGATCTACTGTCGACTCTCGAAGTTGAAACGTTAGGGTTTTTGTGGTTCCGTACAGATTTGACTGTTTTCGTTTCAATTTTGTTGGGAGTGTACTGGTGTGAATGTTTGTTGGAGGGGTTTTTAGGGTTTTTTTTTATTGGATGACTTGATTGAATGAAGGATTTTAGGGTTTGTGCTTGTTTGGTGGTTTGTTGTTGTTGTTGTTATTTGTAGATCTGGTGTTTTGTTTGATTGATTTTTTATATGGTTTAGTTGATTGAATGGTTTGATGTGGGTGTGATGTAGTGTAGTGTGAGGAGATATCATGGCGATGGAGATTACACAGGCGCTGTTGTCTGCACAGTCGGCGGATTCGAATGTTCGGACTGCAGCAGAAGCACATATTAAGCAGTTTCAAGAACAGAATCTGTCTGCTTTTCTGTTTTCGTTGTCAGTTGAGCTTGCAAATGATGAGAAGCCGTTGGAGTCCCGAAGGTTGGCTGGTATTATATTGAAGAATTCTTTGGATGCGAAAGATGCTAAGATGAAGGAACAGCTGATTCAACAGTGGGTTGGGATTGATGTTGCGGTGAAGTTGCAAATTAAGGAGCTCTTGTTGAGGACTCTTGGTTCGTCTGTTGCGGAAGCAGGGCATACCTCTGCGCAAGTGATTGCCAAGGTTGCATCGATTGAAGTTCCGCGAAAGGAATGGCCACAATTGATTGCGTCGTTGCTGACCAATATGACCAAGCTGGAAAATCCTGCTTCGTTGAAGCAGTCGACTTTGGAGACTCTTGGGTATGTTTGTGAAGAGATTTCTCATCATGATCTTGGGCAGGATGAGGTGAATGCTGTTCTTACTGCTGTAGTTCAAGGCATGAACCTTGCTGACCATGGGGTTGGAGTCCGTCTTGCAGCAACGAGGGCTTTATACAATGCCCTTGATTTTGCACAATCCAACTTTCAGAATGAGATGGAGCGAAATTATATTATGAAGGTAGTCTGCGAGACTGCTATTTCCAAAGAGCCAGAAATTAGGCAAGCGGCCTTTGAATGTCTTGTTGCAATCTCGTCTATGTATTATGATGTGCTTGAGCCTTATATGCAAACTCTCTTCGAGCTTACATCAAAGGCAGTAAAAGAAGATCAAGAACCTGTTGCACTCCAAGCAATTGAGTTCTGGAGCACTATCTGTGATGAGGAGATTGAACTTCAAGAATTTGAAGGAGCTGAAGCTGGTGACACAGCTTCTTCCCATTCTCACTTCATAGAGAAGGCTCTACCATCTTTAGTTCCAATGTTGCTTGAGACCCTATTGAAACAGGAAGAAGACCAGGATCAAGATGACGAAGTCTGGAATCTTTCCATGGCTGGTGGAACATGCCTTGGCCTTGTTTCAAAAACTGTGGGTGATGCTATTGTCCCTCGTGTCATGCCATTTGTGCAGGAAAATATAATGAAGACGGATTGGCGTAGCCGTGAGGCAGCAACTTACGCATTTGGGTCTATTCTAGACGGCCCATCTGTTCATAAACTTTCTCCTCTGGTAACTGCAGGGTTGGAGTTTTTGCTTAATGCAACGAAGGATGAAAACGGCCAAGTGAAGGACACAACTGCATGGACTCTCAGCCGGATTTTGAGATACTGCATTCTCCTGCTACTGGGTTCTCAGTAATATCTCCTGCTAATCTCACGCGAATTATGGGAGTCTTGTTGGATAGTCTTAAGGATGCTCCCAATGTTGCTGAAAAGATCTGTGGAGCAATCTACTACCTCGGTCAGGGGTATGAGGATGCTGGGTCGAGCTCTTCTCATCTCTCCCCATATCTTCCAGAGATTATTACTTCTCTCATTGGGACAGCAGAACGTACAGATATTAATGATTCGAAGCTCAGATCTTCTGCTTATGAAACCCTTAATGAAGTTGTTAGGTGTGCGAATATTGCAGAAACAGCCAACATCATAACACAACTCCTCCCTGTCATTATGAACAAGTTGGGCCAAACTATGGAGCTTCAGATCATATCATCAGATGATAGAGAAAAGCAAGGTGATTTGCAAGCTCTACTGTGTGGTGTTCTTCAGGTTATCATCCAGAAATTAAGTGCCTCTGAGGATTCAAAAGCCATTATCCTTCAAGCTGCTGATCAATTAATGATCTTGTTCCTGAAAGTATTTGGTTGCCGCAGCTCCACAGTGCATGAGGAAGCAATGCTTGCTATTGGGGCTCTTGCTTATGCCACTGGAACTGAGTTTGAAAAGTACATGCCTGAGTTCTACAAGTATTTGGATATGGGTTTGCAAAATTTCGAAGAGTACCAGGTTTGTTCTATTTCTGTTGGGGTGGTGGGTGACATTTGTCGTGCATTAGATGACAAGATCTTACCCTACTGTGATGGGATCATGACCCTGCTTCTCAAAAACTTATCTAATGGGATGCTCCATCGGTCAGTCAAGCCCCCCATATTTTCTTGCTTTGGGGATATTGCTCTTGCAATTGGTGAGCACTTTGAGAAGTACCTGCCATATGCAATGCCAATGATGCAGGGTGCTTCAGAGGTTTGTGCAAAGATGGAGATGGTGGACGAGGAGATGATGGATTATGGAAATCAGCTGAGGAGAGGCATCTTTGAAGCTTACTCGGGCATCCTTCAGGGATTCAAGAGTTCCAAGGCAGAGCTGATGGTACCCCATGCCTCTCATTTATTGCAATTTATCGAGGTGGTGTTCAAAGATAAGCAAAGGTACATTCTCCTAGCTTTATTGTTTTTATTTTTGATAATTTCATGGAGCTACTTGATTTCATCCTGATGAGCATTATATGTTTGTAGGGATGAAAGTGTTACAAAAGCAGCTGTGGCAGTGATGGGTGACCTAGCAGATACACTTGGTCCAACCATCAAACTTCTGTTTAAAGACCGAACTTTCTGTGCAGAGTTCTTAGGCGAGTGCCTTGAATCCGATGACGATCAGTTAAAGGAGACTGCCACTTGGACACAGGGCATGATTGGTCGTGTCATGGTATCGTGAGGTGCTATCCTTTTTCTTGGTCTTGGGGTCAAATTATCTTTTTTTTACTCCATAAGTTCTTTTTGTTGCTGTTTCCTTTTTTTTTTTGTCATCAAAGGTCGGCATGAGCCACCTAGTGATATCTAAAATGGAATTGCCGTTTAGAATGTAAGCATTTGTAAGTTTGCAAGTCTTGAGGGAGGACCTTAGGTGTTACTGTATTTTTGGTTTTTTTTTTATGGGGATAGGAAAAGGTCCTTGGAGATAGTGTTCTCATTGATTTAAGGTCACTCGATGAAATTGGTGACTAACTTAATGAAAATGTGTTGATGCATCCACCAATCGGTGGTTAATCGAATCATTTGTTATGTCGTCATTTCTTCAGTTTTTGGTTGAATACTTGTATGCAACATTTATAATCTTGGGTTAGTCTTCTTGGAGACTTTTGAGTTACTGGATAGATGTTATCATTGGGCATTGTTCAATTGGTATGTAACTTATCAAGCTTATCCACATCGGTGGAGTAGTCAACATTATCAAAGTATGATTGTTTTATGCATGCAGCGACAAGTTATCTAATGAAATACTAGTTGAATGTTTCTTGGTTATCTGTAACTAATTGTATTTACCCCTTAATTTGTTGTGTTTGTGTCGAGGAGCCTCAAGACACCTATCCACGAGGTGCGACCTACTGGTCAACACCACCCCGAAAGAAACGATGCCGCCGGCGGGTCTCGAAGCAAGGACGTGGGGACTAATACCACACCTCCTTAACCACTCGACCACAGCCCCTTTGGTGCACTGTAGTATTACTCCTATTTTATTCATCTGTTCTTTTTCTTCATCACGTTCTTGAGGCTCCCTTGGCGCTGGGGGCCTGGCTCTTAAGAATTGTTCCTATGTTATGACGCTGGTGTAGTTGGTGGTCGAGGTTGGTGAGTTTTGGATTTTTATCCCGGTGATGGTTATGGTGGTGATGCTATGTTGGTTGTCGTGGTGGTTGTGAAGTTGGTGGTCCGGGAGTTGCATAATGACATTTAACTTATTGGGGGAGTAATGCTTACTTCAATCAATAAATTCCCCATTGGAGTTCAAAAATTGAATATTTTTTATTTTTTATTTTTTATTTAATGACAGAAAACTAAATACAATATTAGAAAAATCTGTGTGTGCTCTTTGAGCTTTGCTACAGAGCGAGGGAGGGAGCGAGGGAGAGGGGGCAAGGGATGGGTGTAACCACCCATCCTCCTCGGGATAAGCGCATCACGTTAGAGATACGCGCGAGAACTTATTACGAGGAGGATGGGTGGTTACCCCCATCCCTCGCTCTCTTTCCCTCGACCCCTCCCTCGACCCCTAGAATTTTTCGTGCTCTTTTCCTCTAATTCTCCCAAGCACACACAAATCAAATCTCTGGTAGAAGATTTGAAGAGAAATTGTATAGCAATGGTTTTCCAGTCACGACATACACACGAAACATTTGGATATGAGTTCAGAACAGTTGGGCATCTCAAATATATTGTAAAGAACATCTATGTCCATGATCTTTGCTCAATGTCCACTTCCATCTATACTTATCATATTTCAACCAAAACTCCAATCTCTTTTCTCAAGGATGCAACCCTAATAATATAAAATTTATAAATTGATCACTATAATCTACAGAATTATTATATAACCTTTTAAGATTTTGAAACGGAAACAATTCTTGTGACTAATGATACATCAAATAGTAATTTGATCGCAGTGCATGTGGCACAAATCATCTCTCATTAGAGACATACAGTTCAAACGGGTCCAATCACTAAAGCCTAAAGAGGCATTTAATAACGGACCACAATCAAGGTTACAGGCCCAACAAATCTCTCCTCAACAGAGAATAGAGACGTTACAAATGTGACAAGTCATGGCAGAAATCTCTCCTCCAAGGACATATCTTAATACAGGAGATCGTTGTGAGAAATGTCTCCCTTCATTGCGTCATGCATGCTTAAGTACTGCCCTTATTGTTTACAAGGTAAAGGAGAGATATGAGGCACTAGATACAAAAACACAACGCAACTATACTCTATCCAAGTTCACTTTATCTCACAGTTAACTGACTTAAGTATCAGAGTGCATTCTGCCACCAAATAGGTGATCTTTGGCAATCTAATATTGTTTTGCGGGTCAGATCTCAAGGAGAACAAATTTGGACAGAACCAGTGGTAGATCCCGAAATTCAGTCAAGATGGGGTGAAATGACATAATTATTAGTTGATAATAGTAGTTATCAAGGGTGGAACCATTTTTTTTTTTTCTACTTGAGCTAGTAACAACTATAAAAAATACATTGTATATATCAGATTGAATCTAGTGTAGTCCAATTTTAAGCCAAAATAGTGTCGCGATATCGATAACCTTAGGAAGGGGGCAAACAACTGTAATAACTAGAATATATAACTAAAATAACAAAATAATTAGGATAAGTATCTAAATCTGAAATTTGCGAACATAATATGATCCTAATACAATTTCATAGAAAAATTGTTTATATAAGGCTCAAAATTTGTACGAGTTTGTTAATGGTATCTATTTTCATTGAATTTTATAGTTATTATTTTAGATATTAATTTCAAATAATTTTTTTGTTGGAGGTATTATACCATTTGTGAACAAACAATTCATTTATTTACTATTTACAATTACATAAAATTGCCTTGAAAACAAAAAAGTAGAGACAAGTCACAATGACAAAAGTAGTGTATTACACTAAATAATTTTTCATGTTTACAATTACTAATAAAGTTGTATTGAAAAAAAAGAAAAAAAAAATATCGCGCTTGAAGAGTATCGAACTTAGGTAGTTTACTAAATCTAATAAACTTCCAACTAAATGGATGAATGAATAATTTTGATATTGTATTATACATTATATAAGCTAATTTTTTTTTGTAAAACTAATATATAGTAAAAATATTTTGAAAGTTGAAAGAGACTGCTGCCCTCCTTGCCCCTTAGTAGATCCGCCCATTCGACGGAAAAATGACCACTTCATCCATCGTACCTCTAAACCTCACTCAAAGGAGCTCGTCTAACTGTCGAAAAAAATGAAGGCACGCATCCCGGAGAATGGACGGTCCCCCTCGCTGTTTTCCACGCCCATTCCCTCGACAGTTAGAATTTTCCCACTCAAAGTCATCGTAAAACACGAAAACAATATAATAAAATATTTGTTAAAATAAAACTATGATAAAGTAGGCCTATTCCAGTTCGGGCCATTTGAGGCCCAAAAGAAGCCTAGGTCATCGAGATTCAAATTTAAACACTCTTCTTTCTCCTTCCGCTCTTCCAAACTCCAACGGCTCTCTCTGCTTCTCTTTCGTCCAAAAATGGAGAAAACCCTCGACACAGATCTCTTCGCTTCTCTCGTTTCAGAGATCAAGAACTACACAGGCACTGACCCTTTACTCCCCTGGCTTCGGTAAGCAAAACCCATATCTTCTTTTATCTTTTTTTCTTCTCTCCTCATATTCTGCTCAATCTCCTCTCAAATCTTATTTTTCTTGAATCTGAAAAAACAGGGGAATTCGAAGACTGAGAGGGTCGCTTTCGCCTCTTATGCTCAAAGAGAAGCTCCCAAGGTTCCTTCAGAAATGCGCCCAGAACTTCCAGACTGATCAGCGATATCGGAACGATTTACGCTACCTTCGGGTTTGGATTCAACTGGTAATTGAGAGAACCCCATCACTGATTTTGCAAATTTTTATGATTATTTATTGATTTCAATTCATTGGGGGTGTCTTGAATTGTTTTGAATCTTTTTTTTGTGGTAGATGGATTTTGTGGATGACCCTAGGTCGCTTTTGAAGACGATGGAGGTGAATCGAATCGGAACGAAACATGCCCTCTTTTACCAAGCCTATGCTCTGTACTTTGAGAAGCTCAGGAAGTTCGAAGAGTCTGAGAGGATGTATCATTTGGGGGTACAGAAGTAAGTTCTCTTTGTTTACTAAATGATTTGGAACTGTTTAGGTTATGTCTTCGATTGCCAAATAAGCTCTTTTGCTTGACTGCACCAAAGGGTTACATATTTAGTTTATATAAGAATATAATGTGGTGATCATATTATTCATTTGCTTTACGAATTTGTTCGTGGTAGAATTTTTGGGTGTTTAGTGTGTAAGAAGTGGTAGGAGAAAAAATCGCATTCCTAATGTTCGATGAAAATTGAAAATGAAAGAATTGCCACTAATTGTTAATTTATCTCTTATGAAACCATTGGAATGATTTGCTAGTTGCTACTGATTTGATAGCAGTTTAGCTATTTTCTGAGATTGTTATAGTTCTCTATACAAGGTTAAACATATAAAATGCATGGAGAAGGATTTGCTTGCTGGGTGATATTGGCTTCCCCTCACAAATGGGCCTTTGGTCGGCTAACCTTCGACCAGTCTCTCCCTTATGGTTACATCTGAGACTTTTCCTCACTCATAAACTGACCACCAGCCCCTTCCACATCCGATGTGGAACTAAACCCAACATTGCTTTATAGTGCAATTGTACTGGCCTATAGTTCTTATTACTTCATGTCTGCCTTGTCTATTTTTTCTATTTTCCATAGCGCAACTAGGCCTGCTTTACCACATTTGAGCACTATCTTTTATTTTTAATATAAAATTTTTATATTTGTGCACAATTTGACTTGGCATTAATATGAAGGTCACTGAAGGTAGATGTGTAATCGAAATGGCAGATGTTGGCTTTGTTATCACCTTCTCTTTGAATACATTCATATTCTAAATGATATGTAGTTCCATAGTAACTCCTGTGAATAACAGACTTCACGTCTAAAATTAGTGAGTTACAGTCTTGCAGAGCCTATGGGAGAGTTACAGAAAGCATATGAGCAGTTTCTCCGCCGAATGGAGCAATACCAGAAAAGGAAAGCAAGGGTAATAACTCTTAACTTTATGTTTATCTTTTTGTTCTATCATCCCAATATGTCCATCATATAACTATTAGTAGATGCATTTCAGCGCCAGGAAGCCAGAGCTGCCATGGCTTCTAGGTCCACTCGTTCCCGTGATGAAGATATTGAAGAAAGTAGAGGAATTCATTGTGAATTCAAGGGTCCCACAAGAACTGGCCATGGAGCTTCCGAGCATTGTCACAAGATTGATAACAGAAAGGTCAGAGAAGAAAGCGAGGGGGTAAAGGGGCCCATGGGCAGTAGATATTCCTCCAAGCAGCAGGAGAGCAATCATATGGCATCCGATAGGTTGAACATCATGTGTACTGATGAGACAGTTGTGGTAAAGTTTGTAGATACTGCTATTGTTGGGAAGTCTGAAGCAGAGAATGCATGTCATCATGGTCTGGTTGATCCCACCATCAATTTGAAGGATGCAATGAATGACATCAACAATATGTTTCGGGAACCTATAGAGCTGGAAACAGTACACAGAAGGAAATCACAGAGAAGCCTACCCAAACCCGAGCAGAAAACAAGCAGTGGGTTTGAGGTGTTTGTTGATGAAAATTTGGACGACAGTGCAGGAAATAACAAAGAAAATAATTATGTACCAAAAAATTCAGGCATTTTAGCTAAGAAACAAGGTACTGATAGAAGGTTGCCTATGCAAGAAACTTTTGAAATATTTGTTGATGGTGAAGATGAAGATGATTGTAGTGAAGGAGATGATGGTGGCAATAGTTCGGATAAAACTGGACATCTAACTGAAGGTTCTGATCAAAGAGTGAATGCTTTTGTGTTTCCAAGATCAAACGACATTCCAACCCATGGATCTATTAATACAGATGGGAAGAGGTCACCGGCCATGAAAATGAGGGAGGATACAGTTGTTGGTAGGTTTGTGGGATCTGCCATTCTTGATGAGCCTGATGAGATAGAAAATGCTTGCCATCACGGACTAGTAGACCCAACGATTAACTTGAAGGAGGCTATGGATGCTATAAACAGCATGTTTGGAAAGCCAATAGATTTTGTGAGGGCAACTCGTAACAGGAAGCAAGGAAAGTTTGAAGATAAGAAGAGAGAATGTGGTGGATTTTCCATACTGCAAGATGACAACTTGAAACCACAGCCACCACCACGAAAGTCATCGTGTACATCCCGCAAAATGAATGCTGAAAATGATTTGTTTGAGCCAACTTTATTTACAAAGCAGGCCATGGATGACATAAATGAGATGTTTGGACAGCCTCTGGATTTCTAAGATGAACCATGATAAGGAACCATTTCTTCCAGTTAATATAGATTATCAATATTTCTTCGGAACAGAAGATCCAGCATTCCACAACTTATGAAATGGTTGAGAATCTTAACTATAGTTGAAGATTTGTGATTTCTGCAAAGAGGTAAGTCCCTCTTGTTTCCTTTTCTGAAGCTGCAGTTTTCCTTTGTGTTTGACGTGGACTGTGCAGTATTTATGATTGTTAACAGAAGTTTGTATCACTGGCAAGCTTGTGCATCAACATGATTTTGTTTGCATTTCGAGATTGAGCTTATGAAAAGAAAATGCTATCACTGCAATTACTTCTTTATTTTCCATTTTCTTCTGGGGAGTATTGTACATACCAATCACAACATAAGCTGGCAATAGTCCTTATAATTACTGTTTACTACATGAGGATCATAATGAAAAAACACCAATCAATAAAAAAGCCACTTAATTTATTTAAATGAGAATTGTTAAATCAACATTTGGAGAAAGAAAAGAAAAGATCAATCTTGAAAGCATGGATTACATTCAGTAGCATGCAGCGGAGGGACGAAAGGCCAGTGGACCAGCAGCATAAACCACTGCTTCATAATTGGTTCCATAAAGTCTCTTGTTCTCGTAGCGAAGAGGAGAACCATTGATACCGTAGTTAACATTTGTCAGATGGTTGCAGTCAGAAAGTGGAGAGTAAATGAGATAGACATGGCAGGCATGGAGGGGATGGTCCAAGAGATGATTACCCATCTTGAAGCTATCAAGTTGAGCATAGAAGTAGCCATGTTTGTCGGTGGTGTAGTCCTTGTAGAAAGTTACTTGGTCTTTTTGGTCTTTGCAGATGACATTCACCTTGGCTGATGGAATAACCGAGGCATTGGTCAATGACCATGATCCGTAACGCTTACAGCTCTGGCAGTAAACCTTACCTTCCACCACCACATCGACCTTTTGCTCTTCCTGCACCTCTTCAGTGCCACTTGCAAAAGTGAATGCCGATACTAGAAGAAGGAATGAGATGAAAGTGGTGAGCTTTTGGCTTGCCATGTCTAGTTAGAGAGATTACAATTTACAAGAGCTAAAAGACTAGGAAAGATAGATGTGTGAAGGATGAAGAGAAGGAGAGGTTGAAGTCGATATATATAGAACTTCCATGACAATAAGTTTGTAGTCTCCACGTCGAGTTTGTGTTCATGAAGATTATATCTTCACTTGCATATTGAGATTTCAAGATCTTTGTATATACGTGAAGACCACTTTTCTTTTCTTTACTTAGTTATTGAATGGTTGTTTATAGGTTTATATATGGGGTTGCTGAGATCTGGCTACCTCAGCTCAATAGCTTTGCTGTCATATGATTGATTTAATTAAGCCCTTTGATAATTAATTTAAGATGTTTGTATTGGGTCTCCAAGCTATTTGGTTTGGAAACACTGTATCTCAGTATCTACAATCAGACATACCAGATGGCAGATGATACCACTCATGATCTGCTCGAAATCTTAGATTTTATCAGACGTGGCGTATTATCAATTGTGACGTGCCCTAAAATAAGAATATTTCAATGCCATGACTGAAAAATCGAAATTAATATTTACAGTTTGATCATACTACCGGATGGATGCGAATCAGTCAACACTTGCATTTTTTGTTCATCAACTTTATCGAAGAAAGCAAATTTTGTGTGAAAATTGTACCTTTTTTCGATCACAGGTTATTTTAATTGTTTTAGTATGCATTTTTATTTTATTTTTCGTATGAACAAATTACCACTATATAACTAGTAAACTTTTTGCTTCCTCATTTTCATCTATCTTTGAATTGGCCTGATCTCCAGATTTGTCAAATTATGGATTTCCTACAAATCTCTGATTCTGAGAGTATCTGTGTACATTCCTGATTCTTTTGCAGTAGCCAGTTTTATTCGAAACCTCTGCGATTCTGAAGCAGATTGAAACATAGCCACAAAACAATGAACAATTGCCTAAATATAGTTCAATGAAATAAGCTGAAGAAATTTTCAACATGAAGCTTGAATTGGAACTTTTCATTATTTCCAAGCGTATTTTGGTGCTAAGCATTTTCACACATCTACAAAACAAAACAAAAGCAACAAAACAGAGAAGGCCCTCCATCTGTCTGAGCTATATACAAATACTCTTACATTAGTCGCCACTAGATACAAGCAGTATCCACCCTTCACAGCTACATCTTTGCCCAGAAAAATAAACGAAAGAAGATATTTAAATTTCACACGAAAAAAAAATGTCAACTAGTTCGCTTCAATAGAAATAATCTCCAGCTCTGCCCACCAAAGAGGAGATAGTTTTGGTATTGCTCCATCTGGTGCCATCGCTGTAATATCTCTCAATCGAGCTGAGACTTCTTTCATTGTCGGTCTCTGCTTGGGATCAGCATGAATGCAGGACTTGATAACTTCACATAGCTTCTCAACATCCTCCACTCGGTAAGATTTCAGAGTTGGATCGACCATGTTTCTAACATTTTGCTCCTCTCTCAAAAATTCTGATGCCCAATCTACAAGGGGGCCATTGTCCACTGAATACGGGAACCTACCAGTTATCATCTCCAGTAAGATTATCCCGAAACTATAAACATTGCTCTCTACATCTGGTGACGATGCAGCCAAGAATTCCATGCTTGTTGATCCCATCTTAACTGCAGCTGGTTCATCCCAGAAACCGTGGTCTGAGATCTTGGCTGCATAGTCTTCAGTTAGATAGACGGTAGTAGAGTGCAAATTCTTGTGGATTAAAGGAGGGCTCAGCTGATGCATGTGTTCAAGACAGTAAGCCATTCCCATTGCAATTCGTAAACGTGCTCCCCATTCCAAGTGTTCTGATTCTTTTACTGCAAGTACACAAATTAACATATAAGCAAAAATTTCAAGCATTGCTAAAACTGTATAAGTGTATCGATAGGTTCATTGATATAATCGGGTATTGGAAAAAATAAGTAAATAAACAAAAATCTAGTATTTTTGCCAGAAAATATGGAGCGAATTTCTAAAAGGAGCTTACTGTGCAAATGTTCAAACAATGTTCCATTTGGAGCATATTCAAATACCATCATCCTACTAAAAGGTTCTTCTTCCTCGCAGAATCCAAGAAGATTCGCAAAATTCTTGTGATTTGCTTTTGATAATGTGTCTATCTGCAACCATAAGAAAGTGAAGGTTAGAAACTGGGTATAAGTGAGACTACATTGAACTCATCAATTTCAGTTCATTCAGTATGTACCTTCTTCCTGAAAAGTGATTCCAACTGTTTCGACCAATCCTTGGTTGATTTCACTGCAGTAGATGTCACTGCTATTTCAACTCCACTTGACAGTGTCCCTTTGTACACTGTGCCATCTGATGAAGTACCAATTATATTACTGAAATCTTCACAAGCTACTTCTAGCTCTGACCGCTTGAGCTTTGGTACACCTGAAACATTAACACTAACAATAAATAAAGAAGCAGAGAAACATGCATACAGAATGTACATGCATACGGGCACTTAGATGCCCTAAAAAAAACTAAGGAAAATATTTTTATGTAATGAGAATGAAGAATAACCTGTTACGAATGCTTTCTGCAGTTGCCCACTTAATCCTGTTGCCCAAGGTTTGACAGTGACCACCTTCTTGCTTCGACACAAAAGAAGGCCAACAAGGGAAATGAGAAGACATGAAGCTCCTAAAACCCCAGATACAATTAGCCAGTGGTGGGTTTTGAATTTTGAGTGGGAAGTGGAACTTTGTCTTTTTGACAGTGGGGGGCTTGCTGACAGTGAAGGTAGTGGAGCCAAATACATTGATGGTGGTGCAGTAATAACAATGGGAGGACTAGCCGGAGCAGGAGATAATACATCTGGTGTTGGTGCAGGTGAAGATGAAGGTGAAGGAGTGGGAGCAGGTGACGGTGGTAAAAATATGGGTGTTGATGGTGATAAGAAGAATGGAGGCACTGGCCGAACTTCAGGATTTCTAGCTCCAGGTGAATTGGGGTTTCTTGCAGCTTGCAACAGCTTCCTTTGAGCTACATTACCACCTTGGTCATTGTTTCTAGAAGAGATAAAGACTCACGTCAGGTAGCAAACTTTGAAGATAATATGCTGCCAAAAACTTAGCTAATTATTCTATGCAAACAGAGATGCATGGCCTGATTTTCGTGCATCGTAAAAGGGCATGGGTGTAATTTTTAGTATTAGCATATTTGAGTTCAATTAGTTCCAACGATGAGAATATGGATGCATCAGACTTCCATGCAGTGTACATGTGGCATTATAAAAAAAATTAGTATCAGTATACTTAAGTTCAATTTGTTTCAATCACGAGAATATGAGATGAATATAATCAGTTTAGATGGTGTATAAACATCGGAGATACATATTCTCGTTGAACCACTTCATTCATTTTTCTGGGTGATCTTTGTCTGGACAGTTTATCTGACTATTATCATTTATTTAATCCATACTTGAGTTCAATTAGTTTCAATCATGACTCACGAGACTAAGAGATAAATATAATCAGTTTATATGATGTATAAACATTGGAGATACAAATTTTCGTTAAACCACTTCATTCATTTTTCTGATAGACCTTTGTCTGGACAGTTTATCATTTTATTTTAATCCATGGATTAGAAGATTTACTGGGTAAAACCATTTTTATTTGTGTGTGCCACATATATCCCTCAGCCAGTCGAAATATGTACTTATGGTACTTGTATAAGTAATCCTTTAAGCCAATCATACCGTGGAATGGATCTTGTGTTGCAGGATGCCCCATGTGCAGCCTTAGACAGCAGGTTCTCATCTACCTGAAGGTGAGAAAGCATATTAAGCTCATGAAGTTCAGAGGATACGCTCCTTAAGAATTCGTTGTTGTCAAATAGACTGCGACATGTCCAGAAGATGAAATTAGTACGAGTACAAAAAAGCAAATGATGCCTAACAAGAAGCATACTTGATAACATTAGCTTACAGAATCGACAAGGACAGATTATTGCCAAGGTTGGATGGAAGCGGTCCGCTGAAATTGTTGTATCCTAAGTCTAACATCTCCAGTTCCTTCAGTTTTGCTATCTCTTCAGGGATTACCCCAGAGAAAGAATTATTCCGCAACACACTGCAAATCCAAGCAAAACTAATGAGAATAGAATAACAACCTATTTGGCCTTTTCTTCTAGGTTGTGTTCTTTAATCCCTCATAAAATGGCATTTTGATTAGCAAACAACATGACCCTATAAGCACCTGATTTTCCATGTTCAAGAAAGCTTAAGCTACTGAATATAGATGCATCCGAAAAATGCAGACTAGGTTTTAGTTATGTACTCACATGGACTTTATGTGCATGAGCTTCCCAAGCTCGGAAGTTAGCGATCCTCCAAGGCAGAGATCCTTCAAGTTCCTGCAAATAAAATAAACCCAACTTTTGTAAGACATCAAGATGTATGATCAATATAGTGAAAAGTAAAAATAGCATCCTTTGTGTGAGCAACCAAACAAGTCTTCATCATTTGCTCAAATTAACTAAACAAGAAGTTCCAATAAGTCGGTGCTTTCTCAATGCCTTAACCATATAAAAAATGAGATCTCATGCGCTAATCCAAGTATTGCAGCGGAGTCGCAACAATTTGAGAGCCACACTGCTGAAACAAGCCTTTCCAAATTACGGAGCAGCCCAACTAATTTTCCCAATACAATGAAAATTCCAGCCCCCAAATCTCAAATCAAACGTGACATTTTTTTTTTCTTTTCTCTTTTGTTAAATAGAAGATGAGATTGTAACAAATATTTCTCATAAGCCGTCGAATGAACTTGTTAAGGCAGAATTCACCCAAACCAGGCCTTGCCCAAGACAATCTAATCCCAGCCAATTGTAAGTATCTGATATTGATCTCCACCTTCCAAATGTTCAGTATCTGTAACAATTTGCCTTTGCCGATGCAAAATTTCTCCAAAATTTTCCCAATTGGCTTCTTTCCGAATCAATCCTAGCCGAATGAATCAATAAACAAGTAAATCAATTGAAGTACCCCCATTGTTTTTTCTCATCATTTCCTTCTGTTGTCTCCTTGGTTTGACTTTCTTCTTCCTTGTACCTTCTTTATCTTCATCATCATTTGCTCCATCACACACACCATCATCATTAATACAAACTTTCCACCATTTTGTAAACTCCATCAAAATCTCCTCAAATCAGCTTGAATTTCCTCAAATTGGACCTTACTCCAAGTCCCCAATCCCCACCAAATCACTCAATTAACACAAACCATTACTCTTTCACTCCCAAAAGCACCTCCTTTTTCCTTCTAATAATCCTTCAATTCAATAAGTAAACAAATACACACACACACACACAAAACACATAAAAATAAGCACTTATAAAGCAAAATTTACTTACAAAATCACAACTTTCCCATCCGAGCACTCGATCCCGAGCCAAGAACAATGATCCTTCTCACCATCACTATCCTTCCAATTCAACAAAGCCCCAAATGGATCCTCCATTATCTTCTCCCTGAACTTCAACAAAGCCAAACCTGCACCAAAAAACACTACTTTTAAAAAAAAAAATAAAAAATAAAAACTTCAAACAACAAAATTTCAATAACCTCACTCACCTTCACCATTCAAAGACCACCCACAGCTCAAATTCTGATACAACAAACACAACAACAGACCCAATCGAACCCGAAATCTCCATAACTCATCCATCTCAACAAACCCCAGAGTTTCTATCTTCTAATCAAAGATCTCCACTTTCAGCTTGCTTCAATCAAAGTGAACCAAAAAAAAAAAAGTCTTCTTTAGCTATCCAAGTTGACCCAAAGATCGGATTGTGAAGCACAAATTGTAATTGTATTGAAAAAAAAAACTACAAACTACATTTGGGTTTCTCTGGCATACTTTGTTAGACTTGCAAGAGTTGAAAACGCGTTCAGTAGTGTTTTATATAGCTTTCCATGTTTTAGACTCAAATCTGAAACTTTGCATCAAGTAAAAAAACCCGATAAGTCACCGACACGTTTTGTTACTGATACGAAACAAGTGAAAGGTAAGTAAATGTGTTTGGGTGAAGTCAAATGTTATAACGTCACAGATTTTTTTTTTTTTAAGATTTGATTAGTAGTAATAACACATTTATTTTCTTAAGACAAAATTGTTTAATGCTTTATGTGAATAATTAAGAGAAATAATAATGGATTTATTGATTTTGATGTGTGAATGTGTGATTGAGATCTAAAAATAATTCTATTTGGCGGCAAAATTCTAGAATATATCAAGAAAACGATAAGATCGACTTTGTCATAAATGAAAATATGGTTGTTGAATTTTTACCATGTATATTTATTGCAGTATCACAATGTAACACATGGAGCTACGATTAATGCATGCAAAATGAATCATAAGTTATTATTATTATTATTAGAGTAAGACTATGGTACCTGGTCTGGCATGCCTGGTACGTGCACTGCATGGTACCAATCACGTGAATGACTTTGAAAAAAAAATGATTTGATTTTGAACCTAAAAATAGAGAAGAGGCACGTGCCTGATACCATCTAGGCACGCATCAGGCTTTGTTATTATTATTTTTTTTTTTTAAAGAATTTTCGATAAAATATAAACTCTGCTTGTCCAATTCTTTTGGTTTATTCTTAACAACTACGATAACATATTACTAAGCGCAAATACTGACCAAGTGCATCAGCCTACAGAAACCAAACAAGAACAAAACTATTACGTCAATTAGAGATAATTCCAAACACATAAAAGTCATTAGTCGCCGAAAAAAATCAACATTTTATCAATTATGCAAGTATATACCTTGGTTGGGATTGAATACTTCCCGCAGTTTGCACTAGTATGTTACGATATAAAAAGTGCAAGGGGTGATGGTGGTGGTGGTGGTGGTGGTGATGCCGGCTGTGACTTTGTCAAACTTGTTCCAAGTTGAAGAAAGAAGGAAATAAACAATTGGGATCACACAGCAGAGGACATGTAGAATGAGGAAAGCATTTGATGAACTTCCGGAGTGCCCTTTTATTATATAAGCAGAATCAACCTCCGTGGCACTTGAACAAGGTGCTATGTTTCGTTCATGTATAAGGACCCATTAACAAGTAGTGAGGAGGAAGGAAGGTCATAGCGAAGAGCATGAACATGACTTTGTATAATATGTATGAGATATGTATATATATATATGAGATGAGTTTGCCAGAGATAATCCATCTGGATCACTCGGATAAAGTGTAACTATCAGATTCACTCAAGCCAAAAAGCAAGTGGATCCATTTATTTTTTTATTTTTTTTGATGATAATAAGCCAGTTGGATTGAGTTTATATGACAGATCGATGAGTGTGTGGATTCAATTGTGAATAGTATACTTGGTTTAGACTTTGTATTGTTTGTGATATGATTGTTAGATTTACATGCAAGGCAAATACAAAAGAGATTAGTAATATATAGTTGGTGTTTAAAGTTTATAGTTGATGATACATCCAAAGGTCTTTTCATTTACGGCGTACATGTGTAATGATGATATTTAGGAATAATAGGTCCATTCATTAGTCTATCACTGATCTGGCTCAAGCGACATCAAATTCGCAAAGTACAATTTGTTAGATGGACTCAAATTATTGTGTCCTACTAAAGCCCAAACGTCTCACATTCATCTCCAATATTCGCAAGACTTATTGAGGCAAGTATCTACGAAAATCAGCTTCAGAAGCCAACAGTACGGGTAGGCACGGGACGAGATGGACCCATCCCGTTCATTCGGGATCGAGACGAAATGGGACAAAATAAACCTCATCCCGACTTCGTCCCATCTCAAACGGGATCGGGACGGGACGGGATGAACAAGTACTAAATAGTCCTCCCAATAAAAATAACAAAAATAGTTTTATCTCATATTACTTACACACCAATAATGTCAAATTTATATACATATAACTTACATAATAAATAATAATATATATTAAATAAATAAATACTAATTTGTTTTTTGGAAGGCAAATAAATATTAAATTTCATTTAGAATTAATGATTCAATTCATTAATATTAGAATTTCATCTTATATTGATTTAATTTCAACACATCCTTAACTTTAATTTATAAGAGCATTTTAATTAAAATTAATAATAATTATTGTTATTAAATAAATAAATAAATTCGGGACGGGATAGACGGGATTGAAAATCTTCATCCCGATCTCATCCCACTCTAGATCGAGAAGGTATCGGGATGAGTTTGATTAATCCCAAAATGACCCAAAACAATTAGGATGAGAAGGGATCGGGACGTGTTCAGGATCGCGGGATGGGATGCTCACCCCTAGCCAATAGTGTCTTATCTCAAACTAAAAAGCAAATACTAGAGTATACGTCATACGTGAAAATTTTCACCTATGGACAATACTCCAATGGGGAACTATCTTTAGCACTGTTTGAGAGAAGGCAAAAAACAAACCTATTTGACTTTAGCATCGGAGTGAAAAAACAAATCAATTACGCCGTCCGTGGGGATCGAACCCACGACCACGTGGTTAAAAGCCACGCGCTCTACCACTGAGCTAGGACGGCTTGAATACTTAATTTTGGCCATTTTATATAAACATTTATAATCACTTCTTTCCTAAGGGAAATATAAAAGCTTGGTAGAAAATGGCACGAACCGTTAAAAGATATCAGGGGTGAAAGCGTAGTACTTGCGTGTAAATAGAGGAGACAGTGAGGAGAATGCTGGAGAGAGGAGTAAAAGGTGAAGCAGTGGACGGTGACTATGTGGGTGTTGCTATCAACATAGTGGAGCTGAGCTCTTGTGTTGGGGAGACGATCGAAAGTTCATAGTTGTGACACATTTGAGCACACCGACCATTCATTATGATTATAGTAGTAGATTTAAAAATAAAGCCTTTTTTCCGAGCATTTTAACACTAAAATTATACAGTTTATAGAAAGTTTCCTATGGACGTATGATTTAGGATAAAAAAAACGTTGGTAGAAAATTCATGATTGAGTGAAGCATTAAAGAATTGGAAAAAATTTGGATTACTGCAAGTTATTCTGAAATTACATTTAGGTAAATCCAAGGCAATCTAAACATTGGGGTGGATCCAAAAATTTCCGTACTTTATAAGCTTCAGATTCTACGAAATTATAACGTATACTATGCTTGTCATCCTGCACGAAATCCAAAACATTTTATATAAGCCGCATTTGTCTCATCTTTGCAAAATTTCTACGTAAATATCGATCATTCAATACATAAATTTCCAAGTACTTCATAATTTTGACTGTTTCACTCCAACTCCAAGTTAGTTAATTAAGAAGCTAAATCTTGAACCAATCCAAACACCAAAACCCTACATGAAACCAAATAAGAAATTCCTTCATCATTATCATTGATAAAGTCAATTGATCTAATAGAGTAACTTGGGTGCTAAGATCCACTTTTGTTTGTCTTTCTTAGTGTTCTTCTTCAAACTTATTTTTCACTCACTGGATTTTTCTCTGTAAAGAAAATAAATAAAATAACGAAGAACAAAATGCTGAAAAGGGGATCCAATACATATAAGATAGCCTGTCAGTTTCAGAATCCGCAAACACAAAATAATCCATCATCAACCTCATATCCCTTCCACACAAGGACTTACTTCACAACTTTAGATCCCTTCCACACAAAGACTTGCTTCACAACTTTATATGCTTTTTCTTATTGTTCTTCTTCAGATGTATCTTTCATGACTTCATAATTTTCCTTTGTAAGGAAAACAAATAAAGTTAGACCAACTTCCAAAGGAAGGAAAAACAAGAAGCTGAAAAGGCCTTTCATGGAAAATGAATGCTTATCCTAGAGTCCCAGCTACTACACTGACTTCTCATCCATAAAATTTTTTTTGCAATTTTTGGTGTCAATTTCATGAAAAAGAAAAAATGAAAGGTTCATCGCAACTATAGTTGTAATGATAAGATAATGATACAAACATTATGTTTCGGATGTATTAGTAGCTATTGTTTGGTTTGAATTAAGCCAAATTTTAGGACAACAAATACTTTGACTAACATAATTTGATGTATGTATTAATTGCTTGTATTTCAATCTTTGTCATTCACACTTGTTTTTCTATGCGGTTTTTCCTAAGTTCACTGGTTTTTTGTCTGGTGCAATCAGGCACCGTTGGATTGCATCTGTAGAAGCACTTTTTCTATGTGTAGTCTCAATTATTTCAAATTGTTTTTTTTTTGAAGCATTTAACTATATTCATTCGCTCAAAAGCGACATTTTACAATTTTTAAATTTCACTATAGTCAATAAGATAACGATTTTATATGAAGACTACCATCAAGATATGGATTAGCCTTTACTAGCTAAGCACCTATGCTATGTTTAGTACGCGCAAAAGGGTTTTTTTGTTGATCACTTTTGCTCGTAAGATTCAAGCTAAGATCAAATAGTTATGATGACCAAAAGTAGTCGGACAAAGATTTAAGAAGAATTTCTTAAGGAATAGATAACGCGAAACTAATAGAGGATTAACAAAAAATGAACAAAAATGGCACTAAACGAAGAGTGATCCATGGCACCTAAAAACTATGGTTGCATCTACATGACCACATAAAAACTCACCTAACTTGTAGGGACGCTGCGGCTTTTATGTATTGAATACCTTCATTTGTTGCAATGGTGACATTGTACTTGCAATGTTGGACCCTCAACTAAGCCATTCTGGTTCCTCCTTGCGTCTTCACCACACAACACTTGAAGCCATGGCCGATGGGATGGCCCCCATCACTTGACAGATGACCTCAAGAAGAAGGTGATTGCTTTCCTTCATTGCTTGCATTCTTTGAAAGGATGATCTTTCTTTGTAACAACCAACATTTTTGTCAGTATTTTGTGTGTGTTTATTTTAAATTCTCATTATGGTGGTGTTGCTACATGAACAACATTATTGGTCCTACTATATGTTGATCTGTGTTTCCCATTTAAATGGTGTTTATTTTTTTTTTGTTCTGAATAGATTTGGAATTTGTTCTTAATAAAAAGTGAGATACTTTGTTTAGGGTGATTGTTTTTATTCTAGGAGATAAATTTTTGATTGGAGTAAGTAACATGAAGTGTTGATGATCACTTAGTACTGAGTGGTTAATAAAATTTTATTACAATAATAACCTCACAATAAATTTGTAATGACTATTGTGTTACCTATTTTCTCCACCAACCATCATCTTTTATCTACCTCGTCTCTATCATGCAAACAGTTTTGCCACCGCCACCACCAGCACCATCCCCTCCCCTCCTCGTCCTCTTCTTCCTTATCTTCTTTCTCTTTCTTTAAAGATTGTATAAGGAATGGAAATGTGGTGGCAGTGGACAAAATGTTATTAAACTTCAAATCAACATCTAAAAATAAGTACCTTTTAACTTTACAGTTTCTAATCAATCACTCATTCAGAATAAAACAAACAATTCATTCAAAGGCTTGTTCAAAATTTTCAATTCTAATTAAAAATTAGCTTCGGAACACTTAGAAAAAAAAAAAAACACCACACCACCTCAGTTTTTACCTTTTATTCAATAGTGTTTGGGTTTTGATTTTGCGAAATCAAGATCCGTTTCAAAACCCTTCGACCTAGACCACATGTACTGATTTTTATGATTGTAACATCCCAACCAAAAACACTCGTAGCTGAATGACAAATGATCACCTTTACATTATTAATGTTGATTTTTAAAAATTATAGTGGTTTTCCTAGTCAATCTGCTTAGGCTGTGTTAAGCTATGATTTGTTAAGTAAAAAGCGAAAAGCTCTCTAGTTAAATGTCACTTTAAAAAAATACTAGCAAATCATGTTTTGTTACCGGAGTTACGTGGCATGTTTTTGAAATAATGATAAAATCTTCAAAGTGTTTATGTGTATCTCAAGGTTGTAAAAAATCTCATTTAATAATGTCACATTATTCTGATTGCAAACACCCGAACAATTAGCTGGTTATCCGAGAAAAACATTATTTTCCATGTGCCACTACAACCATAGACACCCTATAAAAAAAAAAAAAATTCATTAATGACATTTTTCAGGTTAGCATTTGCCAACTGATCTTCACATGGTTTGCACTAGATTTCTCCCCTTCAATTATTGAGTTTTCTCCCCCAAACTTGAGAAAGTTTTCATATGGATATTTGTCTATTGAATAACATTATGGAATTTCTAGACTTGGTGTTCAAAGATAGGCATAAAATAATTCACCATTTTTTCCCGGAAATTTAATGGGTTGGAATGTTTCATCAGATGTATTATTTCGAGGCCGTGTTGAGCAAATAATTCTAGCAAAAATAATGAAAGACAGCAAATAATTTTTTTATGTGGTTGACTTAGCAACAATGAAAGAAAAATAAATTGTATAAGATGCTATGAAACACATGAGCCTGAGTGCTAATACAATGCAATTTCGCTGTTGTAAGATGGGAAAACTATAAGATAATAATGCTCATAATTCAAACCTTCTCGACAGTAAACTTGTGGCGGATAGAATTACAAGTTTAAAGTTTAAACCCTGCCGACGGCATTTGCAGTGAGACATTGGTTCAAGCTAATTAAGCGCATAATGCAGTTATATAGACAACTGCTGTGATGTATCATCCCCGATCATGGACTTGGAAGCTATTACGCAATTGGCCCATAGCCCATGTTGGAAAAAGGCCTGGACAATTGAAAACTTGACGTGACCGATACCAGATTTGATCTGGGTTCATCTTCAATAAACTGTAGATAATTAGTACTCAAAACACTTTTTTCTCTCACATGTTTAGTCCAAATAATTACTTACCTATTTTATAAATCCTTGCACATAATCTTCTCTTCTTAATTTCCAAAAGTAACAAGATGTGAGAGAAGAGCAATGATGCATGAATACTATCATGATCCTAGCAGTGAACCTTTCTCTCTCGGAGAATTCGGGTTTTTGAAGTGAATAATAAAATAATAAAAAAACGTAAAAAAGATTACACTCTTTAAAAAACAAATCTTTCGAGGCTTCAACATTTTATATCTAACAAATTTTTTTTAATAATAAATTCTTAAAACTCTAACATTTGCTATCTTATTAACTAAAACAGACTACAATATTTTTTCGAGAACAAAATCTTCAAGAGGCTACTTAAAAACTCTTCTTCAAGAGTTAAGAGCGGGTCTCTCTTAAGAACAAGTCTCTCAAGAGCCTTACTTTTCAACTCTAAATCTACATATTTGATATTAAATTCATGCATACTAGCCAAGTTCAAGCCAAACAATGAAACCGCTTTATAATAGAAAAGTGTTTCCTATGTCACTTTACTTTGTCCTACAAGAAGAATTTTTTCTTGTCCAATTAATTTAGAAAATCTTATCCAAATAGGAAATCTTTCTTAACCATGAAGCTCTTAAAGGAAAATACTCGTGTATCAAATATCCACCATTTACCATTGATTGCCGCTCCCACCTCGAACTCCTTATGAACCTAGGTCAACAAATGCCACTTTTCTTTGGAAAAACAAAAATGTTAGAAAATCAGGTTTTTGCAACCAGGGTGACATAGTATGATTTCGAAAGAATAATGAAATCTCCAAAGCGTTTATGTGTATCTCAAGATTGTAAAAAAACTCTTATGATGATGCCATGTCATCATGGTTGCAAAACATGATTACAAAACTTGATTTGCTAGCTTAACTCAAAAGCCAAAATCCAATAACCAATAAGAGGTCATTACATTTAGGGGTTCGCAAACGGGTTGAGAAACCGCGGATCCAAACCGAACCGAAACGTTTTACTCCAAACGGTTCAGTTTCGGTTCCTAATTTTTTTTTTAAAACGGTTCGGTTCCAATCTGATAATTAAACAGTTAGATAATAAATTTAAAGTCAGAGTCAATCTTACAACAATGTCTATATGGTTGAGTGGTTAAGAAGATAGACTTGAAATTTGTTGGGCTACACCCGCGCAAGTTCGAATTCAGTTGACATTTTCATTGTTTACTTTTTTTTTCTTCATTTAATAGAAGCTATGCATTTTGGTTTTTTGCATCTTCCATTGAAACTGAAAGACACCCTCACAAGCAATGGATTAGCTGCAGCCCAAAGACATCCAACTTGCTCGTCGAATCAGGGGTGAACGTGCTTGATTGCTTGTAAAATGAGCTATGTATTGTTAAGATGTTATTAAATTTGATTTCATTTTAAGAATTATATGTAACTTTGTCCTATTGAGATAGATTTCTATTAATGAATTGCTATTTATCGAATTTGACATTTTCTATCTTTCACATGTTGTGTGAGATGTATGAGTTGTTGTTTATCAAATTTGACATTTCACTACTTGTGCAGTTGTGTTAGGGTGGCCTAATATTGAAACATTCCACATCTACTGGGGGAATAGAAATAATTTTTAGTTTATCACCAACTCTTACTCGCAGTGGGATGCATCTTCAAGATTGCATAATATTATACAAGAACCGTTTGGAACCGAATCGTTGTAAAGGGTTCGAGTTAGGTTCGGTTTCAATGTTCAAAATGGAGGAACCGATCTGAATCAGAACCGTTAAAATTTAAACGATTCGAGTTAGGTTTCTCAAAATTTGGAACCGATCCGAACCGTCCCCACCCCTAGTTACATTCAAACATGTTTTCCCCCTATCTCTTGTTTTTTCCCTCCATTTCCCCACTTTCCTTATCACAACACTCACTCATTTCTGATCAGAGACGAGTTAGGGTTTCAGTTTAGATTGATCGAGTCGAGGTCCAGGGTTTCATCTTATCTGAAATGATTCAGGTAAATTTTCTGTCACGACCCGATCCGCACAGTAAGATATTGTCTGCTTTGGGCCCAACCGACCCGCACGGCTTTAAAAGGCCTCTTACTATGGGGATCCAACCTCGCACATATATAGCACATAACCATCCCGCACCCAAGCGATGTGGGACTATGATCCCCCTTGGTAGCTAGCCCAACCCCTCTTGGGATCCACGGGCCTGTTGGGCCTATTGGGCTCCAACCCTCACCCCCCTCAGGTCCGCCCACACAAGGGTCTCACAGTCCACCCCCCCTTAAGGCCCAACGTCCTCGTTGGCCACACAGGCACAACGTCCACGTTGCCCGAGGGCCCACCTCCACGTGGCACACTTCCGGCTGGGTCAGGCTCTAATACCATTCCGTCACGACCCGATCCGCACAGTAAGATATTGTCCGCTTTGGGCCCAATCGACCCGCACGGCTTTAAAAGGCCTCTTATTATGGGGATCCAACCTCGCACATATATAGCACATAACCATCCCGCACCCAGGCGATGTGGGACTATGATCCCCCTTGATAGCTAGCCCAACCCCTTTTGGGATCCACAGGCCTGTTGGGTCTATTGGGCTCCAACCCTCACCCTCACCCTCCCCCTCAGGTTCGCCCACACAAGGGTCTCACAGTCCACCCCCCTTAAGGCCCAACGTCCTCGTTGGCCACACAGGCACAACGTCCACGTTGCCCGAGGGCCCACCTCCACGTGGCACACTTCCGGCTGGGTCAGGCTCTGATACCATTCTGTAACGACCCGATCCGCACAGTAAGATATTGTCCGCTTTAGGCCCAATCGGCCCGCACGGCTTTAAAAGGCATCTTTCAGAGTATGCACAGCGGACACTGGGCCCCTCTCTGGCCCTACTCATCTAGATATTGTCCTCTTTGGCCTATTGGGCAGCATTTCGCACCTCCCTCACCTCAATAATTTGTTGCTTCCACCCACTTACTGGGGCTCCACAGGCCTCTTACTATGGGGATCCAACCTCGCACATATATAGCACATAACCATCCCGCACCCAGGCGATGTGGGACTATGATCCCCCTTGGTAGCTAGCCCAACCCCTCTTGGGATCCACGGGCATGTTGGGCTTATTGGGCTCCAACCCTCACCCTCACCCTCCCTGTCAAGTCCGCTCACACAAGGGTCTCACAGTCCACCCCCCTTAAGGCCCAACGTCCTCGTTGGCCACACAGGCACAACATCCACGTTGCCCGAGGGCCCACCTTCACGTGGCACACTTCCGGCTGGGTCAGGCTCTGATACCAAAAATGTCACGCTCCGATTTTTGAACAATATAAATAAATAGATTGTCCAAAAACCAAGGCATGACAGGAACACATAAAATGGTACAGTCATAAGGTGGAAAACAACTAATAAGTTTCCTCACTATTTTTCCTCTAAAATGAGGTCCACATTAAAAATGAAAATTAAAATAATCAATTCCCCAAATAAGTATCTGACAAAACTTAGCATTTATTTCCAAATCCTACATCCGATTACCTAAGAAATAATAATAAAGAACTAGAAAAATAAACGCATCGACTCCTCAGC
The DNA here is from genome assembly GCA_003290165.1 of Berberis thunbergii. Classification (NCBI taxonomy): domain Eukaryota; kingdom Viridiplantae; phylum Streptophyta; class Magnoliopsida; order Ranunculales; family Berberidaceae; genus Berberis; species Berberis thunbergii. The sequence goes on along the minus strand of QNQO01000819.1, from coordinate 100,036 downwards.
TATCGCCACGCAGCTATTATCCTTCCTTACGCACCAATTAACCCTGATAGTTCTTTGGGACTACGCTCATTAAGAACGTACCCAAATTTGTAAAACAATACAAAATCTGAGTCAGTATAATCATACTGGTGTAAGCAAACTTACAAATCAAACAATTAAATATAAAAGTACATAAATGCAAATTTCACCTTGAGGAAGACATGTAGTTCTCATTCGAGATTCGAATGAGCTGTTAGTTTCTTCCCTCAAGGCTAACCTAGTACGAGCTAAAATAATCTCTACACAATTTAATGACATGCTCAATTAAATAGTTTTATTTAATTATTTGTTTTTTCTTCTTCTAATTCTTGGCTTCTTTTTCCACAATCGCACTCTCCTCCTGTGCCGAACACACCTCACCCAAGTGTGTCTCTTTTGCCATCGAATCCACTCGGAGCGTACATGACCCAAGTGGGGTGCCACCTCGAGTGTCATGTCATCTAACCCGAAGTTCGATCACTGACAAACATTCAACACGTACAACCGAGCTCACATGGAACGGTGCACCGATATGCAAGCAAGTCTGCATACCCATAATTCTATCACACGTATACAAGCAAGTCTGTATACAAAAATTTCTTTTCTTTTCACATTTTTTTTTTCGGAGTTGTGGATAAAGAACATTTACCAAGTATTTTATTTGAGCCAATATTATTATTATTATTAATTTTTTTCAAATCAATTAACAACACATCACATTCCCCTTACAGTACCATATGCATAAAACCTTACTACACTTATATTCACAACATTTTAATCATGTACACTGTTGCAACATGACATCAATTCTCCTCCACATATACCCAAAATAAAATAAAAAATAAAACTGAAACTATTAAAACTATATTTGTAATGTCGATCATCAAATATCAACACATGTTGATTTGACTTGATAAAACAGTAAAAATTCAATACCCAACAATGATGATGATGATTCTCTCATCTTTGTATAAGCAATCAATGCTTTTCAAAACCCATTGCAGAGCCAACAGTAAAAGAACCATTTTTTTTGCATTTCATTATGATTTAAATACCCACATGTTGATGTCACAGGTTAAAATAATGACAAGTACATACCACATATCTTAATTTTTCTATATGTTAAAAATTGAAACAGTAAACTACACATTATTTGCAAACATGTCAATCAAACAAAAGCATGTCAGACGTCATACACACAAATTAATATATATTTTTTTTAAACGCGCCAAGCGTCGAATGTCAATCAAATAAAAAAAAAAATCCCGTCAGTTCATAGAAACGAAAACCCATTCACACAAACGAAAATTTAAAACATAAAAGAAAAATCCCTCTTCCATCCTTTCTCTCTTCCTTATGTAACCTCATATACAATATATGTAATCAATAATATTACATAAAAACTAAACAAGAATAGAGTTGTACTCACTGATTTTTGGCAAGAATTTAAGGTTCCTCTTTTCAAGCTTCTCCCACTTTTCAACGCATTTTTTTTCCTTCTTCTTTTGTGTGTGTGTGCAAAGAGAAGAAAAATAAACTAGGGTTTTATCTTTAAAGGAAGAATTTAGGGTTTCTTTGGCTAAACACACCCACCCTTTATCTCTTACCCACCACTAGCCTAAACCTAAATTTGAAATTAAAAATTATAAACTATTATTACTTGTAATTATTATTAATTAATAATTACTACTAATAAATATTATTAACTTCTAAAATAATGCAAGCATATTGGTAAGTGAATTTTGGCGGGTATTACAATATACACACCTTAAAAGAATCTCGTCCCGAGATTCGGTAGGAAAAGGGTTAGGCGAATAATTCTGGGTGCATACGCTTTACTTTGTCCTCCAGCTCCCAGGTGACATCGTTCTCCTATTCACTCCACTGAACTTTGACCAAGTTGACTTTCTTACGTCGTAGTTGTTTTACGTCACGATCAATTATCCTCACCGGCCCAACTGTATAGGTCAAATCCTCATTCAGTTCAATAGTTGTAGGTTGAACAATATGAGTTGGGTCTTTCACACATTTTTTCAGCATCGAGACATGAAAAACATCATGGATCATCGACAAACTGGGCGGCAACGCAAACTTGTAAGCTAAGTGACCAACACATCCGACAATCTCGAATGGCCCAATATACCGCGGGCTCAACTTTCCTTTCTTGCCAAATCTCATCACACCTCGCATGGGAGACACCTTAAGGAAAACTAAATCACCAACCGCAAACACTACATTCTTGCGCTTTTGATCTGCATAGCTTTTCTGTCTACTCTGGGCAGTTTTTATCCTTCCCCGAATAATCTCAATCTTCCCTGCAGTCTCCCTAACAATCTCTGGTCCCAACAATACGGTATCACCTACCTCTGCCCAACAATTAGGTGATCTACAAGGCCTACCATACAAAGCCTCAAATGGTGCCATACCAATGCTCGATTGGTAACTATTATTGTACGAAAACTCCACCAACGGTACGTGATCCTCCCAACTACCACCAAAATCCATGATGCAAGCTCGCAACATATCCTCTAAAATCTGATTTACCCGCTCAGTCTGCCCATCAGTCTGTGGATGATACGCCGTGCTCATAGCCAAGGTAGTACCCATAGCACGTTGGAAACTTTCCCAAAATGCGGATGTAAACAATGGGTCTCTATCTGAAACAATGGTAATAGGAACCCCATGCAACCTTACCACTTCTCGGATATACATAGCAGCTAACTTGTCAGTATTCCGAGATGCACCAATGGGGATAAAATGTGCGCACTTAGTCAAACGGTCAACAATAACCCAAATTGACTCATTACCCCTCCGAGATCTAGGTAAACCATCAACAAAATCCATCGAAATGTGTTCCCACTTCCACATGGGTATTTCTAGAGGCTGCAATAAACCAGACGGCCTCTGGTGTTCCGCTTTCACTTGCTGACAAATGAAACAGTGAGAGACATATTCTCCAACATCTCGTTTCATGCCTTCTGATGCGAATTTAAGTAACCTAAATTAACAGGTTAATTTAACCCACTTGTAATAACCGCAAGTGCACGGTGCCTAACAGGTAGACAACGGCAAGTACGGGTCTATCCCACGAAGAAGGTGGATGCAATTGAATTTTAGAATTTAATTAAACTAATTTATAGGAAATGAGGAAATGGGGTTACAACATTTTTAAATCTAAACTAAAAATAAATAAAAATAAGAAAAATAAAAGATAGATGAAATGGATTTTTGTGGGCTTGGACTCACCAATGAATTAGCAAAATTATTTAAATCTAAATTACTGAATTTAAAAACGAGAAGCGTTAGGGATGAGAATCCCTTGCTTACACCGAATATGTGATCGTTAAAATCCAATTAATCTTATACCATGTTTCTATCAAACATTAACAAATTATTTCAAGCAAATACGCTCTTACAAAGTATTAAATGTCTTTTTAGGGCACACTTAATCAAAGTTTAAGCTTAATATTTTTAGCACATGCTTTGAAAATATTGATAAAAGGTAATTCTAACTACCAAACATATCAAGTTTAATTACTCGAACATGCAAGGTGAAAGCAATTTATCAAAAATTCAGAAATAAATTGCAATTAACAATTAAGTACACAATTCAGTAAAATGAATCAAATTAATTTATACAACCCATTTAGTTCGTCACAAACTCGATGTGGTGGCACTCAGCAGGTCAGCAAGTGGTTGTGCACGAATCCTGAGGAAATTGGTCCAAACAGCTTGTGGTGGCTCTTACAGAAACGGGGGTGCAAATAGCCATAATAAACCCGATTTAAAATTCCCGCGCTACAGTGCCGCTACAGTGCTACCGACGCGACAGCGGTCGTTCCGCCGCTGTCCGTCGCTCCCCGTGATCGTCCTCGGGCTCAATTCATCTCCAGAACCTGAAAAAGGGAAATAGAGGGTGAGGAAACAGCTACAAAACCGAAAAAAACAGAGAAGGAAAATGAAACACAGCTCCCTGTTTCACGGTGGTGGCGCTGTTTCGCGAGGTGGTGGCGGTGATGATTGGCCTGGTCGTGACGGTGGTCGCGAGAGAGGGAGTTAGGAAGAAGCTCGAGACGAAGAGAGGCCGAGAAATGAGAGGAACAGACTCTGTCGCGAGGGAGAGGAGCAGAGAGTGGTGGTGGAGTAAAAAATTGGACGTGAAACAGGGTTGTCACACCCCTGTTTCACGGTGGTGACGGTGGTGCGCGGTGGTGCGATGACGAGGGGACTGTGAGTGAGTGGGAGAGGTGACTGCTGAGTGAGTGGAAGAGGGATAGGTGGTGGTGGTGAGGGTTAGGTGAATTTGAGAGAAAGATGATTGAATTTTTCCCAATTTGCTTCTTTTCCCTTCTCTTTTCTCCCCCTTTTCTCACCCCATTATCCTCTATTTATAGAAAATAGCCAAGATGAATAGGGATGAGATGAGGGGTAGATTCATCAATGAAGGTAGGATTGGGTTTGGTTTTAGGTTATGGATGAGGTTTAGGTTATGAATTAGGTTTCAAGGTTTAGGTTTGTGGGTTTTAGGTTATGAATTAGGTTTCAAGGTTTAGGTTTGTGGATTTTTAGGTTGTGAGCTAGGTGATGGGTGTAGGTTTGTGGATTTTTGGTTAAGAGTTAGGTGTTGGGTGTAGGTTTGTGGATTTTAGGTTGTGAGCTAGGTGTTGGGTTTAGGTTTGTGTTTTGTTTGATACCACCATTTAAATTGCCTAATTGTCGTTTGTGACTGCTTAATATGGATTTATCGTTTAAGCTCAAATTCCTGCAAAGATATTAAAACGAAATAATTACTATAAAATATAATAATCGAAACACTAACATGTACAAATTAAGGGATATATTCTGTAATAATTATGTGAATATCACCTTCCCACCAAAAACTCCTTCTCAAATCATGGTACATCTTCGTACCCCCTGGATGAATAGTAAATTTAGAACGATGAGTCTCGTCCATAATCTCCTTCTTTAATGCCGAAATATCTGGTACGCAAAGTCTACTATGAAATCGCAATCCTCCATCTATGTCAACGGACCAATCAGTAGGGCAGTCATCCAACGTATCAATTATCAAATCATTTATTTTGTTCATGAGAAACGGGTCAGTGTGCTGTATGGAAATGACCTGGGTAATCAGGGTAGGTTTCACTGTAAAACTACAAACATAAGCTCTTATATTATGCGGAACAGTCAAAATGTCATGAGCTGCAATAACCTCGAGAATCTTCCACTCTTGCACCATAAGAGCGGTCAACACACTATGTTGCCTGCTAAGGGCATCCGCCACCACATTCCCTTTTCCTGGATGGTAAAGGATTTCAAAATCATAACTGCTAATGAACTCCATCCACCTCTGTTGCCTCATGTTTAAATCCCGTTGTGAAAATAGGTACTTCAAGCTTTTGTGGTCAGTATATAACTCAAATTTCTCTCCATACAAATAATGCCTCCATATTTTTAAAGCAAAAACCACTGCTGCTAATTCCAAATCATGCGTGGCATATCGCCTCTCATATGGCTTTAACTGCCTAGAAGCGTATGAAACTACTTTCTGATCTTGCATCAAAACACATCCCAAACCTATTCCGCTAGCATCTGTAAACACCACTAACTTCCCGCCACGCGTGGGAATGATTAAAATCGGAGCTGTAGTCAACCTTTGCTTCAACTCTTGAAATGCAGTCTCACAGTCCTTAGTCCATATAAACTTGACATCCTTTCGAGTCAGACTCGTCAAAGGTGCTGCAATCAACGAAAATTTCTCAATAAACCTCCTGTAATATCCAGCCAACCCTAAGAAACTCCGAATTTCAGTTGCATTAGTGGGTTGTTTCCATTCCTTAACTGCTGCAACTTTGTCAGGATCGACCGTTATCCCTTCGCTAGAAATCACATGCCCAAGAAATTTTACCTCTTTCTCCCAAAAGTGACACTTACTAAATTTAGCATATAGTTTGTGATCTCTTAAAGTCTGCAACACTATTTTCAAATGCTCTCGATGGTCCTCCATGTTTCGAGAATATACCATAATATCATCAATGAAAATGACAGCAAATTTATCAAGGTACGGACGAAAAATACGGTTCATCAAATCCATAAAGAAAGCAAGAGCATTGGTCAATCCAAATGGCATGACCGGAAATTCATATAACCCATACCGAGTCCGAAACGCCGTCAGAGGTATGCTCTGCTCTTCAACACCCATTTGATGGTACCCAGTCCTCAAATCTAACTGCGAAAATACAACCGCCCCTTTCAACTGATCTAACAAATCATCTATCCGCGGAAGAGGGTACTTATTTTTTATTGTCACCTTATTTAGTTCTCTATAGTCGACACACATCCTTAAAGTACCATCCTTCTTAGAAACAAAAATAGCAGGCGCACCCCATGGAGAATTACTTGGTCGTATAAACCTAAATATACACACCTTAAAGGATTAACCATAAAGTTACTCACAAATAAGCACATATATATATAACTATTATAAAAACATATGAGAAGGAAAAAGAAAAAAAAATTCCTTACCCCTTCTGGAGTAATTCTTCCAGTTGGACTTTCATCTCATCCAACTACTTAGGAGCCAATCGGTATGCAACTTTCGAAATCGGTGCTGCCCCTGGCAACAAGTCAATTCGAAATTCGACTTCTCTCTTAGGTGGTAAACCAGGAATCTCTTGGAATACATCTACATAATCCTTCACCACCTCAACCACGCTAATATCTTTCTCTGGTATATCCATAGAGTATAGAGTGCTCGTCATTGTGGAGTCCCCACAAGGTTCACAAACATGACTAACTCGCGGCAACATTGGTGTATCTATCAAAATGGTTCTCGCGGCACAATCTATAGTAACATAGTTTTTACCCAACCAATCCATCCCAAGGATAACATGAAAATTCTCAAAATTCATAACTATCAAATCCGCAACAAGTTTTCGACCCATTAAAGAGATCTCAAAGTTTTTACATTGCTCAAATAATGTGACAGTGCCTCCTATGGGTGTCTCAACACATAAAGGTTTGATAAGTGAAATCAAACTGTTCCAAGTTTGATTACTATAACAAGATTCATTTTGATTACTTTGTCGGTTATGTTTGATTACTATAACAAGATTCATTTTGATTGGTGAAATCAAACTGTTCCGAGCTTGATTTCACATTTTCATAATTTGTTCACAATACATCTAGGGTTTCATTGTTAATATGAGACATGTTTGAATGTAGCAAGTATAATTTATGATGATGATAATGTACCGTGCCGTGTTAAATTGTGCATATTAGGAGTCCAGCATTGTGAACACGCTCATGGTTTTAAAGTTCTTAAGTATTCATCTGACTTTGTTCAGCTACATTATGCTAGATCTCGATAGAAAGCTACATTATGCTAGTTCTTAAGAATCTCAACGGATTTTTAATCCAATTGTTTTATAAGCAACGTAAGATGATTAAGTACAAAAACTATGCATTTAGTTTCCGCGAACTTAAAGAGTGAAACATATGATGGCAAGAAGCCTTTAGGTCAGATTCTCAACGACTTTTGTATTACAACCTTACAAGCGAGCCTTATAGTCAGGTTTTACCGTAAATAGCTGTCATATCATATGATGGTTTTACACTAAATAGCTTTACTGAGAGTCAGATTCTTGAAGTTGATAATTTATTTCATTATGTTGTAGATCAATTGACGGCGATGAAAGTTTCTCAAAGTCGGATAATCTGGAAGCATATAGAGTTGCTTATGTTAACATCTTTGCATATATTTGAATTTACATTATGTTAGCCTGTTCCGACGTTCTTATAAGCTGGTGTTATATATATCTGGAGTTAAGGGCATCTTCTTTGGATGTGCTTATTATCCACGTCTTTTTTAAAATATTAAGATGGCAGTCTTAGTTTTTCTGTGTTTTTGTGACAATTAGGGTTCTAGCAATTGTAGTATATCCTGAGCTGAAGCTTTATCGTCCAATCTATGAAAATCTGACCTTATATCACTATCCAAAGACTGTACTTTAGTAGCCAAAAACATTAATCTTGAGAAACTGTCTGAAAACCAATCTTTGTAGTATTTAATAAATTCTCCTATAACGAATTGTATGCACATGTATTGGTTCTTGATCAGTAGGCCATTTTCTTAAGAAGTGACCTGGTCCTTTTAACTCCAAATAGAAACTTTAACTAATGAAGTCCCTCTCCATTCGAAAATCATTTCGTTCTCACTTTCTCCCTGAAGTTTTACTCCATACAGACCCTCTCCGTCTTTCACCATTTCTTTAGCCTGCAACATGTTTTCTTTGCTGAATCTCCGACCCTCTAGGGAAAGTCCTGATTTCACACCGAACTCCTCCCTGCTCTCCTTCCAACTTTGAAAGCAAGCTTCTGAAGATATATTTGGAGCTAAGAACAGACACTCCATCGCAATTTTAGCTTCTGTTAGCTGAGCAGGAAAATGCCAGTCAATTGATTCAAGCATGGCATTATAGTGTACCAAATGTTTTTTAAAAAAAGATCTGAAATTGCTGCAGTTTCCCATATGCTTAATCATAGTATTTCCTCCTCCCAAAACTACAATACCTCTTTTACTAGATTTGGCTACCAATTCCTTAGCAACCCTTAGAAACTTCATCGCCTCCATATGACTACTGTTTTTCCCCATGTGTGGTAGACCCGACATACAGTTGAAGGCCAACCATGTTCTTCCTCCACTCACCTTCTTCAAATTACTTGTGGCGCTAATAATCTCATCTATGTCCATCTCATCAACTTCCAACTTCAAACCAAGTGATTTCGCATGGTGATACAACTGCCTTTTTATGTCCTCAAATCTCCACTGAGGTAAAATTTGGTCGCAGTTGTCCTCCTTGCGCTTCACCGATGTCAATCTTATTGATTTGTGTTGACCCATGGCCTCAATTAAGGGAGGCCATTGAAGACCATCACCCAGGTCAAAATCGATGATGTGAACTGTTTTGGTGTCCTTGGGCATAGCTTCAAGGATTGCCAAATATGCAGTGAAGTGTGCAAACCTTCCATATGGGAAAATTTGATAGAAGGCCTTGAACGCTGCCTCATATTTCTTGCATGATTCTTGTTTTAGGTAGTCACCTTGATTGTCAAAGGACTCAAACAAGTGATAACCAAGGCGCTCAACTGATGCCCCAGAGGAACTAACTTTTTCTCTTACACGTTTCATGATCACCTCGGCTAGCTCTTGCTCTTCATTTTCCATGGCATCTCCATATGCCTTTAGAAGATGAGGAATGATAGTTTGGTTATCAATATCCACACCTTCTGTGGGCAAGAGAAGTGATGTTTGTACTATTGGCAATGATTCCACAATCTGCATATTCGTTGATGAGCTTAGGTTCGTGTCTATTTCTTGATTAGGACTATCTTCCGATGTAAACATGCTCTCTGCTGACCCCATCCATTGAGATGCATCATCAGTTTCAATACTCGATAAGTTATCATTTGAAGTATAGCCAAACTCTTCCAAGTTTAGTGAATTTCTCGAGGAGGACATCACTTGCATAACATCGCCATAAACAGGCAAATCAAGTATATCATCAATTGAGAAATACGGTATGGAAGAAATATTGAATGAATCCTCTGTGGTGGCAACTGAAGGAGAGAATTCACAGTCGTCCATTTGAAGATCCATATCTGCATCATAATCCACATATTCATCAACAGAATGATCTGTTATGGTGTAGCAAGGCCATGAAGGCTGAAGAAGCTGTGATTGAGATTGCATATTTTTATGAACTAGGAATGAGAGATGAGGGGAGGGGGAGTCTTAATGGAAGACTTGTTTGGGGAATTGAAAACAGGTGAAACGGGTATTTATACTGAAAGATGTGTATACATAGACAAAAATACTTAGGGGAATGTATGCCGAATATTGATAACGAAAGAGTACCTTATTTCTTATAGACTTTCTTCTTAGTTCCTTCTCTCACCATAGTTCCCAGGTCATTCTTCTTCCAGTCCTGGACTCATGGCATCTTCCTTTGGATGGATCTAACAGTGTTTCCTAATCGATATGTCTATTAGATAATTTTTCTTGTCTGTGTCAATGTAATCACCTGGAATTGAATAAGAAGTTCTCCTCTTTAGATAAGGACTTCTATAATAAAAAATACCTTTTACGCCAAAGAAAAGGCAAGCATGCAAGTTAAATATGACATTTCTTATAAATAACCCCTCCTTTGAAGATTAAATATTGTGTTGGTGTAACACCTAATAACAATGATAATGACCAAAAATGTTGACATGTTTAAGCATGACGTAGAAAATGGCAAGCAAAAGGAAAAAGAACACCTTCAACCCAACCTGTCATAGTTGGATGCCATTGTGCACAGGCACACAGACACGCATTGTAGTTTTTTTTTAGCCAAAATTTTTTGGATGTATTTGAAACCTACATAATTGATTCGTGAATGGTTATCAATGAACACAATCACACATAAACCAAAACTAAATTCAATTCAACCAAAACCAAACATCTGATAGTCTTATATATTATACTTATTGCTTCAATTATAAATAAAATAAAATCGAAAAACCAAGGGTGATCATACAAGTATGGCAAATGGAACAAAAATAGTTACCATCAAATCCTGAACTTCAGATTTTGTTCAATGTATGGAGTTTCTGTTCCAGGGGTCATCTTAAAATAAACAGACTTAAAGAGTTGAAGTGTGAAGGACTCTGCCACAGAAATAAAGAAAAAAGAGAATTGTCTTTCTTGCTAACTGTCCTGTTGGATTACTACGAAACTCACAACATTCCACTCTATTGTGTGTCTTGCATTGTAATAGGTGTTATGTATTCAATCTAACTGATATGAATCTCAATGCGCTATATGAACGTGGATCAGCTAGACGTCGTTAGAATTCGATAAGATGTATTCAGGAAATAGCTTTCCCTTGGTCAAGTGGACTGTTATTCGTCGATTTCACATACAATTCAAAGAGCACACACAATTGATCCTACTGTTTGAATTTGAATTAACATTGTTTTAATAGTTCCCCAAGTCATGACCCTTGATCACTGAAAACATTAATCTTGAAGAATTGCTGGAAATCTTTGTAATAATTTGTAAATTCTTCTAAATTGAGCTACAATGAATTGTATGTACATGTATTGTTTTTTCATCGATGAGTCTGCTATTTTCTTAAGAAGTGTCTGTTCCTTTACCTCCAAGTAGAAACTTTAACTAATGAAGCCCCCCTCCATTCCAAAACCATCTCATTCTCATTCTCTCCCTGAAGTTTTACTGTGTATAGACCCTCGCCATCTTTCACCATTTCTTTGGTGTGCATCATGTTTTCTATACTGAATCTCCAACCCTCTAGGCCAAATCTAGATTTCACACCGCATTGTTCCTTGCCATCTTTCCAGCTTTGAAAGCAAGCATCTGAAGAGACATTGGGGGCTAAGAATAAACACTCCATTGCAATTTTAGCTTCAGGAAGTTGAGCTGGAAAATGCCAGTCAATTGATTCAAGCATGGCATTATAGTGTACCAGATGTTCATCAAAGAATGAACTGAAACTGCTCCAGTTTCCCACACTCTGATTCAAAGCATTTCCATCGCCCAATACAACAATGCCTCTTTTACTGGATTTGGTGATCAACTCCTCAGCAACCATTAGAAACTCCATTGCATTCCTTCTGCTGCTGCTTCTCCCCATGTGTGGAAGACCCAGCATGCAATTTATGGCTAACCATTCGCTTCCGAGCTTCTTCAAATTACTTATCTCCTCCATGTTCATCTCATCCACTTCTAACTTCAAACCAAGTGATTTTGCATGGTGATCCAGCTGCCTTCTTGTATCCTCAAATCTCCACTGAGATAAACTTTGGTCGCAGTTGTCCTCCTTGCGCTTCACTGATGTCAATCTTATTGATTTGTGTTGACCGATGGCCTCAATTAAGGGAGGCCATTGAAGACCATCACCCAGGTCAAAATCAATTATGTGAACTGTCTTGGTGTCCTCGGGCATAGCTTCAAGGATTGCCAAATTTGCAGTGAAGTGTGCAAACCTTCCATATGGGAAAATTTGATAGAAGGCCTTGAACGCTGCCTCATAGTTCTTGCATGATTCTTGTCTTAGGTAGTCACCTTGATTGTCCAAGGACTCAAACAAGTGATAACCAAGGCGCTCAACTGATGCCCCAGAGGAACTAACTTTTTCTCGTACACGTTTCATGATCACCTCGGCTAGCTCTTGCTCTTCATTTCCCATGGCGTCTCCATATGCCTTCAGAAGATGAGGAATGATAGTTTGGTTATCAATATCCATGCCTTCTGTAGGCAAGAGAAGTGATGTTTGTACTATTGGCAATGATTCCACAGCCTGCATATTCGTTGATGAGCTTAGGCTCGCGCCTATTTCTTGATTAGGACAATCTTCTGATGTAAACATGCTCTCTGCTGACCCCATCCATTGAGATGCATCATCAGTTTCACTACTAGATAAGTTATCATTTGAAGTATAGCCAAACTCTTCCAAATTTAGTGAATTTCCCAAGGGGGACATCACTTGCATAACATCACCATAAACAGGCAAATTTAGTATATCATCGATTGAGAAATACGGTATGTAAGAAATATTGAATGAATCCTCTGTAGTGGCAACTGAAGGAGAGAATTCACAGTCGCCCATTTGAAGATCCATGTCTGCATCATAATCCACATAGTCATCGGCAGAATGATCTGTTATGGTGTAGCGAGGCCATGAAGGCTGAAGAAGCTGTGATTGAGATTGCATATTTTATGAACAAGGAATGAAAGACAAGGGAGGGGGAATTAAAGGAAGACTTGTTTGGGTAATTGAAAACAGGCGAAACGGGTATTTATACAGAAAGATGTGTATACACAGTGAGACAAAAATGCTTAGGGAAATACATGCCGGATATTGATAAGGAAAGAGTACCTTACTTTCTTCATAGTTCCTTCTCTCACCATAGTTCCCCAGGTGAGTCTTCCTCCCATCCTGTATTCGTGGCATCTTCCTTTGAATGAATCTAACAGCGTTTCCTAATCAATATGTCTATTAGACAATCTTTCTTGTCTATATCAATGTAATCACCTGGAATTGAATAAAAAGTTTTCCTTTTAGATAAGGACTTCTATAATTAAAAATACATTTTACGCAGAAGAAAAGGCTAGCATGCAAGTTAAAAAAGACATTTCTTATAAATAACCCCTCCTTTGATGATTAAATATGGTATTCGTTTAACACCTAATAACAAAGATGATGACTAAAAATGTGGACACGTTTAAGCATGACGTAGAAAATGGCGAGCAAAAGGAAAAAGAACACCGCCTTCAACCCAACCTGTCATAGTCGGATGCCATTGTGCATAGGCACACAGACACGCGTTGGCTATCAATGAACACAATCACACATAAACCAAAACTAAATTCAGTTCAACCCAAACCAAACATCTGATAGTCTTATATTAATTATACTTATTGCTTAAATTATAAAATAAAAAAAAAATCGAAAAATCAAGGGCGATCATACAAGTATGGCAAATGGAACAAAAATAGTTACCATCAAATCCTGAACTTCAGATTTTGTTCAATGTACGGAGTTTCTGTTCCAGGGGTCATCTTAAAATAAACAAACTTAAAGAGTTGAAGTGTGAAGGACTCTGCCACATAAATAAAGAAAAAGGAAAATTGTCTTTCTTGCTAACTGTCCTGTTGGATTACTATGAAACTCGCAACATTCCACCCAACTGCATGTCTTGCGTTGTAATAGGTGTTATGTATTTAATCTAACTGAGATGAATCTCAATGCGCTATATGAACGTGGATCAGCTAGATGTCGTTAGAAGTCGATAGGATGTATTCAGGAAATAGCTTTCCCTTAAAATAGGAAGTCAGGTGGACTGTCATTTGACGAGTCTACATACAATCCAAAGAGCACACACAATTAGTCCTACTTAACAGTGTTTTAATATGACCATTGATCACTGAAAACATTAATCTTGAAGAATTGCTGGAAACCAATCATTGTAATAATTTATAAATTCTTCTAAATCGAGCTACAATGAATTGTATGTACATGTATTGTTTCTTCATCGGTGAATCTGCTATCTTCTTAAGAAGTGTCTGTTTCTTTACCTCCAAGTAGAAACTTTAACTAATGAAGCCCCCCTCCATTCCAAAACCATCTCATTCTCATTCTCTCCCTGAAGTTTTACTCTGTATAGACCCTCGCCGTCTTTCACCATTTCTTTGGCGTGCATCACATTTTCTCTGCTGAATCTCCAACCATCTAGGCCAAATTTCACACCGCATTGTTCCTTGCCATCTTTCCAGCTTTGAAAGCAAGCATCTGAAGAGACATTGGGGGCTAAGAATAAACACTCCATTGCGATTTTAGCTTCAGGAAGTTGAGCTGGAAAATGCCAGTCAATTGATTCAAGCATGGCATTATAGTGTACCAGATGTTCATCAAAGAATGAACCGAAACTGCTGCAGTTTCCCACACTCTGATTCAAAGCATTTCCATCGCCCAATACAACAATGCCTCTTTTACTGGATTTGGTGATCAACTCCTCAGCAACCATTAGAAACTCCATTGCATTCCTTCTGCTGCTGCTTCTCCCCATGTGTGGAAGACCCAGCATGCAATTTATGGCTAACCATTCGCTTCCAAGCTTCTTCAAATTACTTATCTCCTCCATGTTCATCTCATCCACTTCTAACTTCAAACCAAGTGATTTTGCATGATGATCCAGCTGCCTTTTTGTATCCTCAAATCTCCACTGAGGTAAACTTTGGTCCCAGTTGTCCTCATTACGCTTCACTGATGTCAATCTTATTGATTTGTGTTGCCCCATGGCCTCGATTAGAGGAGGCCATTGAAGACCATCACCCATGTCGAAATCAATAATGTGAACTGTCTCAGCGTCTTTGGGCATAGTTTCAAGGATTGCCAAATTTGCAGTGAAGTGCGCAAATCTTCCATATGGGAAAATTTGATAGAAGGCTCTGAATGCAGCCTCATAGTTCTTGCTTGATTCTTGTTTTAGGTAGTCACCTTGCTTGTCCAATGACTCAAACAAGTAATAACCAAGGCGTTCAACTGATGCCCCTGAGGGACTGACTTTTTCTCTTATGCGCTTCACAATCACCTCAGCTAGTTCTTGCTCTCCACCCCCCATGGCATCTCCATATCCCTTGAGAAGATGAGGAATGACAGTTTCGTTATCAATATCCATCCCCTCTGTAGGCAAGATAAGTAATGGTTGAACTATTGGTGATGACTCCACGCTGCACATATTGGTTGATGAGCTTAGACTTGCTTTTTCTTCTTCTTCATTCGGACTATCTTCTGATATAAACATGTTCTCCCTTAACTCCATCCATTGAGATATATCATCACTTTCATTAGTTGATAAGGTACTGTTGGAAGTATAGCCAAACTCTTCTAAGTTTAGTGAATTTTCCAATGGCATAACACCACCATAAAGAGGCAAATCAAGTACATCTTCGACGGAGAAATAAGGGATGGAAGAAATATTGAATGAGTCCTCCATGGTAACAACCAAAGGAGAGAATTCACAATCTCCTATTTGAAGGTCCATGTCTACACCATTGAACAAATATTGATCAGAAGATGGATGTATTATGTTGTAGTCAGGCCATGAAGGCTGAAGACGCTGCGGTTGAGATTGCATTTTTTCTATGCAGAAGGAGAAGGGGGAGTGTCTAAGAGGAAGACTTGTTTGGGGACCTGAAAACATGGGAGATGGGTATTTATACATAAACATGTGGTAGGCACGAAATAGATAAGGAAGAGTACCTTATTTTTCTTATGGTCTTGCTTCATTCCTTCTCTCACCATAGTTCCCAGTTGAGTCTTCTTCTGTCTTGGCATTTTCTTTTGGATGAATGTTAACATAAACTTTCTCTCCTAATCTATATGTCCATTAGATAATCTTTCTTGTCTTTGTCAGCATAATCACCTGGAGTTGAATAAATTTAGACAAGGACTTGTATAGTAAAAAACTAGCTTTTATACCAAAGAAAATATAAGCATGGAAGTTAAATAACTCCCCCACAATCAAATACTGTATTGTTTATACTTTATACCACCTAAAATCAATGATTATGACCCAAAACACCGACATGTTTTAGACAGGAAGTAGAAAATTGCAAGCAAAAGGTGGGCGAAGAACACTGTCTTCAACCTTAACCCATCACAGTCTGATGTTACTGAGTGTACGCGTTGATGTGTAAGTGCGACATTGAGTATACGAGTTTATGTACAAGTGTGTGTACAGATTTCTTCGGAGCCAAAAAATGTTCTATATCATTCAAACACTATACAATTGACTGGCGAATGAGTAATTTTTAGCAAATAATATGTAAAATCAAAATTAAATCCATTTTGGCAAAAAATTCTCATCTGATAAAATTGCACATCTGATATTGTTTTTTATTTATTTATTTATTATTATTATTATTATTTACCACACAATCAAGTTGGGCAAATGGAACAAAATTTGTTACCATGAAATCCTGAATTTTAGATTTTGTTCAATGTATGGAGTTTGTCTTTCTGGGAACTCATTTAAATAAACATTTTGGAGTTGAAGTGTGAAGGACTCTACCAATTCAATAAAACAAAAGGTGAAGATTTCTACTAACAATCCACCCTGCATATATTGCATTGAGATATGTATATGTTCATGGTGCGAACTTGTGCATAGAGATCCAATGGAAACCTATCTCGATGTGATAATGAATGGTGGCATGCCGAGTGTCGATGGCTATCAGTACTGTTGTATTTACAAAATCAGTCTCCCTCAAAGTGGGAAGTCAAATGGACTGGTATCTGACTAAATGTTAATGAAGACTAGTGTTATGTTTGTTCCCTGCCTTCCTGGGCTGAAAAACAGAGTTTGGGATCTTTGTTTTTGTTTTTGTTTGGCATTATCATTAATTATCCACTAAGGGATAATCATTAGATATTTTTGGTATCTCATCTTTATTGGTGGACTTATGTTTCAGGTTTTTTTGTGCAATCAATAGAAGAGGATAGCTCAGACTTGTGGCAGATGAAATCACAAGTCCAAGGTTTGAACCCTGCCGGCGGCATTTGCAGTGAGAGGGGTTTAAAAAAAAATTTGTCATTCATTTTCATGTTTTTTCTCTCAAAGTCATGGATATATCCTATTCAAGAATCGGGGCGGAAGATTTCCTGTTACGAGCTAAAAAGATTATGATGCTCAAATCTAAATATTTTCCCTTCTCATCTTGGACTCGAATTTGGGCAGGTTGAACCTATATAACCAATGTGAACTCTGAGATTTGGGCAGATTGGAAAAGCATAACTTGGTTTAATTTAGTCATGGGTAAAGCCTGTAGTACAAAGAAGCCTTGTGTTGGTAATGACAAATGATTCAGATGACCAACCTGATAAACCAAGTTGATGAACTCGAAAACCTACAAGCATTTGGTGTAACCTAGAGTTAAGGTTGTGTTGGTCATGGTTAACATGGTTTCTAATCGAAAGTTGGGTTGGGCAAGACATGTGCAAGTGTCTAGATATTGGGTTGGTTCAGGCAAATCTTTCAACCTACTTGCAGCCCTACCTGATTGGTTTTGCCCCATACTTGAGGTCATTGCTAAGCTCAATCTGATTTGATCAAACTTACAGTAATAACTGGATTTGTTTTTCATTCTCAAAGCCGAATTTGAGTTGGTGTACAAGAGTTCTGTTAGCCAGCGATCTGGGTTGGAAAGATGAACAAAAACAAAACACAGTAAACATTACTTAAGTTTTGTAACAAAGACACAACTTTGGATAACTCATATGCCTCTATCACCTTACTCGAAATTCTTGCTAATAATTTGCAGTCCATCTATTTTTGCAGTTCAAGCTTCAGGAAAAACTAGCTAGTTTAGATATAGCATTTGAATCTGCATAACATAAACAAAATTTTGTGATCGAATAAATAAAATACAATGCTAGAATCAAACAACAAAAACTCTTCCGCAAATCATTTATGTCAAAACTTATGTAAATTTCTACAACTTTTCCTTTCATCAAATGTTTCGTGGGGATATTCTTCCATGTTAATGGTATTGAAACTAGAAGTCCGCTCCACTCGTTTCATAGACCCCGACTTTGACATATGCTACATATGCCTTTTCTATCAGCTTAAGTTGAACATGGCATCAAAAAGGTCGAAAGAAGTATTTTCCAATCATTGCATTGAGGGAGAGTATCGAGACTAGAAGTCTACTCCACGACCTAGATATATGCTAGTGAAAATTCTAGGGGGTCGAGCGCTCCCTCCCTCGACCCCTAGCAAAGCTCTTATACGGCTTAAGTTTTTAGAGAAGTTTTGCAATTTAACTAAAGGTTCTAAAACTAATTTCCCATTGCATTTCCCTTCCCCTAAGTTGTAAAGAAAATCTCAAAATGGCAAATCTAATTAGAAAATCCCCTTACTTACAAAGGACAACCTCTACAAACAAAAAAATAAACCCAGAAGAAAGAAAGAAATCTCTCTTCTTGATCTTCTATGCTCTGTTTTTCATTTCATGGAGGTGACATAGTACAAAGAGAGCATTTGATCAAGCCATTCTCATTGCAATTCGAACATATTCGAAACCCGCCTTTCTCCATGTAACATTTCCGGCTTCCATCACATTGATCACAACATACGAATCGATACCCACCGCAACCTTCACAAACACCTGGCTCAATTGTAGGCCAACCTTCAACAAGTTTCTTCAATTCCCCTGTTTCATGAAGTTGTCTGATCTCCTCTGCTCCACCAATGTACCTTCCCCCGACAAAAACCTTCGGTAGAGATGTCGAAATCTCCTCCTTGGTTTGCCCCAGTATCCCCTGCACCTCTCTCAAGAACCCCACGTCCATGGAAAGATCCCTTTCGTCTACCTTTATTCGAAATCCGTTTAAAATGGATTGAACAGTCTTGCAAGCTTCGAACGTCCTTCGAACCACACGCAGACTGGTTGAGTATACCACAATTCTCTTCTCTGCTCCTTGAATTATGGGTTCTGGTTTTGTTCCGAGTTTTGAATGGGAGGTTGAACGTGTGAGATTATTCCAATTACGAAGAACAGATGTGGAGATCCTCACCCGGTGGAAGATAGAAGGTTTTTTCATGTTGTGGAATTGTTGTTGTTGATGTTGTTGCGATCCTCCTCTTGATTGTGATTGGTGTTGTTGATCTTCTTCTTCTTTGCAGATGGTTTGAATGTCTTTGAAGCTTGAACAAGAGAAGTTCGGGGAATTCGAATGTAACCGACTCGTTGTTCTTCCCCATGTTGACCACATGAGAACACCAACAATGCACAGAAGAGAAGAAGATGAACGAAAAACAGAGGAGGGAGAGAAAGAGAGAAGGTAAAGAGTCTGTTAAGGAAGGGTGATTTTAGTGAAATTAGGGAGGCTTTCTTTGATTAGCAAATAGTAATTTGATGACTTGGTCAAATAAATACCATTCTAATTATCATCTTTAAATCAACTTAATTTGTATAAACCTTTATATAGTAGCTAAGATTTTCAATAAACAAGAAGTATTTAACAATGTGGCACCAGTTTAACAGTATCTTATGGCGGATGGTATCACAAGTTTAGGATTTAAATCCTGTCGGCATCATCTGAAATGAGAGGGGTTAAGCCGTTAAAAGAATAAAAAAATAAAATAAGAAGCAAAGGATTTTGCTAATGCTAATGCACCATCAAGAACTGTAACAAAGGCGATCGGTAGCTAATAGATCGAGCGTCGAGGTCCCATAGTACTTTGACAGATTAAAATGTGCGATGCATTATTTAGCTTGTACCATGGCTTGCTTGGTTAAACAGGGATGTTGTTATAATTATTTTGCATATCAGTTAATTATGAAATCAAACTTGTCTCTTATGTCGATTCTATACTCTTTTGGTAAAGAAATTTGACTAGGATTGAAGATGAAATCTGGCAGAGTTGTCAAATAATTGCTGTAAAGTTTAGGGATCTTTAGACTTATGTATCATAATTATAAATAGCGTCCATCTATAAACTTTGATAGGTAACAACCACACTATTTAAGTATTTGTAGAGGGAAAAATGTGAGCTAAACCGCCTGAAGTCCACGACTCCAAGAAATAGGGAGGGATGCGTTTAGATTTGTTCTTGTCAATTTTTGAACCAATGAGCTATCATTGTGGCGGTTGAAGACACTCTAATGCTAAAGTTAGGTGACTGAGTAATAAATTAGATTATAAGTGCGCACCTTTCTCAATTCTCATCCATTTTGTTCACTTTATATAGCGAATGTTTTGCTCATTCATTGACTCTACTATCAAGGCGTGATGAAGGGAGAAGATTTTGCACGAGATCTTACCTGTTTATGACTAAGTTTCATTCGACACTTGGCTCTGTTTAGAATCCGACACTTGATTGGGTCGAGAGTTGTGCAAGTGGATCCAAGACTCGTGACATCTCAGAGATTTGCGTTTGAGTCTTATTGTTCTAGGCCAAGCTCCAAGATTCACATCATATTAGGTCCGCGTAATCTGGACTTGAACACCTAACTTACGAGCTGAATAGTGACTAAGTTGAGTCGGAATGTGCTTAGGTCTGCTTGACTACAGTAGTGATTGAATGACTGATTGATGTCTCATCAGTAAAATTCCTTATCTGAATTAAGAACCCTTCTAGGGCGATCCCCCTCGAGATAACCCTCGCCCCCTAGAATTAGCGCTGATTTAAATGTATTTATGCTCGGAAACAGAAAAACATAAAAGGACTTAGACTGATACATTTGCAATTGTCCTAAAGCAATTTTGGATAACAGAAATTCTAAGTGTCGACGAAATGAGCGAGGGAAGTGAGGTGGCAGAGGTGGGAGTCGTTCATCTCGCTCGAGATGTATGCATTGACTTTTTGCGCACACATTCCAAGCGAAATGAACGGCTCTCACCTCCGCCACCTCACTTCCCTCGCCAATTTCTTCGCTGTGTAGAATCACTCTTTGGATACTGAAAGGCTGATAAAGTAGGTTCTGAAAAGCTTTATATGATTAAGAGAGAGATAAGACTAGAGTGTGGGGGGAAGCACAGTTAAAAGTTGTGGAGGTTTTTTCTCCTCTGTTCTGCCCTGATAATTATAAAACTTGTCACCCACATGCAATGTTGGTTTTTTTATGCCTCATCTTTTCACCCAAAGAGAGCATATCATGAAAGCCAATAATTAGATGGTTGTTGACATGCCACAATCTCCCTTTTGTGGGGTGGTCGTTATCATTCTATTATGCAATGGCCAATGGTCAATGGGTATCAATTTAGCGGTAGACTTTAATGTAAATAATTTCATTTTTAATCTTATAGTGTTGCTAATGTGTATTTATTTGTTGCAACTTAATTAGAGAAATGTTATGCAAAAAAAAGGTTTTTCTAATCATTCTGTTTAAGATTGTAATGTTGGTATTCCTAAGCTCGATATTTAAGAGTGTGATATGTTGAATATGTTATAAAGCCGAAATTCTAGCTGGCCTGGGTCAACCAGCGAGGTTGTTGCCTGGGTGGGGCAAAAAGACATTTTTGCCCCCCCTTTTTAACTACCTTTTTAGAGAATGTGTTTAAAGAAGGGGGGCAAAAATGTCTTTTTACCCCACCCAGGCAGCAAACAGGCTGGGGGACCCAGGCCCTGTAGAATTACTCGTTATAAAGCTGTCCAAAAATAAAAAAAATAAATTAGGAATAATAATGCTTTCAATGAGAGTTGAACTCATGACCTCCCGCTTACTAAACGGGTGCTCTAACCAACTGAGCTATGAAAGCTAGATGCTTGGATATCAAGCAGATTGTTTAAACTACATAAATAAAATAAAATGAAGTAAAAAGACACAGAGATTGCACCAGCCGGGAATCGAACCCGGGTCTGTACCGTGGCAGGGTACTATTCTACCACTAGACCACTGGTGCTGAGTTAGTTGATATTACATGACATATTACACCAAAATATTCGGAAGAGAGCCTGCGAGTTTAAGCTGGTCCCTCACGAGTGGCCATCATCACCTTCACGAATGCTAACCAAGAAGCAGCAACGAATCATATCAAAATAAAAAAAGAAAAATACATTGACACATTTTATGCAGATAACTAGGAATCAAAATTCTAAGTTCATTTGTCGTTTTGGAGTTTTTTTTTTCCTTTCTATGAATGGTACTTGTGGTTGTATTTTAAAGAGAATGGTAAAAAATGTAAAAAAATCCTGAATAAGGTAGCGTAGAATTACACATAACATAATTTTAATAGATGAGACACAACAACTGTAGATTAAGTTGGTATTCTCATCAAGATCACCTTCATGAATGCTAACTAACAAGGAAGGTGCCTTATCAGCTTGACCTTAGAGCAACAAGTCTTCTTGAGTTTCGACCAAAAGAAAAAATAATAAATAAATAATCAACAGAATGGCAAGCATTCACATCTACCAAGTGATAAAACTTCTACGGAAGTCTGTCCCCTGATCAGTTCTTGAATATCGGCCAAATAACTGAGTTTTAACCAATGAAACACATCCTCCATAGATTAAGCTACACCAGCACACTCCCATCTCATCTTTAAACACTGATAGCAGGAATTGTCTATATCATTGTCTTCAAATGCCATAACATCTATGTGCCTCGTATAAGGTGGCACCTCGACCTTAGCAACTTCCTTGGCAAGATCCACCACCCTCTGGTCCATCCTCTCCTTGTGCTGAGGAAACATGTAGAGCAAGCTTGTCCCACATAAGACGCTATATGCATTCAGACCCATGTCCTCCAGCCATTTCAGCAGATCCCTCAATGTTGGGTTGCCCTTTAGAACACATCTATCCCATGTTGTCCAAGTCATGTCCCTACGTTTCAATACTTTAGGGGGAACTGGCTCAGCCATGGAGAAAAGTGGAAGTACCAGATTAGCAAAGGTGTTATGATAATCTTCCACTTTATGACCTCCATCTAGCACCTTGTAGAGTTCCAGGCAAACGAGACTAGTCGCCATTGCTGTGGTTGTTGCAATAGCAGGAATTATTCTCCCAGCAAATCTAGTGGCGGGCTTGGGGCTTTCTCATCTACAACAATCTTGACTCCTTCTTTAGGTTTGAAACCCGGTAGATTCACTTTCTTGGTGGCATCAACCAACTTCTGGGAATCCTCAACCCAATCAACTATTGGAATTCCAAATGTCTCAGCTTGCAATATCAATGCTGCCCTAATGAAATTAAGGTGACCAGGGTCTTCAGTTGAGAACTCAAGTGGGTGAGGGAATCGCTTAGGAGCTGACCAAAAAGGAGCCCTTGAACTAGTCATAGAATCCTCCGGGAAAGTAAAAGTCAATTGCTTCACGCGATTTGCAAAGTAGTCCTCAAACCTGGTTTCAATCAAAGGAAAATATCAGTTACAAAGATGTGAAATATTCTATATGATGACCTAAGGAAAGGGGAACCAGATTAAGTAGGTATTTTACTTTGAACGAGCCCAAGAAATGTAGTCTTCGAATGTTTCACATTTTTCTTGGTCAAGGCACTCGACAACATGCTCCAAATTATCTTTTGCCTGAGCATCACCAACATTTTTCATAGCAGTGGCATATTCACTCGGATTATATAAACATGCATTTACTTCAACTGGTGTCTTCTCAAGCAAACCATCAAATTCAGAGCGAGCCCAAGTCGACAATGATCAATGTAATGAGGAAATGAATGAAGGGTGCACATTGGTGCTTGCTTATCAGGTGGATCATTTGAGGCTTCTGGAAATACAAGCATCTCTGGTCTATGTATTTCCTAGCATTGACATTATCCAAAGCATTGATGACTGTATCCAAGTTCTCCTAGAATTCATCATTAAAAACATGTTCACTTTCAAGGTTTGCACGGTTTTGCAGAGCTTCGATGTGAAGGTTTGGATTGATCGACGTGGCAACTGAAGCAACAACAGTGGATTTAGCTTGCCCAATGTTCCAATCCCGGAAGAGAAACTGCCTGCTGAAGTTACTCTTCTCTATGATGCCATCGTCTGTAATGGTCAGCTTCCCTTGATTACTACAACATACTCCCTCCCATAAGGGCTAAATTCTTCAAGAATTCACAGCCAAGGGCCCCTGATCCTACAATAAATACTTTGGACTTCTCCAATTTCTTTTGGAGCTTAGATCCAAAAACTGAAATATGTGCGTCATACCCTGGCTATTTTGTGGTTTCAAATCATTGGGATCCAATGGATAAGTAGGAAGGGACTCGATGGAGTCAAGATAAATCCCACTACCAACAGGTCCCAAAGGCGAACAACTAATAAAGATTTAAGGTTCATTAAGAAACTACACTATTTAACTATTGACCTGAAAAAAAGGATGAAACTTTTCAGAGCATGCCTTCAAAACCTCCTGCCCTACAATGCCACCAAACATGGCAGCCATAGGATTTAGGATAGCTCTGGCACCAAATGCAAAATGCTGCAGAAGCTTCTTGTTAGCTATCTCAACTTTCCCATCGCCTAAGCCCTTGTTGATTATAGTGGCCAACAAAATCAGCTTCTCAGCATCCTCTTCTGACCCAGATACTGGGAAGCGACCAACCTCACAAATAAACTTATCTAAAACTTGAAATGCCAAGTGCAAAAAAAGGCAGGACGATCAAACTTGGAGAAGTCACTAAGAAGAAAGTCACCAGGATCCTCTCTCAAACTCCTCCTAAAGGAAATTTGCTATGGTGCAACCAAACATTAAGATTTTTATTCTCTAGCGAGGGCAAAGAAATTTTTTTGGGAAATTATAAAATTTTTTCTTTGCAGTCAAAGACGGCCTTAGTTGAATAAGTATATACCATAACCGACCTCATGCAACAACCAATTCCACTTCTAAACTATACAGATAAAACATCAAATTCCCACTATACGTAAGAGTTATCTACATGTTCTTGGAAAATTTTGAACTTCCTATGATTGTGAGTCTCACTAATAATTAAAAACAATAAATAATGAATACAACTTGCCTAGATTCAAAATGTCATATATAGCAATCAAATGAGTGATGCAGACCTTGCCTCTTAAAAAAAATAAATTATCTAATAGAAATGATAAAGATCACCAGGACCAAACACAAACTTAAATATAAATATGGCATTTGAATATGTTCAAATTAAGAAATTATTTTCATAACACAGAGCATTCAATTTACTACTCACCAATTTCAACACCAAGGCCATTCATCCCCGAAATGAGAACATTCGAAGCAAAGAGCCTATGCATCGTCTCCCTTCCATACACCGCAAGTTGCCTGTGTCACAGTTGTGACTTGGATTTGAGAAAAAAAAAGAACAAATGAAAGAGTAAGCTCTATTGAATACGAAAAAGAGGAATTACAAATCCTACTGCTCAGTCTGATCTACAGATCTGGCCCTTTGCTTACAACTTTCTTCTCTGCTTCTCTTCATCTCCTCTGTTCTATTTAACTACAGTGTTTACAACAAAATTTCAAATGAAACCAATTGGATCATTACACGTGTTTGGCATATGTGAGTTTATAACAACCTGAGAGGTATTTTTACTAATTTGCCCCTATTTCAAATTTAAACTGATTTTGATTCTTGGCGCCTTTGTATTTGATCTCTTTCAGTTTGGCGCCTTTATTTTTCATTCCTTCAATTCTTTTGTAAATGTGACAATGCCATCCCCTTCGAAAACATCCTTGTCCTCAAGGATTGAAGTGAGAAAAGGTTGCTTGAATGTGCATCCAATCCTCCCAAGTGGTGTCCAAAGGAGCTGAGTTCGACCAATGGATGAGGACTTGCGTGACCGCTCTGTTGTGATGAGGAATGAGTCATCGAGCCAGAATGGCTACTGGTTCAGCTTGAAATGCTCCAGAATGGTCGACCAGTGACAGTAATGGAGCTGCGACAGTGTTGGCTTATACCTTTCTCTTCAACTGTGACACATGGAAGACAAGGTGAACTTTAGAGGTGGGAGGAATACTTAATTTGTAAGCCACTGCACCGATGCACTCCAATATTTAGAAAGGTCCATAAAACCTAGCCGAGAGTTTGAGATTGTGGCGAAGATTGACAGATGTTTGGCGATATGGTTGTAAGCGCAGATATACCCAATCTCCAACAACGAATTCACATGTTGTCCTGTGCTTGTCAGCATAGTGCTTCATCCGCTCTTGAGCATGGTGAAGTTTCTCTTTAATGATACTCAGCATTCGATCTATGTCTCTAAGAAATTGTTGCACATCAGAGATGGTATTGGAAGCCGTAGGAGGGAGAGCCAACATTGGGGGTCAATATCCATATAGGGCTTCAAATGGAGAAGTTTGGAAACCTGTGTGGAATGCGGTGTTGTACCAAAACTCTGCCAAATAGAGCCATTTCAACCACTGAAGAGGGGCATCACTAGTCATGCAACAGAGGTAGTTTTCGAGACAGACATTGATTCTTTCAAATTGTCCATCGATTTGGGGATGGTATGACGAACTGAGGTTAAAACTTGTTCCAAGAGCCGAAAATAGGTCTTGCCAGAAGGCACTCAAGAAGACTTTGACCCTGTCCGAAACAATTGATGTAGGAAGGTCGTG
The DNA here is from genome assembly GCA_003290165.1 of Berberis thunbergii. Taxonomy (NCBI): domain Eukaryota; kingdom Viridiplantae; phylum Streptophyta; class Magnoliopsida; order Ranunculales; family Berberidaceae; genus Berberis; species Berberis thunbergii. Next base: position 73,409 of record QNQO01000819.1, on the reverse strand, counting down.
AAGACGGTAGATGTTTTGTAAGAATAGGTCAGTAATCATGGCTGAAGTGAAGGGGTGTGAGAGGGCTATAAAATGGCTGAATTTAGTTAGTTTGTCAACGACCACTAAGATGATTGTTTTGTGTTTAGATGGAGGAAGTCCTTTGATGAAATCCATCAAAATGTGTTGCCAAGCGTGCTCCGGTATGGATAGTGGCTGAAGAAGGCAACTATAAGGTGACTAATCATTTTTATTGCGTTGGCAAGTATCACATTCAAAGACATATGTGAGTACATCATTTTGCATCCTGGGCCAAAAGAATTATTGGTGGAGCCTTTTGTAGGTAGTGTTGATGCCCGAATGCCCTCCCAAGGCCGAATTATGAAGCTCATGTAATGGTTGCTGACGAAGAGATCATGTGGAACTAATACAGATTTGATGATGATGATGATGCTTGAGAATACCATGAGCTACTGAGAAAGGTGGTCTGGAGTCGGGTTTGATGAGTAACTGTTGCATGTTGCACGAATTGGTCCTGAGTATATGAAGAAGCTACTTCATTGAGCCAAGATGGAGTAACTACTGACAGAGCTAATAACTGGCCATCTGTTTCATTACATCTAGACAATGCATCTGCGACTGTGTTGTCAACCCCCTTTTTGTAACAAATATCATAGTCGAATCCAAGTAGCTTAGCTAACCAACGTTGTTGAGTCATCGTAGTTACTTTTTGAGTTAAGAAGTACCTGATGCTTTGATGATCTGTATATATAATGAATTTGGAGCCGAGCAAATAAGAGCGCCACCTATAAACTGCCATCACAATTGCGAGTTACTCCTTTTCATATGTTGATAATGAGAAGTTCTTTGGGTTGAAAGCCTTACTAAAAATGCAATTGGGCGGCCAACTTGAGAGATGACAGCTCCTAACCCTTTGGAGCAGGCGTCAGTCTCAATGATGAATGGTTTCTGAAAATTTGGAAGTGCTAACATAGGAGTCGCACTCATAGCTTGCTTTAACTGTAAGAAAGCAGTATTTGCCAAAGGATACCAGATAAAGACATGTTTCTTAAGAAGATCAGTCAAGGGCTTTGCAATGGGACCATACTGCTTAATAAATTTCCTGTAATACCCTGTGAGACCTAGAAGACCTCTGAGTTGTTTAATAGTTGTTGGAGTTGGCTAATGGGTCATTGCTTCAATTTTTTGAGGGTCGGCTTCAACACCCTGAGCACTGACAATGTGGCCTAGATACTCCAATTTCTCTTGAGCAAAGGAGCACTTGGATAACTTGATAAACAACTGATGTTGCCTGAGAATGGAGAAGAAAACTTCTAGGTGGTCTAGATGGATGGAGAGATTTGGACTGTAAATAAGAATGTCATCGAAGAATACCAGAACATACTTCCTGAGAAGGGACTGAAAAATCTGATTCATAAGAGCCTGAAATGAGGCTGGTGCATTTGTAAGACCAAAGGGCATCACCTTGAACTCAAAGTGGCCATGATGTGTTTTAAAAGTTGTTTTGTGAATATCAAGTGGGTGAACTAGTAGTTGGTGATACCCTGACCTTAAGTGCAGCTTAGAGAAGATAGTAGCACCATGAAGCTCATCTATGAGAGGCATAGGAAAATTGTCCTTGATGGTGATCTCATTCAACTTCCTATAGTCCACACAAAATCGCCAAGAACCATCTTTTTTCTTGACTAGAAGTATGGGAGCTGCACAGGGACTATGAAAGTGTTGGATTAACCCAAACTCTAACATCTCTTGTATCAACTTTTCCATTACTGCTTTTTGCATGTAAGGAATTTTGTATGGATTCTGAGAAGGTGGGTGATGGCCTGGCTTCAAAGGGATATGATGGTTGAGGGCTCGGTTGGGAGGAAGATTAGTAGGAGTTTGGAAGAGATCACTGAATTTTGAAATGATGTGCTGTATTGCAGGGTCAGGTTGTGGAGGTGAATCCTTAGCAATCATAGATAATAGGTGACAAAAGAATGAGCTAGTATGATTTCTCCATAGTTTAGATAGCCCTTTTATCTTCCAATAAGCATAAATCAACAGTTTCAGACCTTCCTTGTAGAGTAATAGGTTGGCCCTCAATGGACAATGTCAGTTGGAGTTTCTGTAAATTTAGTGTGATATCCCAAACAATTTTCAACCAGTCTCCACCAATAACCATATCATAACCTCCTAGAGGCAACACTCGTACCCTACCTTCGAATGACACACCCTGCATTGTCCATAGAAGTCGCTGGCAGACAGCGTTGCTTAACAACTGATCCCCATTTGCAACCTTGACAAACATTTGTGGTGTTAAACAAGTAGGCCATTTAGTAGCTTTAACCACATGTCAATGAACGACTGTGTGCTTCCAGTGTCTATTAGAATGGATACTGGCTTCTTCCTGATCATCCCTCTGATTAGTAGTGTATTTGATGAAGAACACCCATGGAGAGCATGCAGGGAAATCTCTATATCAGTAGGTATTTCCTGAAGGAGATTCTCAGTCACAATTTCAGGGGAGCTCTCTACTTCATCATGTTGGTCATCCTCCAGAATCAACATATACAAGTGTTGAGACTTACACAAGTGGCCCGACTTGTATTGCTCCTCGCAATTGTAGCAGAGGCCTTTCTCTCTGCGCAGGAGCATCTAGGTGGGAGTAAGGCGTCTTATAGGTGGTAATAAGGGAGGAGTGTGAAAGGTATTATGAGGGAATGACTGATATGGAGGTCTTTGAGATGTATTGGAATGGTAAAGAGTGTGGTTAGAGTTGTTGTGGTGTGATGGGGGAGTAGGTGGAGTACTCACTGAATTTGCAAAAGTGGTGGAATAGGTGGTTGGTCTAGTGGAGTACAAATGAAAGTGGGATGGTTTGGAACTATTTTGGGATTGGGATGCCTCACAGTAGGTGTTTGGCCTAGTGGAGTACGAATGAGAGTGGGGTGGTTTGGAACTGTTTTGGGATTGTGATGCCTCATGCATCCTTGCCAGAGAGAGAGCATGAGTCAAAGTAGTAGGTTTAAAGAGTTGAACCAAAGCTTTTATGTTGGTTTTTAGTCCGCTAAAAAATTTGAGGACGAAGTAGTGTTCATCTAGATGGCGATTGTGAGCCAACATCAGTGAACGTATGTGAGACCCTTGTGTGGGCGGACTTGAGGGGGAGGGTGAGGGTGAGGGTTGGAGCCCAATAGGCCCAACAGGCCCGTGGATCCCAAGAGGAGTTGGGCGAGCTACCAAGGGGAAACATAGTCCCACATCGCCTGGGTAGGGGAGGTTGATGATCTTTATATGTGCAGGGTCATCTCCCCATTGTACAGAGGCCTTTTAAAGCCGTGCGGGCCGGATGGTAGCCCAAAGCGGACAGTATCTGTACAGTGCGGGAGGCGGGTCGTCACAGTTTGGTATCAGAGCCTGACCCAGCCGGAAGTGTGCCACATGGAGGTGGGCCCTCGGGCAACGTGGACGTTGTGCCTGTGTGGCCAACGAGGACGTTGGGCCTTAAGGGGGGTGGACTGTGAGACCCTTGTGTGGGCGGACTTGAGGGGGAGGGTGAGGGTGAGGGTTGGAGCCCAATAGGCCCAACAGGCCCATGGATCCCAAGAGGAGTTGGGCGAGCTACCAAGGGGAAACATAGTCCCACATCGCCTGGGTAGGGGAGGTTGATGATCTTTATATGTGCAGGGTCATCTCCCCATTGTACAGAGGCCTTTTAAAGCCGTGAGGGTCGGATGGTAGCCCAAAGCGGACAGTATCTGTACAGTGCGGGAGGCGGGTCGTCACAGTTTTACTGTGAGACCCTTGTGTGGGCGGACTTGAGGGGGAGGGTGAGGGTGAGGGTTGGAGCCCAATAGGCCCAACAGGCCCGTGGATCCCAAGAGGAGTTGGGCGAGCTACCAAGGGGAAACATAGTCCCACATCGCCTGGGTAGGGGAGGTTGATGATCTTTATATGTGCAGGGTCATCTCCCCATTGTACAGAGGCCTTTTAAAGCCGTGAGGGCCGGATGGTAGCCCAAAGCGGACAGTATCTGTACAGTGCGGGAGGCGGGTCGTCACAGTTTGGTATCAGAGCCTGACCCAGCCGGAAGTGTGTCACGTGGAGGTGGGCCCTCGGGCAACGTGGACGTTGTGCCTGTGTGGCCAACGAGGACGTTGGGCCTTAAGGGGGGTGGACTGTGAGACCCTTGTGTGGGCGGACTTGAGGGGGAGGGTGAGGGTGAGGGTTGGAGCCCAATAGGCCCAACAGGCCCGTGGATCCCAAGAGGAGTTGGGCTAGCTACCAAGGGGAAACATAGTCCCACATCGCCTGGGTAGGGAAGGATGATGATCTTTATATGTGAAGGGTTATCTCCCCATTGTACAGAGGCCTTTTAAAGCCGTGCGGGCCGGATGGTAGCCCAAAGCGGACAGTATCTGTACAGTGCGGGAGGCGGGTCGTCACAACGTAGCTCCTCAAATTGGTCAAAATATTCATTAACAGTCCCTATTTGATGAAGTTTATTAAATGAATCAACAAAGTTATCAAGCACTGCTTCTTCAAATCGTTCACAGAGGTCATGGCAAAACTGATGCCATTGGAGCATTTCTCTCCCCACATGGTAGTCAAAAAACCATAGGTTCACCTTGCCCGAGAGGTGAATGGAAGCCATGCATGCTAACCTTGTTAGCATCTGAGACTTGAAAAAATTCGAAGTACCTCTTGCATTGTTTCACCCATGATCTGGGATTTATTCCATCGAAATAGGGGAAATCTAACTTTGGTAGTCGAGGTAACATACCTGGGTTCTTCCAATGAATTTGGGAGTTAGATCGAGGGTCTGTATGGCTAGAGATTGGAGTGGTGGATGCACTCGGTTCTGTCCTTCTTGCTGGAGCAGGTGGATGTTGAATCAATTGGATGAGTTGATCGAATCTGGAGTCGGTTCGTTTCTCTTGTCCCTCATGAGCTAGAGCCAACTTCTTGATTTCGCTCTTTAAGAACTCAATCTGGCCAGAAGTCTCGCTATGATTCTTCCTCTTCTCCCTCATGAATTGTCTACTTCTTTTGCTCTGGTCTCCATAGGTGGTAATGGTGATGCTCGGTCCACACTCCCAATTGATCGATCTGGCTCTGATACCAAATGTCACAGTTGTGACTTGGATTTGAGAAAAAAAAACAGATGAAAGAGTAAGCTCTATTGAATACGAAAAAAGAGGAATTACAAATCCTACTGCTCAGTCTGATTTACAGATCTGGCCCTTTGCTTACAACTTTCTTCTATGCTTATCTTCATCTTCTTTGCTCTATTTAACTACAGTGTTTACAACAGAATTTCAAATGAAACCAATTGGATCATTACACGTGTTTGGCTCATGTGAGTTTATAACAACCTAAGAGGTATTTTTACTAATTTGCCCCTAATTCAAATTTAAACTGATTTTGAATCTTGGCGCCTTTGTATTTGATCTCTTTCAGTTTGGCTCCTTTATTTTTCATTCCTTCAATTCTTTTGTAAATGTGACAGCCTGCTGTGCAGATCCTCATCGATATCCCCTGAATTGCCATTTCCATGCACCATTGAAGTTGAAACCCTAACGTTCTCGACTTCTTCACTGTTGCTCTGATTGATCTGGTTGTTGTTGTTGCTCTCCCTAGTTGCTTTTGTAGTAGTAGTAGTAGTAGAGCAAGAACTCAAGCAATTGATTCTCGGCTTCTTGAACGAGTTCGCAACGGCGTCTTCTTGAAGAGCTCTCTTCCTAGGAATCATATAGTTATTGAAACGATTAAAATCAAGAAAATATTCAAGAAACTGATATCGGACAACAATGTGGTTGTTCCATACAGAAACCCTAGAATTACCGACATCAATATCGAAAACCCTATCTCTAATCCGAATCTCAATTCCATGTCGTTGTTTTATAAGAAAAAGATATCAATCGAAAAACAAAGAATCGTTTCAAGGATTGATTAAGAGAGAAGCAAAGAAAGGAATAACATGGATCTACAGGAACAAAACCAGACATTTTCAGAATAACAGCTGATCGGATTCGGCCGGTAGAAATGCTTCCTCATAGGAAAGATAAGGCTAGCTACAATCGCTGGAGAACCACCGCTAAGGAAGGTCCTATTTTTGGATTTCATGGTGGCAGACGCACTATCATCCTATAATCTCATCCTGGGAAGACCATGGCTCCAACAGATGGAAGCAGTGGTCTCCACCCTCATCATTGTGTTAAGTATATTGCTAATCACTTTGAAGGGACAATACATGGAGAACAACCTATGACATGATGAGACTACCACTACGCCGCACTGAAACAGATAGAATGCTCCCAGATTCAGCTATATCCTGTAGAGCAGTCTGACCCAGTGTCAGGCCAAACAACGGCAGAGACATCACTTTCAAGCAGAACGGGAGTAGTAAGCTCTTCTCCTCAGCAAGCGGGAACACATCCCTCCGACATTTCGTCGACGTGGATATCCGCCCCTCTACAAGGTTTGCTCTTCAGTAACCTATGTAACGTCTCGACAGTCCGCTAAATGATCCGCGAGAGCAACCCAAATTCATTTCAAGGTCAGGATCAATTTATCTTCGTCAATAGTTAGTTTGCTTTCAATTGTTTATTTTTCTTTGCATAATCAATGTAGAGTTTTAGTTCTTAAAGGCTTATGTGATTTACAATTATTTAAGAAATAAATGAAAATTACAAAAACAAACTCTATTGATTATTGGAAATATGTAACAACAAGCACCTTGAGGCAGATATAAAAGGCTACATATTACAAACGCCCTGAGGCGGATATAAAAAACTGCATATTGAAGGCATTTGATCAACATGGAGTGAGGACTTGCTTAAATTGTCTGACCACATAAGCAGAACAAACAGTCCAAAGCAAGCAGTCCACAAGCAATACCAATCTTCAGTAAATGCGACCCTCAAATATGGTCTGCCTGGGTACAAAATCGGCAATCGGGAGTCCCGCGACAAGCCATAACTAGATACAGCCAACTCACACGCTCAATCCGGCAAAACGGATGAACTTGGGACAAGTATCAGGTGGACACATGTATAATGCACCTTTCAGCTACAGGGATAAGAGGGGCGTCCAGGAGTAAATGGTCCAATCCATGGACCATGTCCAACTTCTCTTCATTTCGAGATTCTGAATTTCAACGCAAAGCTAGACAACGGGGTTAATAGGGAAGCGGCGAAAGCAGCCACCACGGAGTTGGATGCTGGTGCTATCTATGAAATTAAACATTCAGAAACAACGATAAGGCACCAACATATAAATGACAGACTCTTCCCTTGGGAGAGAATCTGCACTACTTCTCCGTGATGTGAAAAGAAATTACGAGACCTCAGTAGGTCTACTACGCGCCCACCCATAACAGGTGACCACGCATAACAACTATCGTTATGCCTTATCAGTGCAAATGTTAGGACATTTGGAGACTCCAGAGACGAAGATTCACCTTCAACCTTGGGAAAATGCTAAACATTTTGTTCAACCTTTGGAAAACCCAAAGCGTTCTCTTCAAGCAAGAACATTATATGAGATAAGCTTTATGAAATATAGTGCATACAACGATTAAAAAAACCATTATATAGACATGATGGTTCATCAAGCGGGCACTTCAACATTAACTGCCAAACATTAAATATCGTATAGGAAACAAGGAGACGACGGTTTCTGAGGAAACTATGCAGACCACGTCAATCAAATTAATGGCACTGCACGCAACCCCATCAATTGAGAGGGAGTAACCGATACTCAACCGTCACGCAGCCTACGTCATACACGTGATACCGCGCGATCTACATCGTACATGTGTTACCGCGCGATCTATGCTGTACACGCAGCGCACCGTGCTGGAAACCCTAGCCCTTCCCCTGCGGGCCCATGGGCTTAGCCTATTATTCAAACACAATTATGTCACATGCTTGGCACGAGCACGAGAAATCATAGTCAACTCTGACATACAGATCGTACCTACAGATCACTAGCTGATTTAAGGTAACTCTGTCCACCCCATGCACCATGTTGATAGACTAGGTATGCACGTCTCCTAGTAGGCGAAACCTCCTTTCAAACCAGGCTGACTTAGTCAGCCAAGGCTGATGACAATGACTTTTGGTTCAATCCGATACTTAGTTCGCATAGCATAGACATCGACGGTTTAGAAAGTGAGAGTCTAATCAGCGCTATCACGCCTAGAGACGATGACTTGTCAGGGATCATTGCCCCCTCGCAGTCAATGATCACCAAACCTAATCAGGTAAGCCTAACTGGTGACGAGTAACAACGAAAACTTTTGATCAAAGTCCAAACTTGTAGCCCTCGCTACGCGGGTGTAGATGGTTTGGAAGGTGGGAGCCTAGTCAGTCCCGAATTGATTCCGACGGCTCGCCACGGGACCACCACATTTCAGTATGGCCGCCAAATCACCAACCCCAGATCTGTAACCCCCACTGAATGGTTTGAAAAAATGAGCCTAGTCAGAACTAATTCCGACGGCTTGCCACGGAACCAATGTTTTTCAGCGTGGCCGCCAAATCACCAACCCTGGACTTGTAGCCCCCACTGTGTGGGTGTAGATAGTCTAAAAAGTGGGAGACTAGTCAGCCACGACCTGATTCCGACGGCTTGCCACGAGACCACTGCTTTTTAGCGTGACCAACGAAATCTCCCAACTTTGTAGCTTGATGCACACGGATGTAGATAATTTGGAAGTGAGATCCTAGTCAGTCCCGAACTGATTTTGATGGCTTGCCACGAAACCACTGCTTTTCAGCTTGGTCGCTAAACTCCTTTCTCGAATTCGTAGCACCCAACGCGCTGAAAGGGTGTAGATGGTTCGAAAAGTGGGAGCCTAGTCAGTCCTGAACTAATTCCAATGGCTTGCCACAGGACCATTACTTTTGCCTGGTTGCCAAACTTTTACTCATCGAATCTATAGTCCGCTTTTCTTGGTTATAAACGATTCGGAAGGTGGGAGCCTAGTCAGTCCTGAAGAGAGTCTGACGGCTTGCCATGGGACCACTATTTTTAAGCCTGGTCGCCAAATTGTTGTTCCCCGAATCTGTAGTCCACTTTGCTCGGTCATAGATGATTCGGAAGGTGGGAGTCTCAAGCAGTTGTAAACATGAATCTAGCCGAGCCAGCGTCTTCACGCTCAAACGGACTGACATTTTGTTATTAGCGAAAGCCATTCGCGCCAATACAAATATCGTACGGTCAATACCCAGATAAAAGTTACCTAGGATGCCAGCTCGAGCTTACGGTGCCTGACTCGGGACGAACGCTCTGACACATACACTCAGTCATCGCAACTCACCCATAGCAGCAACTGCAGCCGACCGGTCAGACAAACATGGTAAGCCTCAAGCAGCTTACCTTGAGGACAAGACATAGCTCAGGCGACTCAACCCACAGCTAAATTGTTCGCAGCATGCCCACCATCGGACATGACCACAAATCAATGACCCTAAGTCGTTCACAACACAAAATGGTTAAGCTCTCTATCGCAGACAGACCAGCCAACGTCCTATTGATTCAACAAGCCTATGCCAATGCAAGACGACAATGAGAAATTAAAAACATGCAATAGAGAAGACAAGCGCGAAACAGATAAAACTGTTTCCATTAATTATCAAAACGAAAAGGGGTACACAAGTTCACTTCTTATCAGGAGAAGGTACGAAAACATAAGAGCTAAGCTTAAGTGAAAATAGAGAAGGAGTTGCGTCCATGCGCGCCATGATGACGCGGAGGTAACAAACAAGTCTACATACACCATTTTATTATAGCGATCAAGATCCCATTTCGGATGCTCCTCCTTCATCAACGCCAACAACTCCAGCAGAACTCATATTTGCCTTGTTCCTGAAGAAGCTCTTCCTCTCGCACCTTCGTATCAACAAGTTCACGCTCCAATAGCTCCAACTTGCCAACCAGCTCTGTGGCCAGACTGCTCTTCACAGCACTAAGCTCATGCCACTCCAACTCGAGTCGGTCCTTTGCCTTCCTCGCCTCTCAAGCATAGAACTCCACATCGGATTCCAATTGTTGCTTCTCAGCAGCCCAGTCGGCTTCCTTCGAAGCACTCTCTTCAGCAAGAGACATTAGTTCAGAACACGCCTTAGTCACAACTTCCTGCGCAACCTCGACTTCTCGGCGGATCTGACTCAACTCCTGCTTAAGTTCGTCTCTCTTGGACACTACCTCCGACAAATCATGCTCAAGGTCCTCCAAAAGAGCCCACTGAGTCTCAGCGATCACGGCTAATTGATCCAGTCTCTGTTCCTTAGCCTGCTTTTTAGTTGCTCAATTTCATATAGCACGTTAGAATACAATGTTTGCATGTGCTAGAAGACATGCTCCAAGGTGTATACCCTTTTGCGAGCCACCTCGATTTTCATCCTAGCAACGGCCACGTGGCTCAAGTGAGACATACCCAGCATAAGGTACTTTAAACCCTTGTCCATACACCCTTCCAACATATCCTCTTCGGGCTTCAAAGCACAATCCATTAGCCAGCTATGATTTCAACCTTTTGGTGCCAAACTTGTGAACTCGTCTTCACCAAGTCCGGTGCAAACTAGCTTATCCGTGCACCCTTTATTGCGAGAAGACTCAACAGGGTTCGGAGGTAGAGGAGGAAGCAAATTATCCAAATGTCTCTCCAATACTTCTAATTGTGGCCTAGAGCGAGACAGTGAGCAACACAGACTACAGGAGACATGGCCAGTGTCACGGCCACTCTCAGATGAATGAACAATGGGGCAATCAGATTCTACAGCCTCAGAAGAATCTTCACAGGAGCCTTCTATTGGAACGGTCCCACGCAAATCAGCACCAGTGGAAGCTGCCATCACAACCCGCACCAGACTGTCATTGAGAGCTTCGATCTGCGTGTCACTAAGGTTCAACTTGTCCACAACTCCTGTAAACTGCAGATACACTTTCTCCAAGCCGGAAACATCAGTCTCCGCCTCAATAGGCCTAGCAGACTCGCGTTCTTCTCCTACTGGAGCGGGTCGTGTCGAAGATGACCCGGTTCTCACACGGGACTTTTTCCTCACAAATGAGGCAAACATTGCGATCCGTTCCCGTCCTGTCTCGTCCTGATTTTTTTGGGTCTTGATGGGATTGCATAATTCCATCCCGATCCCGTCCCGTCCCGATCTAGAATGGGATGGGATGGGATGAAGATTTTCAATCCCACCAATCTCGTCCCGTCTCGAGCTAATATTTATTATTAATATATTTTTTTAAATTGCAATATTAGTGTAATTGAAGAAAAATAAATTTAGTTGAAATCAGTGTAATTGATATTAGTCTATATCTGCAACTACTTGATATTGGTTTATTTCTAGAATTCTAAATTAATTATTTAATTGCAAACTCTTTAAAACTCAAAATAGGATTGCTAACTACATTGGAGAGTTTTATTTCGTGTCAAGACAATGAATTTAAATACTGTTTTTTTTTTAAGCAATAATGAAACATTCTTCTTAGCACCCCAAATCTACTCATCATTTTGTTCACTATTCGAAATAGTAGGGCAGGTCCACCATTTCCATTATACTGTCCACCTCTTAGTCATTCAAAACTCTGCAGAAATCTTAATTACAGGGTGAATTTCAACTATCATTTATAGTAGTTTATTATGATGTTGCATACTCAATCTAAGGCTATCATTTATGTATAGTTCTATGAATTGCCTTTGCCTCTTTTCAACTAAGCAAATTGGGTCTTGGGTAAGCAGTAATTTGTAAAAAAATGAAAGCACGCTGATCTCGTCCCGTCCCGAATCCGTTTGGAATGGGGGATGAGGTTTTTCCCATCTCGTCCCATCCCGATCCCGTATGAACGGGATGGGATAGGGATGGGACTATCTCGTCCCATCCCGTCCCGTGCCCACCCCTATTTCAGACGGCTCCCCCGCATCGGACAGAACGGGAGCTCTGGCCCCAGCAACCTCTCTCTTCCTTAAAGAGGCATCATCTTCCAACTTAATTCGCGATGTTCAATACAGAGTGGGTGCATCATGCCAGTTGTCTCACAACCTAATACGGATAAAGTTGGAAACTCTTATGACATCGACCGCGTTTCTCTTTGGCAAGCCACAGAACGTCTCTATGGTGTTTTGCTCCGCTAAGGTAAGAGGAGTGGTAGGAAACTTTCCTGTGAAGAAACACAAACAACGATTAGCCAGCTCGCTATCAAGTATATCAAAATCACAAGAAGAGGATTGAACTTACGAAGCGACCTGAACTATTACTCGAGCAAACGACACTTGCATTGAAAATACTTCAAATTCGTATGAGCCAAAAAGTAGTACTTCTGCCAAAACTTGAAATCATCAGGCAGATTAACGAAGAAAGACGACGACGTCATCTTACAGACAATGTTACTCTTCAGCCGAGGAGAAGTCAACAACTGAATTACCCGCAGAGTCATGTTGACACCGACCTCCTTAGCACTGAGCAGAATCATGAGGATGATTCTATATCCATTAGGCCCCAGTTGGGTCGGAGAAATCCCTAGAAAATCCAGAAATTCCCAAATCACGTCTAGAACTAGAAAGCGCACCCTGGTTTGAAGCATCCCACAATGTAAGTAGATGAAACCGGCCAGATACGACATTGGCGTTCGATCACCCGTCGGGGCATACAACGGGAGATCCTCAGGGACTCCAAACTTCGTACGGATTTCAGCAAGGTTGGTATCGGACAACAATCTGCCTTCGAAAAACTCCAAGCCCTTGGCCAAGATTGCACCGTCAAGAAGGTTTTGTTGGGCCATGAAGAAGATGAACAATCTTCTCTAATAGAGCGAAGAAAGTAGAAGAGCCAGACTCTACACTTCGGATAACCTAAATAGAGGGTCGGTTTCGCATCTTTTCCGCTGAACCAACGCGCGTTCAATTAATGCAATGCACGACTCAAGCAACAATTCAGAATCATTCATCATGAGCGACGCATTCCATCAAGAGATGACTTAGCGAACCGATATGACATCCCACTAACTTAGGGGAATAACTGATGATACATAAAAACGATCACACCTTTAAACCACACATGTGTCATGATGATCTCAAGGAAATACAGGCCCCAGCATCAACCCAACGCTGATCCAACCCAAGCAGTTCTAAACCCGCTCAATTCAGTCCGCCAGGCGAACTCAAACTCTCACAGCATGCTAGTCTCACACGTAATTATCCTTTATACTCATATATCCTACTAAGGCAAATATATCGAGGATCAGATTCGGATGGACAACTACAACTGCTTTCTGCCTTCAACCAGGAAGCAAGTATAAGAGTACACTCCACACAGGGAAACTCCCATTCTACAAATTACTCTCGCATTGGGAACTATCTCTCTCATATCTAGGATCACGAGGCTAACAGGGAACTTCCCTTATACAACACAACTCCTAATTACAGAAGAATATCTACGAAGATCTCCTTCCTAAACTACGCCTGCGATGGCCTGGTAGAACCAAGACTCCTTACACTATAAATAAGACATGAGGTTGGTAAGCTAAAGTACGCTACAAATTCCTTGTTACAGCATTACACCTTCCTCATATCTTTGTTTGACTTTAGGATCAGAATGACATCGGCCACCACAACGGTAGTCTGTGGCTCACGTGCGTTACTTGTGTAGGTCAGCGGGAACTGGGTCAAAATAGGTAGCAAAAAAGTACTGCATCAGTTGGCGTACTCCAAGACAATCACTTACACGACTCTCCTAACTAATGATTATGGGATTGTTATTGATGTTTTCAAATATGTTTTCCTCGAGATCTGACCTGCAAAATAATGTTAGATTGCCAAAAATCACATGTTTTGTGGCCAAAGGCACTCCGATGCTTAAGTCAGTTGGCTGTAGGAGAAAATGATCTTGTACAAAGTATAGTTATGATGTGTTTACATACCTTTCGTTTGTCCCATTTCTCATAGATTTTTCCTTTACCTTATATAATTAGTGCATTCAACTATATGCATGACTGAAGCTCGAATGGCGCAATGAAGGGGAACGTTTATCATAACGATCTCCTCCTTCATTGAGATGGTCCTCTCATAATTGAGATGTGTCCTTTGGGGAGTGATTCCCTCCATGACTTATATCCTTTGTAGCAACTCTCTCTTAATTGAGATGTGTCATTGGGGAAGTGATTCACGCCATGACTTATCTTCTTTGTAACAACCATCTCTATTTCTGATGGTTTGCATCGCGTGTGTGGCCATGACCGAGTGACATTTTGATACATCGTTAGCTACTCCCCCTAGTTAGTGGGCTCACTTGTGTAGCCACTAACTCGTCAATAGTGGGATCCCGACAACAATATTATGGCTTTCTCTAGTTAGACTGTGAAGTTAGTGTGATAAGTCATCGGGGTTGGATTGCGTGAGTTCGGACCAAATGAAGTCAACAGAGTCAGACTGCATGAGTTCGAACCAGATGAAGATTTTTGTGACAAGTCATCGTAATAGGACTTCGTGAGTTCGAAACATATGAAGATTTTTGTGACAAGTCATCATAGTCAGCTGCGCTTGTTCGTACCAGATGAAGTCATCTGACAAATCATGATAGTCAGTTACATGATTCTGGACCAGATGAACTCATCATAATCAAACTGTGTGAGTCCGGACTAGATGAAGTCAATTTGACTAGTCTTTTGTCGGATCTGCGGACCTGATTCATGTCGGTTCTTGTCTCCTATTGAGTCTGTCTCTTGTCAGGCCTGTCTCCAGTCAGACATGCAGACCAGTCTACTGTCAGGAGTGCGAACCAGTCTGTTGTCGGACTTTCGGACATGTCTGCAGCAACAAGTCAAGTCACTTTCAACAAGTTAATAGACATTTGAGTTTCATTTGTAGACATAATAACAGCTAAATGAACGATTCCCATTTTGTGGGAATGACCACTCTAGTGTTGGACTTACGAAACAGTCTGATGTTGGACCAGTCTATTGTCGGACTTGCGAACCTGTCTATTTTGTGGGAGTATCGAAAACAATTGCTGACTTTGGAGTGTTTGTGTTGATTTTGTCAATATGTGCATCATATTTCCTTTGATGAATCTCAAGTCATGGATTTTGTATCCAAACAAGTATCTCTTCCACTTTAACATCTCACCAAGCAAAACTCATTGAGCTATGAACTCATGCATTAGCTTCAAATGCGTGACCCTCAACTATTCCCTTCCTCAAAGTGTTGGCTAATGCAAGGATCCAATATGCTTACAATGTGATTTTTTTTCACATGTTCATAGGTTTCATCTTACAAGAAGATAAGAAGAGTATCATTCGTTAACTATATACCCAATAACACTACAGACAAGATATTGAGAAAAAATCTGACAAAGTTTGCAGTCTCCAGTCTTGTTGCTAAGTTGTGATCAAGAATAGGCTTATCATTTTTTAAGGAAATTGTTGTTTCCCACATACGACACCAATATGATGTGTCAAAATTCGTTGTCCTCAAGATCTGACCTACAAAACAAGGTTAAATTGCCAAAGATCACCTATTTGGTGGCTGAAGGCGCTCCGATGCTTAAGTCAGTTGATTATATGAGATAATGAACTTGGACAGAGTATAACTGTGTTGTGTTTGCATACTTTTCTTATGTCCCCTTCCTCATACATTTTTATTTACCTTATATAATGAGTGCATTCAACTATGATCATGACTTATGCTCGAATAACGAAATGAAGGGGGACGTTTATCATAACGGTCTCCTCCTTCATTGAGATGTGTCCTTGGGGGAGTGATTTTTGTCATGATTTATCTCATTCGTAACAACTCTCTCATAATTGAGATGTGTCATTGAGGGAGGGGGGTGATTTCTGCCATGACTTATATCATTTGTAACGACCATCTTTTAATTGAAATGTGTCCTTAGGGGGGGGGGGATTCTTGTCATGATTTATCTTCTTCATAACAACCATATCTAGTTATGATGATTTGCGCTATATGTATGACCATGATCGAGTGACAATTTGATTTATCGTCAGTTATGACTTTCTTACCACGGCATGGTTACTTTCTAATGGGTGTTGACCTATAGGTCACCCGATTGATAGGTTATGGAATCCTTAAAAACTCAGCTCGCCCTCCAAAAAATACAACACTAAACAACCTCTCCAAACGCGATTGATTGTCATGGTTTCGTCATTCCAACAAATGCTACCTTGGCATTAGCTATTTGAGTATAAACATAGTTGTCAAAATTTAACCACAATATGTAAAGCTTATTGAGGGTGGCTTTGGTTAAAAATTGCTAAATTCCAACAATAGATTTCACTCTCTATGCTGTCCCTCTAAAATTGGATAAAAGTCAAATTCTATAAATAAATCCCAAATGTCCCTTTCCTTGACCAACTCCAATCTCTATCTCATATTTATGGATCAATTTATAACAGCACCCAACAGTTCTAACTCAATCCTCCAAACCTCCTTAAAAAAATGTACTCTTCACCGCCACCACCACCACCCACCTTCACCACCACAATCCTCTTCTTCTTCCTCTACTTCACCCATCTCACCACCTCCACTTCTCCTCTTCCACCACCCAGCCGTTACTTAACGCCCCTCCGTCATAACGCCTCCTCGACTTCCGTCTACTTCGAAGTCACAAAACCTCTCTCTCTCCCCTCTCTCAAACCCAACTGTTCCCACCTCATTCTCCAACACGACTTCGCAAACACGTACGGCTCTCCGCCCGCCACGTCCATCTACTCTCCGCCGTCCGATTGCCTAGCCCCATGGACAAAGATCGTCCTCGAGATGCGCGTCTCGTGCAAGGGCGAGCAGTACGACCGAATCGCCGGCGTTTGGCTCGGCGGCGCAGAGCTCCTCCGAACCAGCACAGCCGAGCCGACTGAGTCCGGCGTCTCCTGGATCGTTCGCAAGGATGTCACTCGCTACTCGTCTCTTCTCCGACGCTCGAATCTCACTCTATCTGTGATGCTCGAGAACATCGTTAACGACGTCTTCACGGGCGTTTACCACGTTAACGTCTCTCTCCTGTATTTTCAAGACCAAGAACAGATGGTTCCGTTAGTTTTAACGGAGGACTCTCCGCTTCGGTTAGGGTTTATATCCAAGAAACCTAAACAAGAAATTGAGTCTAGTTCAATTAAGGTTAATAGTACGGAAAACATTTTGTATAAAAACCCGCAGATTTGATCGTTCCTGTTTCGGATACGAAGAATTACGGTATTTGGTATCGAATTGAGAGCGAAGCCGATGTACATTTCAAGGAAATTGTGGTTCCATCGAATGCTTATAGGGTTGTGTTGGAGGTTTATGTTTCATTTCATGGGAGTGATGAGTTTTGGTATTCGAACCCTTCAAATTCGTACATTGAAGTGAACAATTTGACGATGGATAGGGAAATGGTGCGTTTCGAGAGGTTTTTGTGAAGATTGATGGGGTTTTTGTTGGATCAATTGTGCCATTTCCGGTTATATTTACAGGAGGGATTAATCCATTGTTTTGGGAACCTGTTGTGGCGATTGGGGCGTTTAATCTTCCGACTTATGATCTTGATTTGACTCCATTTCTCGGGTTGGTTTTAGATGGAAAGAATCATTCATTCGAAATTGGAGTTAGTGATAGTATTCCATTTTGGCTTGTTGATGCCAATTTGCATGTATGGTTAGATCCTAATTTGGATGCTGTCACGGCGAAGACAGTTTTGTATCGAAATTATGATTTTTCAGTGAAGCGGAAGTCGAAGTTCAAGAATCTAGATGGATCACTTAAGGTACATGCGAAGAGAAAGGTTGAATTCTCTGGTTGGGTTAATTCGTCGGAAGGGAATATCACCAGTTATGTTTCACATGAATTCAAGTTCAAGAATTCGATAGAGTTCAAGAATGATGGGCAGTATAAGGAGGTTAAACAGAAGATCAAACTGAAGAAGGAACTAAAAGTTGAGTCTGATTCGGGGGTTTTGCTAACTGGAGAGAAGTTCAAAGGCAAATACCCTCTGAATATGAAAATTTCAACTCTACCACAGTCTGTGAACAATATGTATTTACAGATAGCTAATGTTTCTCATGCTCAAAATGAGAAAACCCGAGCGTTACCCGGGAAAGAAGATTTGAGTTCTGTTTCCAATAGTCAGGTTTCTGGGGGTTGGATGCTGGTTCAAGATCACTCTGTTCTTAATGGTACTGCCAGCACTAGCCAGAGTTTCAATTACAAAGATGTAACCAGTTGCTATTCCAGAATCGTTGAAGCAAGCGGTGGAAAGCTTTTGAAAGATCATACAACCCTTACATGTACTGCAGCCTTCTAGGTACCCTTCCCACTCTAATAAGCTGGTGTTTCGGTGTGCATTTTATGTAAATATCATCAGTATGTATCTACCGATGGTGCTTCTTCAAATCTGTTTTTCTTATCCTAGTGCTGGCGTTTTTGGTTTGTATTGCTTGTAATATAATTCCAAACAGCTTCTTTTGCCTACTATGAATGAACCATATAGTTCCAAACAGTTTTATTTACCAAGAGTGCTTTCTAATAGGTAGTTTTTATTTAGTGATCCTGTGTTATCTGTGCCATTTTCTTGTACTATAGTTTCAATAAACAGCGGAGTAACACGTAACTAGGATCAAGAAGCAGCAGTAATTAATTGGCTTCATACTTGTACAAACTCAAATTCATAATCTGGAGACTATAGTAAAATGAGAGATATTGCAATAAAATGAGATAAGTGTCAAGCCTAGGGAATCTTGTAGGATCAATAGTTTTAGGCTGTACGTTTCTTAAATTTAGGGAATAATTACTCAGTCTACCAAAGCAATAGATCATAACCCTTGTTAGTTAATCACTTCTTATCAGTTGTTATTAGAAGTCAACTTAAATCACATTTTTTGTTAATCATTTCCTTAATGATTATGGAGTCGACTAATAACTTCAAACCTAAAAGGCATCCCATTTTAGAGAAACTCTAATAATTGATATTAGTTTGATCAAAATGTTTTATCTACGAAAGATTTGATTGATTAATCATCATTTACATTAGCAAATGCACAGACATGACATGGTTGACTCAGAATGTATAATAAAACCCTCAAGTACTAAAATCTTATTGACTTTTCTTCACTGTAACTTAATCCTTTACAAACATGGAATCACCCATATATACATAAAAGAGATAAGAAAAGAGATAAGGGTGTCCTAGCTAATGTGTTATTCATGAGACACCTAAGAGTTGGTTCAGGCCATTAGCATGCCAAGTGGTGGACTATAGTATAGAGGAGATGGACAGCCACCATTACACAAAACAAAATACCTTTACATAGACCGAGCTTAAATAAGATAGCATCCAAGTAACAGAATGCTAAAGGATCTGGTTGTCCTCACCCATCCTTCATGGAGCTCCTTCCTTTCCCTTAATGTTCACTTTCTCCTCTTGTTATTCATGTTGGTGAAGAAATGAAAGAGAAAACCCAAAACCCAAGTTCAAAGTTACCTCCAGGGCCATGATAGCTACCTCTCATAGGAAACCTGCACCATTCGCTAGGCTTACCATATCATTCACTTAGAAATCCAGCCAAAAATACAAACCGCTTATGCACTTACAACTTGGTGAAGTTTCTGCCATCGTTGTATACTCACCAAAAGTGGCCAAAGAAGTGATGAAAACGCACGACTTCATTTTCCTAAACAGGCCTACGATCCTTGCTCAAACATTGTAAGCTATGGTTGTGAGAGTATTGCATTTGCTCCTTATGGTGATTACTGGAGACGACTATGCAAAGTCTGCATTTTAGGTTACTAGGCTTCTGGTATAAGAAATAAAGTAGAGCTACACAAGGTCTTCTGTGAGTGAACGAGATGAGGATCAAGTCAGTTCAGTCCCCCCAGGCTAGTTACTTTCTTGCTTTTTATGTTGACACATTTTGAGCTCTGTTTCCAATAGTCAAGTTTCTGGTGGTGGGATGCTAGGTCAAGATCATGCTATTCTTTTTGGTACTGCCAACACCGTCAGAGCTTCAACTACAAAGATGTAACCCGGGACCGTTGAAGCATGCAGTGCCAAGCTTTTGTAACGTACTTGTACTGCTGCCTTGTAGGTACTCTTCCCACTCTAATAACCTGGTGTTTCACTGTACTTTTTTTGGGTAATATATAGTATCATCAACATTGTGTCTTCTGGTGTTTTCATGTGCATGCATTTCTTGCAATATAATTTAAAACAACTGTGTCATTTGCCTGCTATGATTGTACCAACAACTTACTTGCTGATAGGTACTTTTTTATCTGCAGGGGCTGTATTATTTGTGTATCCTTGCACTATAGGTTCATGAAAATGATGTACTCACATAGCATATTCATTCCATATAGGTCTTTTTCTTAATCCAGTAATCTTGTAGCTTTTTCTCATAAACAGTTTTAGTGGCTTTCTCTAGCATACGTTTCAGTTCTCGGTGCTTTTTCTTGATTAGACAATTTCTAAATAAAATCACTAAGGAGTAAAGGACAGATTAACACGTACGTGAAATGAAGAATTAATTAGGTTCACGCTTGTACAAGTACAATTTGAAATTTACAATCAAGAGTAGAATGAAATAAAAATATTGTCTAAAAGAAACAGATATCAAGCATTCTTTAGGATCAAAACTTCATCATTAGTTATGTTATTTGTCCGTGGTTTTTTTCTACACACTCCATCAATAGTTTTAGACTTTAGCTTGTCTTCTTAGCCAATGGAGTATCAGTGGTACAATTGTTTTCCTGTGATATATCTTTGATTTGTTTATACTTCTTTTTAGGATGTTTTCGTTGCGGGAAGCGAGACTTCATCAACTGCAATGGAATGGGCAATGTCTGAAATGCTAAAAAATCCTACAGTTATGGAGATGGCACAAACAGAGTTGAGAGAAGTGTTTGATGGAAAAAATCTGTAGTAAAAAAAAAACTCTCAGGTTACACCCCCTGCTTCCATTATTACTTCCACGAGAGTTTATGGAGAGATGTGAGATTGACGGTTCCTAAAGTAATTATCAATACCTGTGCTATTGGTAGAGATCCAGAATACAGGCACGATCCTGAGAACTTTGAGCCAGAGAGGTTCCTTGGAGTTTCCCTAGATTACAAGGGAACTAACTCTGAATACACCCCTTTTGGAGCAGGTAGGAGGATATGCCCAGGCATATTGTTTGAGCTCTGTTTCCAATAGTCAAGTTTCTGGTGGTGGGATGCTAGTTCAAGATCACGCTAATCTATTTGGTACTGTCAACACCGTAAGAGCTTCTATTACAAAGATGCAACCCAGAACCATTGAAGCAAGCAATGGAAAGCTTTTGTAAGATAATATAACTCTTACTTGTACTGCTGCCTTGTCGGTACTCATCCCACTCTAATAAGCTGGTGTTTCGGTGTACTTTTTTTGGGTAATATATAGTATCATCAACATCGTAGCATCTGGTGTTTTTCATGTGCATGCATTTGGGTTGCACAATCTTTGAACCATTTACCATTCTGTTTTTACTAAATCAAGCAATTTCCTAACGAGTAAAAGGCAATCTTCAATGGTATATTGGGCTCCCATACTACATGAAGAAATCAGTTCTTCTAGGTATCGAGGGAGGGAACGAAGGAGGGAGGATGCGCCCTCGCACGTGAGTCTTTTGCTGGTTTTCAACTCGTCCAGTTTTAGAGTTTGAAATTTTTTGGCTCCAAAGTGAAATATTTTGGCTCAAATGTAGATAACTTCTTCATTTCTGCTCTTCTAGTGTTCTTCTTATTCTTCACTTCTCTCCCTCCTCTGTTTTGTTTTGGTTAGTGAGAGAGGTTTGGGTGGATGAAATCCGAATTGATTTTATGGGTTTTAGAGGGAAAGGGAAGGGGAGATATGAGGGAGTTGATTTGTAATCTGGATTTATGGTTTAGTTGGTTGAAATTTGAGGGAAGAAGACCTTGTTTTGCTTTGGTTCTTTTTCTTGTTTTTTTTACTCCTGTTTCAAGGAGTGGAGAGATCTTCTGCAACTGTGAACAGGTTAACACACTTACACTCTTCACAAATTTCTCTGAAATTAGAAATATTACGGTTGACTGCAGTTGAGAGAGAGATGGTAACACTAGAAAAAAGACTTGACTAGAGATGGTTGTTATACATTCACTCAAGTGAAAGGGTATGAAAGGCCACCACTATGTTGGGAAGGGTATGAAAGGCCACCACCACCGTGTCATTGTGGTTGCGGCGGAGCTAGGAATTGTGTGCCAGTTGGCGAGTACAGTGATGAAAACCAGACTAATTCATGCATTATCATGTGAAGATATTGTCAATTAGGCCTTTTTTTGGGGTCCTTACAAAATTATTTATAGAAAGATCACTTTGGGTTTTTTTTTTTTTTTTTAAATTTTTTTAAATTTTTTTTTAATTAACCTCCAGTGGGGAGGGGCAACTATGGAATGCCAAACCATTATTAAATATCCATAAAAATTACAAATCGTTGCGGGGGTACATTACGACATTACCCGCGTTAATTCGAAAAACAAATTTTATAACAAAATTTTAAAGCAAAATTCCTGGAAAGAAAGAAACAAAGGAAAATTTAGGACCAGCCAGGAATATAATATAAACTCGAGCACACCCAAGACTGCCGAAACAAACAGCATACACCCACAACACTGCATCCACGCAAAAACGCTGAAAATTTAAAGCCGCATCCACGCAAACATAGCAGCGGCATCAGCAGCAGCAGCGACATCAGCAGCAGCAGCCGCATCAGCACGAAATGCAGCAGCGAGCAATGAAAGCCCCTGTCCTCCATATCGCAACACTGGTCGCAGCTCGCACCATCTCAAAATCTGAGGCCAC
Organism: Berberis thunbergii; assembly: GCA_003290165.1. NCBI lineage: Eukaryota > Viridiplantae > Streptophyta > Magnoliopsida > Ranunculales > Berberidaceae > Berberis > Berberis thunbergii. The sequence goes on along the minus strand of QNQO01000819.1, from coordinate 50,589 downwards.
GCAGCGACAGAACCTCGCAGCATCGCAATCCGCAGGGGAACTGCGACTCCCCTGTTCCAGCACCTCGCAGCATCCCCTGCTCCAGCATAGCCCAAACAGAGCAGGCAGCAGTGCAGATCAGGCCAATGCACGTGAATTCCGAGCAGCAGAGCTCACCTTGCTGTCCCCTATATCCAGCAGACCAGAACATTGCACCCCAACCGCGTGCACCCAGCGTCACAACGCTCGCCGCTTTGTTGTTCATCTCCGTGATGCCAAACAAATTGAACCAAAGAAAAAAAAAACTGCAGTAAAGAGACAATCTGAAAATCTGTCCCTAAACTTCCTCTAATCATCCCCGTGGCGAAGATACGCCGTTTGTAATCTATCAAGCCCCAACAAGCCAGTTATTCGCCTGGGAAAATCACTCCCATAGAAAGAGCCTGTCCCAAGTTCATGAAAAGCTCTAGCGGCTAGTGCATCTGCCATTGCATTTGTCTCCCTATAGATATGTTGACAGAATAACGTCATCGTCGTTGTCAACAACTTGATTTCTTTCAAAATATTCTCCAAATGCCACGGGGGATTTAAACTATCTTTAAACCAACCAAAAACCAATTCAGAATCTGTTTGAATAACCACCTTTTTGAGACCCCAATCGAGGCATAGGCGGATACCCTCTAAAAGAGCCAAAAATTCCGCATTGTTGATAGAACCCACTCCGAAAAACATATATTTTCCCACAACCCCTAAGCCTCGAGAGTCACGAATAACCACACCACCCGCTGCCATATCCTTTCGAGAGGAACCAACAACATTAAGAGCCACAAAATCTTCGGGGGGAGGTTGCCGGTAAACAAGTCGAACAGACTTCTTTCTAACAGGGAGCACATCCAACCCCAAAGCCTGTAAAAGAGCCTTATTACTGCTGTCTTGCTTGGGAATAATGAAATTATTTGCTATTTGCAACTGTCGCCGAATATACAATATCACAAAGGCCGAATTGGGTGGGACATTTTCAAAAAAGCATTTGCATCTTTGTTTCAAAATTTCCCAAAGAATGAACATAGGAGTAAGAAAGAATAACACATCTGTTTGTGTAGTGCGTTTAGCTTTCTTAAACCATATTTCGAGAACCATAGAAATTTCTGCTGGACGTCGAATATGAACGTCAAAGATCCTGTCAAAATGATTCCACACCTGCCTTGCCAATTCTCCGTCAAGAAAGAGATGATTCAAAGATTCATGCTTTGGCGCTATGCAACAATGGCATCTAGATGCTAGGCTCAAACCACATCTGTATAGTTCACCGTCCACTGGTATGCCACGACGAAGTAATTTCCAAACAAAAACCGATATTCTGGACGGCAAAATGTCGTGCCAAAGGGTTTGACATAAAGCATTAAACTTTCCATGTTTCCATAACAGTTCATACACCGACTGGATTGAAAAAAGCCCATTCGAATTTGGGGGCCAAACACACGTGTCCTTCTCATGAGGCTCACCACATAGTCTATCTGCATAAAGTTCACGCGCTAAATTTCTGAGATCGTAGTGAACCAACTCAAAATTCGAAGAGGATACCGCGCGGATTGAAGGTCATACATCTTGATCAACCAATGTTGCCGATCTCTTGAAAGAAGCCACCATGTTCCAATTCTCCTCAAAGAAACCAATATCCCCAATGCCAATGCGCCAAAATGAGTTGCTCAAAAGAAAGTTTTTCCCGAGCATGATCTCTTTAAAAAACGGAGACGACCCACTTTTCACAGATTGACAATTCAATCCAACACCTTGTAGCCAGTATTTATTCCTCATGAAAGTAGCCCATAAAGAGTCTGAAGTAAGTAACCTCCATAGAGCCTTTATCCGAAAAGCCTTCATCACAACCGTCAAGTCTCTAACTCCCAAACCGTTCTCCGTCAATGGAAAGCAAATTTGTTCCCATGACACCCATTTTTTCTTAAGTCTGCCTTCACAGTCCCCCCAGAAGAAATTCGCCAACAATCTATTAATCTGTGCTATGAATGCCCTTGGTACACACATGGTGCTAAGTATATAAATCGGAATGGAGCTAAGAACATGCTTTATCAAGATAAGACGACTACCTGGGGATAATAATTTTGCCTTCCAGCCTTGAATACGGCCCTGAATCTTAGAAATTAAGTCTTCAAAATATGAAATTTTGACTCTCCCTTGAAAAACTGGCCCACCCAAATACTTCAAAGGAGCAGTGTGGAATTGAAAAGCTGTATCACTTCGTAAAGCAACGATACGCTCTGCTGTACTCTGATCAGCCAGAGTAAAAGAGCTTTTTCCTTCATTTATTTTCTGTCCCAAGGCCTTGCAATAACGGCGCAGGAACTCCATACATCCCAAAACTGAGGATTTTCTACCATTTAAAAAGACAAGAGTATCGTCTGCATATAGAAGATGGGAAATTGGGTTGCAATTCCTGGGAGTATAATAGTACCCAATTTTGCCAGTCTCAAAAGCTGACTTCAAACCTCTGCTCAAAACTTCGGAAGCAATAATGAAAAGAAAAGGAGATAATGGATCTCCTTGCCGAATTCCCCTAGTGGATTGGAAATAACCTTTGTATACTCCTTACAGCAGAACTGAGAATCCACAAAAGTAATACAGTTAGAAATGATGTGACAGATTCGACCCGTGAAGCCAAATTTTTGAAGCACTTTAAGCAAAAAGCTCCATTCCAACCTATCATATGCTTTTTCCATATCAATTTTCAGCACCACATTATCTCCAAAGACCTTCCTATTAATGTCTCTGATCATTTCCTGCGCCAAACCAATATTTTCTCCAATGAACCTGCCTTTAACAAAAGCCCCCTGCTCCTGAGAAATCAACCCTGGCAAGATATCTACCAGCCTATTGCACAGAATTTTGCTAAAAATCTTATAAATCACATTACACAGACTGATTGGACGAAAATCAGAAAAAGAACCTGGATTATCAATTTTGGGAATCAAAGCCAAAAAATTCGCCGAGAAAGACGTCGGCATGGCCTCCCCTTCGAAGAACTGAATAGCTGCCTCCCATATATCCATACTCAGAACCTCCCAGCAAAACTGATAAAATTCAGCAGTAAATCCATCCGGACCAGGCGCACTATTTTTGGGAATGTCAAAGACAGCATCCCTGACCTCCTTTAGGGAATGGCGTTTAACCAGAGTCTCACAATCACCAGGGTTCAACAAAGTCGAGAGACAATTTAGCGAATCTACATCTTCCCTAGCCGCACCTTGAGAAGACAACAAATTAGAAAAAAACTCATTAGCCCCGTCAAGAATCTCACCAGGATCCGAAATAATTCTGCTGCCCGGTAATGTGATCTGAGTGATAGCGCGTCTCTTTTGTTTGGATTTGGTGGAAGCAAAAAAATACTTAGTGCAAGCATCCCCCTCCTTGAATTCTTTTTCACCTGATTTTTGAATCCAGTAAAGCTCCTCTTGTTTGAGAGCCAATCTGTACTCTGCCTGACAATGGTGTAAATTGCAGCAAGCCTGAACATCCCAATTAGCATTAACATTTAGCCCAGTATTATTGTGATTCGCAAAACCCGCCAAAAGAATTGTTTCCCACTGCTGCATTTCATCTTCCAAAGCACGAATTCTGTTGAACACATTACCAAAGACCGTCTTATTCCACTGTATCAGAACTCGTCGTGTCATTTTAAGTTTGGCATCCACTCTATCAATAGGTCTCACATTACCCATGTCTGTCAACCATGTGTCCTTGACCAAGTCCAAAAAATCAGAATGTGTCGTCCACATATTAAGGAACCGAAAATGAACATAACAGACTTTAGAGTGAGTCGGCATGGAAGAGTCGGCATGGAGGCCAACAACAGGGAATGGTTTGAGAAAGTTCTGCTAAGATGTTCTACTTTTGGACTACCAAAATCTGTCAACCAAACTGAATTAATAAAGATCCTATCCAATCTGGCCCAAATGCGCTCACTGCCCCGCCTATTATTGCACCAGGTGAGACGAGGACCCGAGAAGCCACAATCAATGAGACCACAATTGTCAATGCAATCAGAGAAATGAGACATACTTGCCATGGATGGTTCCAAACCTCCTACTTTTTCTCCAGAGTGAAAGTAAGTGTTAAAATCTCCTCCGACCATCCAAGGAATGTCATGGGTAGCAGCAAAATTTGTCATACTCAACCATAGGTCATTCCTCTCATCCACAGAACATTTAGCATAAACAAAAGAAATTAAAAAAAAATTGAATCAGAATCCTTTACCTGGCAATGAATTATCTGGTCCGTCATATCCAGCACCGAAAGAGCAAGGGAAGTATCCCAAAGAATCCAAATCTTTCCACCAACCGTATCATTCGAGGCAAAGCCCCCTAGTCGAAGTTTGTTGCCTATCTCCATTGATCTACTAACCGGAATCATAGGCTCCACAATCATAAGAATTCTGATTTTATACTCCAACACCATATTCTTCAATCTCTGCTTCGTGGCCGGATTACCGACCCCACGAGCATTCCAAAACAAAAAGTTTTCCATCATCTTAAACACGTTGAGAAGATTTGTCCTTCTTAGTCTTGCGACGTTTGCCCGGGAGGGCCGCCGGTTGGACTGTGTGTTGTTGGTCCTTATCCGAGATAGCCCCCAATGTTAAATCTGTAATAGCTTGTGGTTCCAGTCCCAGCTCCGAGTCTGATACCTCCTCGTCACTATCATCTGTTGGGCGAACCATGGTATTAGTGGAATTTGAATGATTTTTGCTTTGCAAGACACGATTCTCCTCAACCAGCTGGACGACCACTTCATACAAACTCCCATCCACATCATTCCTAGCCACCGTAGGAATAGATACATTACCCATTGCCGTGGAAAGAGCGCGCTTGGCCATAATTTCTGTCAATTGTGCCATCACTGTCGGCTTCGCTATGTCCTTCCCAAACTCCTGGGCTCCCACGTCCCCTAGAACGTGGAGAGATTGGGGCCTAGGACTGATCGATGCATGCGGAAGGGGGCTGACAGGCCGTATGCATGCTGAGGACTGAATAGGCAAGCTAGACTGCACGAGACCTTCCTTGTTCAGGCTGGACGAAACTGGGTCATGATCAGGCTGAATCCGAGGAGAGTCGATTTGCGCGGGCTGACTGAGACCTGATCCTGGAACAGAGCAGGAACTGTTCTGGAGCGTAGAGCAGGTGTTGTTCGGGTGCAGAGCAGGTGTTGTTCGGGGGCAGAGCAGGTGTTGTTCGGGAGCAGAGCAGGTGTTGTTCGGGAGCAGAGCAGGTGTTGTTCGGGAGCAGAGCAGGTGTTGTTCGGGGGCAGAGCAGGTCTTGTTCGGGAGCAGAGCAGGTGTTGTTCGGGAGCGCAAAGCTGGTGAGCGCAGGGCATGAAACAATAGCACGACCTAGACCAATGTCTGGACTGAATTCCGTCACTGGAGCTTTGCATAAATCTGTGTTCATCGCAGTAGTAAGACTTAAACTGGTGATGATTGCGAGGGTAGGGCCAGCATGGTATGGATTGGATGTGTTCGCTGGGTTGATCGCAGCGCCAGGACTGTTTGCATACTTAATGGTGCCTGGGCTGCTTGCAACTTGAACGAGGTCGTGAGCTGGCTGAGAATCAAATCGTGGTACTTCTGGGTTCCCCAACTGCTTGAGTGTAGTGTCATCATGCGTACTCTCCGCAACGAGATCAGTGGATATGACATCGATGTTACCACCCTTGGCCCCTGATTGTGAGACTACCATGGACTGATGTGGCTGAGCGGGAAGTCCAACAATATTAGCAATCTCCGAGGTAGTGTACCCCGCCTCTAGTAGGCACTCTTCTGTAGTTTCTGTAACCTTTTCACCACTAGCATGAACCAATGGTTCACTCTCATCCCCAGCAATGTTATCATTAAGCGAAGCAAATTTATTTGACAACTCCATTTTTACCGGAACCATGGCCGCCGGCCTTGTCTCCCCAATATCCTCAACCAATTCTTCCCCCTACTGTTCTTAGTGCCGCTCGGGCCGACCGTTGATCGAGCAATTTTATCCTGATTGAGAATGGGTACATATTGTTGTTTAAAAGTTTTGTTCTCAACTGGCGGCCTTACCATCTTCTCTGCTTTACCGGAGTCGGGAGCTCCCCCATTGGCCTTGAGACCCAATTTTTTCCTGCAAAAAGCCTCTTGATGTCCTATCAAAGAACAAAAATCGCAATATTTGAAACCTGGATATTCGATTTTCTGCCAGAAACCCCTGTTATTGGCCCTGTCAATCCAAACTCTATTTGGTAATGATTCCGCTAGAGACATCTCCACACAAACACGGGCAAAACCCGGCCGAGTGAGGCAACGGGTATGGTCATCCATCCGCAAATAGCCACCAAAAGAATTGACAATAGCCTTTAAAATAGGGGGATGAAATAAATGCAAAGGAAGGTTAGGTAACTCTACCCATAGGGGTACCGAAATTGGGTCCTCCTTCAAACTGAAGCCATCATGCCAACGAAAAGCTTTAAACCGAACTCGTCGAATCAGAAATGAATCCCGCGACAAAACTTTCTTGGCTTCTACCTCCGATTGGAGTCGAACTAGCACATGTCTTTGATTCAACAAACCCAATGAGAAATCTCCCAAAATTCCCCAAGTCATGTGGATTGAATCACGAATATCTGTCAAAGTCGGGCGGTAGCTAGAGAATTTGAGAACAATGACATGTTTTTCCATGAAAGTTTCCCCACGGACCTCATCGGATGTCGTGATTCCAATAGCTGGAGCCCCCTCCTTACGGAATCGGGTTCCTTCGACCTGCGTTTCGACAATGTCATCCACCAAAATCTTGCCCAGAATCTGGGCGAAAGAAGGCTTTGAATTTCCAGCCGTGGTTCCCCCATGACCAGGACCAGTGGGTGTGGGACTGGCGGCTTGCGCGATCATCTCATCCAGCAAATTGTGGTATCAAAACCAAAGAAAAACAGGGGTTGGAACAGAACAGTCAATGTCGTAACAGGTGCCAGATCGGAAAGGCGGCATGAAACAAACCCAAGGGTCGTAACAGGCCGTAGAACGTAACAGACCAGAACGGCACGAAACAGCCACAGGTTCGAACAGACAGGGGGTTGCACAGATCGATTTCGGCGTGAGAGCAATGGCACAAAGCACCGATCCGATCTCCAGAATCGTATCACTACCTGAACCAACCGAAAGGTCGAGCCGTATCGGAGAGAAACCCAAGCGGCGAGATACCGGCAAGAAGCCGAAACGGCAGCTGCTAGGGTTTGCCCAAAACGAAACAGGAATCAAGGAACCAGATTGATTCCCTGGATCAAGGAACGGCTAGGATTGAATGAGATGAAAAAACAAAGAAAATTTCCCAAAATACCCTCCAGAATCGCTTTTCCTCTCCTCTATTACTCTTCAACATTATGGGGTTCTTATTTTGTAGTTCTTATTTGATCAATAAAGCAAACTTTTTAGCTCAAAAGTTTCATATAGAAAGATGTATTTGTTTTGATCTTGGATGAAGTTGAGACAGAATTACAGTATGTCATTGTTAGATGTGATTTTGACTCATTAATTCTTTTGGAATATTATGCAACTTTTGTCCATGGGCAATTGATGATGATTGTTAAATTTGGCACAAGAAAAAAATCTTTCGAATCGATCACATCAGTTTATTACTCTTATGTCGACAACAAGAAGTTTTGATAAGCAGTGACTTCAAGTTTGTTCTCATGTCAACCAGATAAAACCACTGCTGAAATGAACTAATCACTGAGCTATTGATCAAGGCATGTCGATCACTGGTTGAAAACTATTTCTAAAACCCCTCGTAGGCTTGAATAAGAATATATCCAACCAAAAACTTACCATATGCAGAAAGGCAGCAAATCCATTGACTTTATTTTAACCAAATCTACTTAACATGGAAGTGAAGTGACAACAGAAGTTTCTTTCCATCTAACATTTTGTGTGATTCATATAAGCTTTGTTTTACAGCATGATCAAACACCATGTTTAGGACACTGTCGATCAACACCATATCCATTTATGTCGAAGTCGGTAGAGTGTACAATTTGTATTTTCCTTTGACGATGAAGTGTCGGTTAGGGCGAAATGCTACGACTCAGACTAGGGAACCACCCACATTAGGAGTGGTTCTGACCCGAAGATGCACCCATTTTTTCTTACACCAAGATTGTCTCTTTTTTTTTTTTTTAGCAAGGAAGCAGATCATGTATGATGTAGTAAATGAATCTATAAATGAATCTGAAAAAGGTGATGGTGTGATTCAACAAACAATAAAATCTCGCATTACAAAAACTAAATTTTCACTCTCTTCCAATTTTTCCATTGAAATAAACATTAATGCTCCCATTCCCCTAATCAACTTTCATTCACATTTTTTACCATACAACAATTAATTCGGGTCAATCTATATATGGAAAAAATTACATCACTTGAGTGAATGTATAGCAACCATCTCTATTCAAGTCTTTTTTCTAGTGTTATCATCTCTCTTTCAACTGCAGTCAACCGTAATATTTCTAATTTCAGAGAACTTTGTAAAGAGTGTAAGTGTGTTTACATGTTCACAGTTTGCAGAAGATCTCTCCACTCCTTGAAACAGAGTAAAAAAACAAGAAAAAGAACCAAAGCAAAACAAGGTCTTCTTCCCTCAAATTTCAACCAACTAAACCATAAATCCAGATTACAAATCAACTCCCTCAAATCTCCCCTTCCCTTTCCCTCTAAAACCCATAAAATCAATTCGGATTTCATCCACCCAAACCTCTCTCACTCACCAAAACAAAACAGAGGAGGGAGAGAAGTGAAAAAGAAGAAGAACAATAGAAGAGCAGAGAAGAAAAAGAAGAAATGAAGAAGCTATCTACATTTGGAGCCAAAAAATTTCGAACTCTAAAACTGGACGAGTTGAAAACCAGCAAAAGACTCACGTGCGAGGGAGCATCCTCTCTCCCTCTCTCGATACCTTGAAGAAATAGAGAGTATGAATGGGGTCGAACTGTAGGGGAATGGGTTCCTCCTCTGCAGTTCCTAATTTAAAGGACCTCATCAAGAAGCACATGATGTTGTGGTTTTGTCAGCTTCAAATGGTTTTGTCAACAAGAAGTAAAGTTGAAGCAAATGGACACCAAGAGGCAAAAAAACAGGTGAGAAGTGTTGTCTCTACCATGCCAAAGAGTCTTTGAATGGGGACCTCTTACATGTGCAGACCTTAAAACCACTGTCGGCAGGCAGTCGCATTAAGCTCATTTATATAACTTGCACGTAAAATGAAGAATGAATTAGGTTCACACTTGTACAATTGCAAACTCCAATAATTGATATTAGCATGACCAAAATACCTTTACAAAGATGGAATTTAAATACGAGAGCATCCGAGAAGTATCAGAGCATCCAAAGGATGTTGTAGTCCTCATCTATCCCTAATGGAGCTCCCTTCCTTTCCCTTACTGTCCATTTTTCTCCTCGTGTTGATCATGTTGTTAACGAAATGGAAAAGATTGAGAACCCAAAACCTGAGTTCAAAGTTGCCCCCGGGGCCATGGAAGCTACCTCTCATCGGAAACCTGCACCATTTGCTAGGCTTACCACATCGTTCACTTAGAAATCTAGCCAAGAAATACGGACCGCTTATGCACCTACAACTTGGTGAAGTTTCTGCCATCGTCGTATCCTCACCAAAAGTGGCCAAAGAAGTTATGAAAACACATGACCTCATTTTCCTAAACAGGCTTATGATCCTTGCTGCGAACATTGTAAGTTATGGCTGTAAGAATATTGCGTTTGCTCCTTATGGTGATTACTGGAGACAACTACGCAAAGTCTGCATTTTAGAACTCTTTAAGTACTAAGCGCGTCCAATCATTCTCTTCTCTAAGGGAAGAAGTGGTATCAAATCTCATCCATATCATCTCCTCAATGGATGGATCCATAATCAACTTCAGTGAGAAGATTTTCTCATCAACAAACGATATAACTTCCCGAGCGGTTTTTGGTAACAACTTCAAGGATAAACACACATTTATATCATTAGCTCAGGAACTTGTGCAGTTATCTGGAGGTTTTGATGTTGCTGATTTGTTTCCTTCACTAAAGTTCCTTCACATCATCAGTGGAACGAAGCCCAAATTAGAGAAAATACATCAGAAGTTAGACCAAATGCTCGAAGACATCATCAGAGAACACAAAGATGATAGGAGAACAAAGACTAAGAAGGATGAGTATGAAGAGGATCTACTGGATGTCGTTCTACGTCTCCAAGAGAGTACTGAACTTGCCGTTCCAATCACCGGCGATCATATAAAAGCCGTACTCATAGTAAGAAACTAACTCGGCTATTTATAAGTAAAATAGGTCCTTGTGCATTTAACTATAATCATGTTCTCCTTGATATATTGTTTATTTGTTTGTACTTCATTTTTAGGATGTCTTCGTTGCGGGAAGCGAGACTTCATCGACTGCAATAGAATGGGCAATGTCTGAAATGCTAAAAAATCCAGCAGTTCTGGAGAAGGCACAAGCAGAGTTGAGAAGAGTGTTTATTGGAAACAAAAAGATCAAAGAGACGGACTTTCATCAGTTGAGCTATTTGAAATCCATAATCAAAGAAACTCTTAGGTTACACTCCCCGGCTCCATTATTACTTCCACGAGAGTGTATGGAGGAATGTATGATTGACGGGTATGAAATACCTGTGAATACTAAAGTTATTATTAATGCATGGGCTATCAGTAGAGATTCAGAATATTGGCGTGATCCTGAGAAATTTGAGCCAGAGAGGTTCCTTGGAGTTTCCCCTGATTACAAGGGAGCTAACTTTGAATACATCCCTTTTGGAGCAGGTAGGAGGATATGCCCAGGCATATTGTTTGGAGTAGCCAATATCGAACTCCAACTTGCTAAATTACTATACCACTTCGATTGGAAACTTTCCAATGGCGTCAAACCAGAGGAGCTAGACATGACAGAGACTTTTGGTGGTGTAGTTCCAAGAAGAAATGACTTGTATTTGATTGCCATCCCTTACAGTCCATAAGAATAATGCGAAGGTTGGCTGTTGAAATCCTTTCAGAGTGACAACTATGAAGTTTGTGTTCAGTTCAACATGAAATGAATTCTGAGTTATGTTGAATGTTTAAATTTAGCAGGGTGGACGATGCTAATGAGAACGTAATCATGCTTAACATGAGCTTACAAATATCTCAACAAATCAAAACCTTACTTCAGTTTAATCTGTTTGCACCTAATGAGTACATGTAAGTTTTCATCCCATATCTTCTGTATCTTAAGCAGCAATAAAAGTTTGTTATGTGAGTGATTTTTATGTAATATATAGTTTGTATGACAAATTGTAATTCAAAATTATATTTGAAAATTTTATGGGTTTTTATACAAAACGAAATATTTCTTAAAATCACGGAACTGAAATTAACTAAAAAAAAAACGAAATCACAATCCTTTGCCTTAAAGAAAAAGATTGTCGGCTTTGCATTGGTTTAATATTGAGCTTGCTGAAGTTTCTAACACAAATTGAAATGGGTAAGAACTCACTTTCAGCCTTAACTAATTGCCAGAGTTCAAATCACACATTTCTTGTTGTTGTATCACTTAAAGAGATAATAGAGACAGTAGTCTCAAACTGCAATTTTGTGTAAAATTAGTGGGACTCATAGACAAGGATTGTGATATCTCGAAAAATGTTGAAATGTTACGAAATATTTTTTTTTTCTTGGACAGAGTTATCGAAATTTACTTCAAAATCTGAAATATTTATATTTTTTATTATTATTGTAATATGTAGTTTGTATTATATTAATATTACGAGTTTTGTGGGATAATAAAACATGAAGAAATAAGCTTAGATACATGATTAAAATACTAGTATGTTATTAAAATAATTAAATTACCCATGATGAAGTATAATCAATACAATACTGGACGTTTTTCTAGTAAAAATAAAATTATTAACTAATCAACTCCAAATTATGAGTTTTGTGGGATTATATGATGAAACTCCTAGGTAAGTCACCAAGTTGAGCGCAATTGAGCGGAGTTAGGTGATCCCATATCAGGTGGTCTAGTTGTAGGTGATCCGAGTACAGTGTTTTTCCCCCTATCCTCATAAAATCAAGAAAATGTCTATGTTTTCAAAATTTACTCGTTCTTCTAGCTTTAGGTCAAGTAATCCCAATTTACAAAATAGAATAGAATGTAGAATTTCAGAAGTTAGAAAAAAATTTACAAAAATAATCTATACCAAAAGTTGTTATACCAATTCAAGAAGGTGATATAAGGTGATATAATTAACAGAGAATGGAGATGTGTACGATACATAGACTTCCTAATACAAGAAAAATTGTACTTCGATAAAATAGTTAACAGTTCCAAGTTTTGCAAGTTTGCCTATCACCTCGAAAATCTCAGGGCCAGCATAGAATTAGAGCTGGTTAGCACTGAAGTTCGATTTCGATCAAGACCACCTAAGCAAATTACATTCCAACTCACAACGATATGTTCTGATGATTGAGATTTACTTGTCCAATGGTTGCAACTCATATTGAGACATAAAAAAGAAAATTAGTACTGAGATGTGAGACAGACACAAAGCCATGAGGCCCCCCCATCTTAGATGGGTCCGGCAGGGTTCAATGAACTTGTGATTTTATCCGTCACAGACCTACTGTTTGGTAAGGTTCAATGAACTTGTGATTTCATCCGTCACAGGTCTATTGTTAAGCTGATACCCCGTTAACAGGTAACACTGAAGTTGGGTGTCGATCAAGAGAAAATTATCATTGAGATGTGAGATAGACACACAGACATGAGGCCCCCATCAACCACTGTCCCGGAATCAAAGGAAAAAAGGTGACAAAGCTCCCCCATAATATTCCTTGAAATCATTATGTAGAGAGAGTACACTAATAAAATCCATCACAATCACACTAAGTAACAAAAAGAAAACTCTGCAACAAGCATTCAAATGAGTGTTGTGGGCAATGTATATATATATATATATATCGAAATAAGAATGCATTGTTTCATTTCTTCCAAAAAGGAGCTTTCATAATTTGCTTGAAGTTGTATAATTTCACCTACTGCTGTTGTTTGATCGTAACAATATTGAAAGGATTTCAGAGAATTGTGGGCGCTTTGAAGGGCAATTGTTCCAGCATTTCATCATCAATGACCAGAGAACTTGTGGACAGTCCTTGGGAATCTCGGGTCTTAGCCCACAAGCAGCAATGCCTACTGCTGCTTGAACTGGTGAATAAGCTGCATATGCTGCCTCCCCAGTAACCATTTCCCACAACACCATCCCATAACTATATGCATTGCTCATCCATGTCTCAGTGACACTCTCTGGATCACCTGCGATAATCTGATTCAAGAAAATTGAACGAGAAACTTTTTTTTTAGAGAAGGGAAAGGGATGTGCACTTCAATAGATTAAAAACTAAGAAATGTAGGGATACATTCAATGAATTACAATGACAGCTGCGACGATATTATGACTTGGGTAAGCATGAAGATAATTGATTGAATCACCATTGAATCAGTCTATAAGCATAATAGATGTTAACATAATTGGTTACAGTTTATCTAATTTTCAAAGTGCATTCAGAAATTTTACCATTTGGTAATCGTAATACTACTTGCTAATGCTGTCAAACTAAATATGACAGTAGTAGACTAGAAGCAATGAAGTGCTTACCTCGGGCGCTAACCATCTGTATCCATCTGTTTCATACTCCATCACCTCTCTACTGTTCTTGCAAACTGTCACAATACCCATGTCACCAATACAAGCATTCCCTTGTCGATCCAATAGAATTCTGTTTGCATTAAGATCTCTATAAGCAATTCCATGATCGTTCATGAACTTAAGTCCTTCTGCAACATCAACAGCAATTCTTACTATTTCCTTGGCATGAAGTTTCTTGCTTTTATGTATAACATCATGAACAGAACCTCCTAACATAATCTTTGTCACGGCGCACAATCCATGACTCTCATCAATACAAACTCCATAAAATTGTGTTATACTCTTGTGCCCACAGGTCATCAGTTGTAATAAATCTCTTCGCAGCTCAAACTCAAATGCATTCCCTCTTTCGCAACCTCTGACCTTTTCTATTGCAACCCGTTTCCCTTTGTAAACACCCTTGAAGGAATTAGGTCCAATCTGGTCAGTGAACTCAATTTCATCAGAACCCAATACCCATTCCCCAATTTCATCTCCCCCTGATCGAATCGTCTGCCATTCATCCACGGAGACTACAAATGACGAATCGAGCAATGGCAACTGAACCCTAGATATAGAATTCTCAAGCTCATTTTCATAACTTTGTAACTCACTCTCATTATCCTCCCCTACTTCTCTACTCCTACTGTTCTCTTCTTGGCACCCACAAAGCCCAAAAGGGAGCTTCATTGTGGTGGGTTTCTGCTTCTTTACTGCAGATTTCAGCGCGTTTTCAATTTGGGTCTTGAAGGTTTTCTCTTGCTCAGATTGAACCAAAAAAAGAACAATCCCAAGGGTTGATCCTTTCTTCTCAAAGATCTGAATTTTTTTACAACAAATGGATGCACTATCAAGTGCACTATACATAGTTGGCCATGAAATTGAAGAATTACAAGCAAATGTGAGCTTGAAAACAGATCCCAGTGTCTCATCATCTGAGACTTCTTGAATCAAAATTGGTGGATGGTCATCAATCCCAGCTTGCTCAATCAGTTTAATATGTAGAAACACATCTTTCATATCGAAATTCTCTTGAGCATAACTGTTGAAAACACCAAACAACAAACACCCAAAACTCAAAATCACCAAATTACCTCAAAACAAAGAAACAAAAAACCAAATTCCAAAATGGGTTTCTTCTTAAAAAAAAAAAAAAAAAAAAAAAATCATACCTAAGTGGCATTGAATCGAAATGCTTACGAATGTTCGAAACAAGTTTCTCTGGGAGCTGACTACCAGGGTAGAGCAGAGTGAGATTCCTTACAACCCCACCCCAGACGAGCTTCCGGCAAGTTTCAATCTTTGTTGAAGATGGTTCTCTTGCAGAGTCAAGATTCAGTGAGCTCTTGAGATTAGTAATGGCTTCGGAGAAATTTCTAGTGAACTTCTGGAACTTCTTCTGCACTAAAGATGGAGAATTTGTGGAGGAGTTGGGGGGTGGTGGTGGTGGATAGAATAACCTCTGATCTGTCTTGGGTTTTCATCAAAACTTGCTCCACCATATCTTCTTCTGTGCTCGCTCGGCCTGACCAGCATTCGAGCGCGGCTGCAGCCATTTCTCACCAATGAACACTAGTTCAGTGAGTAAGTGTTGATGAAGAGTTTAAAAGCTGTAACGGGGTTCTTGAACTTATTGAAGCTAAAAACAGAGGAGGTGATTGGGTACTTTTTTGGTTTTGATATTAATGAACAAAACTAGTATTTTATTGATGGTGATGGAGCTGATGATGAATGGGGTAAGGGATGATAGTGATGATGGTAACGATCAAGATAGTGACGGTAACCAGGTGGGAATGCGTGCTATGTTTAAGATCTACAACGTTTTTAAAGGAGGGATGATCAAAGTAATCAAATAGTAATTAATTATAATCAAAATTAATATTTCTTAAATATTAATTAATTATACCTAAAATTTTAAAATAATTTATTTGAATGAAATATAAATAAACCCTTACAACATTGAGAGTTTGTTTTCCTATTTTACCTTCCAAACTTTAGATTTTATAATCAAAAGTTTTGTCAAACACCGATACATTAACTCAAGAAAAAAAAATTATCATAGCAAGGATGAATGGCATATAACACATCCTTCGCTTACTTATTAAGAGGGAAAAAAATAACATAACGAATATAAATCTCAAAAACTTGTTATGATGTCTATTTTAGAAATTGAAACAAAATCCCAAATATGAGTATTCGACATAATCGTGAAAGTAGAATGTAATCTGTAATAGTGCCAACAGCTCGGATATTAGACTAATATACTACATAAAGGGTGATTCACATGAAGGGTGCCAACTACCCAGGAAGTGTAACAGTAGAGATGTAGAGAGATTGTTTTTGTTCAATGTTGGAAGGAGCATGTGACTACTTTTGAAGAGAAAATTTAAAACAAAGGCTGGTTGGAAAGGCAGAGAGAGAGTATTCAATGTGTTTTTTGGGTGATAAAAGTTCCAAAGTCACACCTAAAAAAGCTTCCAAAAAAATAGAAAATTGTCCTCTTCTATAGATTCTCAAGTGTGGCCGTAACTTCGGACAAGTTCCAATTTTAGACATGTGATTTTATCGGTCATAGTTTTGCCATTGAGCTGGTACCTCATTGGCTGTGTGGCCACAATTAACCATACTCGCATATTTTAGCTTTTGAACCATGGGTGTCAATTTCAAGTTCTCAACCTGATTTTTGGTTTATGAACACAACAATTATCACGAGTGTGAGTTTGATATAATTGTGTTGTGTTGTTGTTGGCGTTGATGTTGGTATAAATGTACACATCATGAGGTCGTTTCAATGAGTGTGTCTAGAGAGTCAAGCCCCTAGTGTTAGGAGAGCGTTAAGAAAGGCTCTCTGACATGTTTTTAGGAGAGAGAAATGAGATCTTGAGTTCTTGAAAAAAATTTGAGTTGATCTTGACATGCTTAGAAAGCTTCCCCTGACGCTAGGGGCTTTTGACTCTTTAGAATTTTTTTTGTTCCTATAGGTTCATATGCTAAACCTAACTGGGAACTAGCAATTCAAGTATGCCAACTACCATGGAGCTAGGAATTTTAGCTGAGGCGTAAATGGCAAAACATTATCTCCAAATCATTAACAACCCAGATTTGGCTTATAAACAACAATAAGGTCGGTTCATCGATTAATGTTTGCAGAGATTTACAGTTCAAATTTTTTTTATTAAGTTTAACAATTTTTTATTTAAGTTGTGGTCAGTTTGAAAAATAATGCAACTTAATTACTAATTCCCATACTGGCATGTACCTTCAATGCTTCTGTTTTTATTGTCAGCAAAGTTTTTCCATTCTTATTGTATACAGCATCTTTATTGAAAAATGTAAAGTACAATTATTAGTTTATATAAGGGAAATTTTCAGGAAAAAAAAAACTAAAAATTGCCAAAATATTTTATACCAAATAGCAAGTGTTTCCTAATTTGATGCTAAAACCCCTGGAAATGAACTTGATATCAGGATGATGCAGTATCATCAGAGAAAGTTTTTACAATCTCGAGAGATATATATATATATATATATTGAAAATTTTATCATTCTTTCAAGATCACATCACATCACTCTGATTGCAAAACATGATTTCCTAATATTTGTTCTTCTTTTTACACTATTTTGCTAGCACCCACGGTAGGTACTATCGCTCATTATGTACATCGCTAAACTCATGAATTGAGGCGGTTTTCCACTAAAAACACGGATCCCTCTCTTTTATAAATTTGTGCAAACTAGCTAGCATGAATCTCGTTTATAGAGGTTTGTAAATCAAAATTCCAGTTCAAAGCTACGTATTGATGCATCGATGCATCATACATGTAAAAAAAAAAAATGTGATTTCTTGATCATGCCAGCTACCTCCAATGGCAGAACGATATATTGATTCTATTTAATTACTGTGGACTTCTGGAGCACAAACTTCTTCCTGATCTGCAACTGATGAATAAACAAGGAGTCAAAAGGACACCACCTCATGTAGCAAGACTCTTATTTGCTAGCGCGAAACCACGAAAAGTGGAGAAGGAAGCAATGGAAATGTCACAGACCTACTGATAGAAAAGAAAATTAAAAAAAACCCTAATCATAATGGAAAACTGTACTTAGGACGATATAATATTGATTCACCTATGTGGCGACTAGTATTTAATACGGCATTATTGTTTAATAATCACATTTCACGTTGAGTATGAGCTTCTTCGCATCTTGACTGGCATTACTAATAAATCAAATGTAGATCTTTGTTTTTCTATAAAAAGTAAGACTGAATCCTTCGAAAAACAATCCAATCCATTGCCATCCCTAATTTTGACCGCGAGATTTGTCTTAGTGTTGATTCTAGTTTTCTAGGTATATTTATATATGGTCATTATTTTCTGATAATGTATCCATTATACAAATTCTTCCAAATCATTGACTGTCATAAGGTTAGGGACAAAGCTTTGATTGGAAGATAAACAATGTCTGAGCCCAAAGGATAAAATATGGTCTAGTGTCCAAAAAAACTATAACTCAGCTTTGCCAATTTAATTTGTTCGATAATATAACATACCTAAGTTGTCAGTAGGCCTCTCATGATAAGTCGCAAATGGTGCAACAACTCTGCATGTTCTACATCCCCTAAATTTCAATTTTGTCGCCGATTGTGTATATTTTAGTTCTGATCTTTATAATCTTATGTTTGAGACTGGATTGAATCTTTTTCCCTTCTGGATGTCTCATTATTCAGAAAGTATTACATCAACTCTTATGGCCATTCTGTGCCTTGTCGTAGCTTCAAATGTGAGAATACTAGACCACAATTTGCATTCTTTCTTATTCCATCCTTGATTCTAGTAGTACTAGTAGTAGCAAATTTGAGTTCTTGATCCTGATTGCTCAACTTTTGAGATGAAATTTGGTAAATCAAGCCCAACCCATTTGTTGATTTGGAAAGCCCAATTCCAGAATAACTTTGTGTTTAGGTCCATCAAACGTGGCACAAGAAATCATTGAATCTTTAATTGGACATGGAACCCAAATCCAATCCATCTAACTCAAAATTCAGCCCAAAGCCCAATCAAGGCTTGGGTTGGGGCAAACAAAATTAATGATCATAGTGGGCTTAAACTTCAAAAGCCCGTGTAACTCTTTTCAAATAGTTGGAACCAGCTCAACATTAGACTGAGAGCAATTAATAGAATACCAGCTCAGCCATAGACTTGTGGCCGACAGAATCACAAATAAGCTCGTACCAATGAAATGCTGAAAGCTCACTTGACTTGACCTGAAATTCATCAACTCAAACTCCATTTAATTTAGGTACAAACTCAGTTTTTTCTTTCTTTACCTTTGAAATTTTGGTAGACAAGAACAAAAGCGTTAAGAATGATAAGGACATGGATGAACTGTGAACCTATCCAATATTTAGTCTGATCCCAAGATTACGATGTTGGTGAATTGAAAACGCGCTTAACTAGCTCGAGAGGTGGTAATTGTTGTACCATGTTTTAGACGATTATTTGCGTAAAGATGTACATATATTCTTTTGAGATGGTATGACGGAGATTAATGTGTTCGATATAGCTAAAAACCCCACACCTTTGCGCTTGTGGTTTAAAGGGATGGTATAAAATAAAAGTGACAAGCGGAATACTTTGTTCATGCGTTGGATTCACCATTTCAATTTTACTATTCTTTGAACTTTTATCATCCCGCTAAAACTTTTATCCTAACACCAATAGTTGTTTTCCTTTTAGAATGGGAATCCATTTTCTTTATTATACTGATTTTTGTTGTTTGGTTGTCTATTTATTGACAGAGTGACAAATGGAATACTTTGTTCATGCGTTGGATTCACCATTTCAATTTTACTATTCTTTAAACTTTCACCATCCCCGCTCAAACTTTTATCCTAACACCAATAGTTGTTTTCCTTTTAGAATGGGAATCCAATTTCTTTATTATACTGATTTTTGTTGTTTGGTTGTCTATTTATTGACAGAGTAACAAATGGAATACTTTGTTCATGCGTTGGATTCACCATTTCAATTTTATATTCTTTAAACGTTTACCATCCCCGCTCAAACTTTTATCCTAACACCAATAGTTGTTTTCCTTTTAGAATGGGAATCCAATTTCTTTATTATACTGATTTTTGTTGTTTGGTTGTCTATTTATTGATAGAGTGACAAATGGAATACTTTGTTCATGCATTGGATTCACCATTTCAATTTTATATTCTTTAAACGTTTACCATCCCCGCTCAAACTTTTATCCTAACACCAATAGTTGTTTTCCTTTTAGAATGGGAATCCAATTTCTTTATTATACTGATTTATGTTGTTTGGTTGTCTATTTATTGATAGAGTGACAAGTGGAATACTTTGTTCATGGATTGGATTCACTATTTCAATTTTACTATTCTTTGAACTTTTACCATCCCTGCTCAAACTTTTATCCTAACACCAATAGCTATTTCCCTTTTAGAATAGAAATCCATTTTCTTTATTATACTGATTTTTGTTATTTGGTTGTCTATTTATTGACAGAAAATTGATTCTTCCCAAAAATATTTACGATTTTCTCACTATTCATGAGAATCTAAGTTCGAGAGAAAAGCATCGAAATCAAATTTACAAAAATAATTTCAATTTCTATATCTATTTTTCGTGCAACCAAACAAACCCTAAAAGCATATATGGTACCAGTCTATTTAGAGAGTCAGACCAAGTAGGGAATCTCAATCCCTTTTATCATCATAAAAATTCTCATAAATCCACTAATCAAACACAAACACACAAACGCAGACAATAACATCTCCTGACACTGATCTGGTGCTAGGAACCTAACTCTAACCTAATGCTAGGACCTAACTCTCAAGAATTGAGAATATTGTACACATTTACATGTTAATGGTAAGAACCTGAACATGAAATGGAAGACAATAATTGAGAGCATAGGGTGAAATTGATTGATTCTGCATTAATATGGTTGGGGCCTAATAAGTGAGTGTACTATTACAAAGTCCAATTCCAACCCCATGTGCAGTGAATGAGTTTTGGAAAGAAGAGTTTAGAGTGGATAGTGGATATAGTGGGATGAGGGCAACCCTAATGCCCCCTGAAGGTTATGAAAATATCAAATGAGGCAATTTTTTATGTAATAATAGAGAATATATATTATTATATTCTCTCCCTTATTCAATATTTTATGTCAAAAGCATCTAGACAAGATTTGACACTGCCTGCCTGTCCTTTCAATTCTAAAAATTATTTAATATGTTATTTTTATTCAATCTATTGAGTCAAATAATTAGGGTACCGCTCCACTCTACTCATCTTCTTCATCTCTCCCACCCAAAGACTCTGATTTCACTACACACTATCTCTCATTTTTTTTAAATCGAGGGATGAATTTGAACACAAGCTATCAAGTACCTACTTGGCATATTTAGTGTCAAGCCATGCATGTGATGTTGGGAGGACAAATGAAAGACAAAATAAGTGATTGGGCTCTTCTCTTTCCTTACGTCAGTATGTTTTTGTTCACTTGTTTGTCATCCAAACCTTAGTATCTCCTATTCAATGTCATGACAAATTATCCAAGGGTGTATTTGGTTGTATGAAATTCTATGTTATGAACATTTATGAAAAGACTCTTATATTTTAGGTTAAATTGATATATCACTTCACATTTATCATTTAATTTTGTGATCAATGGTGAGAATAAAAGTCTCATAAATATGAGAATCTCACTCCTTGATCTCCCAAGGCATGTAATTCACATGTTCATGAAACTTTCATTCCCACCATTAATCACAAAATCAAATGGTGGATGTGGAATTATACATCAATTTAGCCAAAAATGTAGGGGCCCCCTCATAAATTCCTATGACATATGATTCCATGCAGCCAAACACACCCTAAGAGAAGTACTATTTCAGCTCAGCGGTAGGTCTATGACGGGTGAAATCACAAGTTTATAATTTAAATTTTGTCAACGACATTTAATACAATGAATCACTAATAATTCACCTAATTAAGCAACCATTAATGTTTTCTTCGAGATACTTTATTGACTTATTTCGTTCAAAATTACTAAAAAATCATTTTTTAACTAGATTTTGTAATTAAAATGATGTGACGTGATTTTGAAATAACAATGAAATCTCTAAAGTTTTTATATCTATATTAATGTTGTAAAAAACTCATTTGATGATGTCACATCATGGTGATTGCAAAACCAAATTTCTCAGCCTCACCCAATTTCGTAACTTAATCATAAGAGTAATGGTTCTTTTTTAACATTATCATGACATGTAAGTAATACCATCCAAACTTCTCATTGAAAATCAGTCACAATGAAAATGAAACTTATTTATGTAATGTATACGTAGCTCTAGGTTAGAAATCAGAGAACATTCAAGATACATACACATATATTTTTTTTTTCTTTAATTAAAAAGCTTAGAAAACAAACAAACAAACAAATGTGTGTCGTAATAACAACGCAATGATCCAACAAAAAATGGCCTGACACACTAAGCTGTTTGGAAACATATGGAGGGGGAGATAGTCGATGGATACTCTCCAACAACCCCTTACAAACAAAAATAGAAATTGATGTCTAATTTGGTGTCCTCTTCTTTAATCTATCTTTTAGTATTCAAGATTAATGGAGATGAGGCAAGCTTATGGTTGTTGGTGGTGAATGTGATGGGCAAATATTAGTGTGTGATGTAAGATTATGGTTTGAGTTAGTAATTCAAATGAATGGATGAATTTACAAGCAAGAAAAAAAAATTAAATTAGCTAGCGTCTGTTTGGTTACACGGAAAATAAACATAGAAATTGAAAATGTTTCTGTGAATATGATTTCGAAGCCTCTCAAGCTCATAAGCTCATAACCATCCATCATTTTATAGATGCTGAAAATGAATCCATCTCTAAGATGATGAATGGTGATGGGTGGACCGACGCTGTCGGCATGGCTTTCTAGAATTAGCGGATAAATAAAATAAAAATGGGGGTGTTGGTTTGTTTTCTCTGTGGGAAACAAGATTCTGAATTAGTAGAGAGAATGACTCCCCTTTGACTCATGAATATTGATTGCTCAAGGAAATCAAAAAGAGCTGTCTCTCACCTTAGGACAAACTGATGATATGATATGAAATGAAATCAGTGTTAGGTAATGTGGTGGTAAAGTATCATGAAGCACCACACGCCACATTGCTTGTTTAATTGGTGGGAAACAATTTAATTTCTCAATTATTGGATTTTAATAAAAAAAAAAAAAATTGAAATAAATCCAATGTTTCATCTCTTAATCTCTTCTTTTGCTAACTTGCAAGGGATTTGTATATTCTGATAGTGAAATTTCTACTTGGAAGAAAAACAAAATCTCAAGCTTACTTGTACTAGGGGTGTAAATGGATCTGATTTAAATTGATTGTCTGAAATCCAAATCTGATTTAAAAAAAATTTTAATAGTACAAATCCAAATCTGGTAAGTTGCGCTCAATCATAAAATAATCTGAATCTGATCTAATATCACTAAAATGTATAATATTTATTAATAAATATAAATAAAATCAAATAAACTTATCCTATATTTCAGAATTTGTTTATAGTTAGGTGTTGAAATTACAAAAAACACATTCATCTTTAACATTAATAACAGTGATTTGTAAATTATTAAGGGAAATTGTAAAATTATAGAATTTGGATTCTTATTGGATATGATTTAACAAAATCCAGATCTGATTTGATAACAAATCTCTATTCAATTATTGCATCCCAATCCCAAAAATTTAACTCCAACTCTGATTTTCTTAGATCAGATCGAGTCGGATTTCGAATAAAATCCAACAAACTGACAACCCTAACCAATAATCTCTCTTAATCAAGGGGTTTTTCTACGTGGGCGCTCCATTACAGATAATGTTTTTTTTTTGAAAGGCAAGCGGAGTTTTTATAAGATCCCATAACCTATAAAGATGCCGCAAGATAATGTTAGTCTTGCCCATGAGACTTTTTTTCACATGAAACATCACCGAAGAAAAAAAAAACCTAAATGGCGATTAAAATAGACATGGCTAAAGCTCGTGAAAGAGTGAATGGGCATTTCTACTTCAAATCCTAATTCAATTAGGCTTTTTGGAG
Source organism: Berberis thunbergii (assembly GCA_003290165.1). Taxonomy (NCBI): domain Eukaryota; kingdom Viridiplantae; phylum Streptophyta; class Magnoliopsida; order Ranunculales; family Berberidaceae; genus Berberis; species Berberis thunbergii. The sequence goes on along the minus strand of QNQO01000819.1, from coordinate 26,708 downwards.
GACTTGATTCAATTGATCAATTAATGTATCTCCACAACCACTATTAAGGTTTTAATAAACGAGTCTCCTATTTCTTCGATTAAACCCTCAAGAGGTCTCAGGCAAGGAGATCATTTATTGTCATATCTTTTTATTCTTGTCTCGAAAGCCCTTTTTCGACTTATTGCCAGGGCCAAGTCTGAGGATTTCATCAGAGGTATTAAAATTAAACATCATTCCCCATCCATCAGCAACCTACTATATGTAGACGATCTCATGATTTTCTGTCGAGCTTCATTAGCCGAGGCTCATGCTGTTAAAGATATTCTCCACCAATATTGTCTGACATCGGGCCAATGGGTTAATTTTGATAAATTTTATGTTGTCTACGGTGCAAATGTCCATCCTAGACATGCTGGGATGATTAATAGGATATTGGGCTCAAAATTTTACAACCCAAAGGACAAATATCTTAGAACCCTTCTCATTATTTCAAAGAAAAAATCCCAGCGATTTTCAAATCCTGCTTGACAAAGTTAACACAAAATTTTCTAGCTGGAAATCCAAAGTTTTCTCCCAAACAAGCAGAACTACTATGATCAAGGTTGTCCTGAATTCAATCCTTATTTATATCATGCAAACTTTTTCTTTCACCGTGTACTATCACTGCAAAACTTGACAATAGGCTAGGAATTTCTGGTGGAACTGTACACTAAGCATATGTGTACCTGGGATTGTATCTCGAAGCCCAAAGGTCTTGGTGGTCTCAATATTCTTCATAGCAAAAACAAGAACCTCGCCTTGATGGCGAAAAACATGTGGCTTGCACTTTCACACCCTAACAATCCTCGAGTGCTTCAACTTAGAGCTCTTTATTTCAATAATAAAAGCCTATTCCAGTTATCTAAAACCCATTATCTAGCTTATTTTAGCTGGAGGGACAATCTCTTTGCCCTGTCAAAAATGAAATGTCATATCCAGTGGCAAATTAGATCTGGCTCTACTGCAAATATTTGGTACGATTGATGGGTTAGACCAAAATTCACTATTGCAGGATGTTTTCCTTATACAACAATTTTCGATTGGCCCAATTATATTTGCGACATTTGGATTTCTCACCTAGACCAGCAACCCCTCTGGAATACTGAATTGCTTACTGTTCTTTTTCCGAAACCTGTGGTTTTAGATATCCAAAACGTCTTGATTCGGTCCTCGAACTACCCAGACCAATTAATTTGGACCTTTGACAAAAAAGGCACATTTTTTGGTCAAAAGTGTAACGAAAACCTTCTTTTATGACCTTTCAGAAGGTTCAACCACTCTCCCTCCTTCTCTTTTCCCGGATTAAAAGATTTTCCAAGAAATGTAGAGAATCAAGGCTCCTCCTCCGGCCATGTTCCTTTCTCTAGAAGATTGGTCAAGACATCCTTCCACCATGACCAATCTAGTCAAACTTCACACCCCCATTGAGGATACGATACCTGCTTTTTCTTCAATAATCACATTGAGGATGTGGTTCATGTTTTCTTCAGATGCCCGGTTATCAATCTTATTTTGAGAGTTTCTCCAATTTCCATAGATTGGCTCAATGACAACTTGGAAAATCCCACATCCATTACTCTCCACACCTTTATGTGGGATACTGTTCAGGCCCATCCCAGTTCTAGAAAAGTCATGATGTCTCAATTTACGGTTATTCTCAAAGACTATTTGGCAATTTCGAAACGATTGCATTTTCAGAAAGTCCAAATTTGAAACTCATTTTTTCCTCCCTACTTTAATCGCATCTGAAATGCATGGCACAAACAATGGTTTGCACTCCTAGACGTTGGACGAACCACACCTCTACCCAATCTCCACAATCTCTCTCTATCCACTCGATAATGGAACAAGTCATTAATGACTCTCGACATGATCCCTCAATGTATAGGAACCCCCCCCCCCCCCCCCCCCCCCCACACCCCCCCACACACACACACACACATATCTATTCTGAACCCTATCATAGAAAATATTCATAGCCTCCAGCAACTGATCCAGGCCCAAGTCTTTGCAGTCATAAACCACAACCTTAATACTAGATCTATCCTTGCGAATCTCATTCTAGACCCATAGACTATCCTAGTCACCTACGATGCCATAGACTATCCTAGTCAACTACGATGCCATTTTTTTGCTTATTCACAACAATAAGCATTAGGGGGGTTTTGCAACGACTCTACAAGGCCAAGTGCTTGCTCGGGTGGCAGATCCTAATGTCGGAAAAGTTCTTGATAGTACAATGACAGAGTGTCATGCGACAGAGACAACTTTGATTCTTATTCATGCTCAATAATGGCAAACATGTCTTCTTCTAGGCGATTCGGGATACTCCACTCTATCTTACAAGAATCATGTATAGGAGGACCGAGATAAACTTGGCATGGAGGCCTATTATTAGTAATATCCGAAGATTGCTTGCTTTAAACAAATTATGATTTGATAATTTTATTAATTGAAAACTCAATTATGAGGCTCACCATCTAGCTTTTACTAGAGACCATCAACATTGTATTCAATAGTATTAATATATTTATATTATATGCTTTCATAAAAAATAAAAAATAAAATAAAAAAGAAGCTTGAATCCTAAAAAAAACTGTTTGTGGCAAGCATGAGGAAGAAGATATCTTAAATGTTTGGAAGGGTACAACGAGCGAAAAACCATCTTGAGATAATCTCTATCATTTTACTTTGTATTCATCTTATGCGAACATTACATACTTCATATTATTTTTGTCACTAAGGAAGTTTTAACCATGCAATGAGATTTTAAAGGAAAATTCTAGGGGTCGAGGGAGGGAACGAGGGAGGGAGCGAGGGATGGGTGGTAACCACCCATCCGCCTCGAGATGAGCATCATCGCATATCTCAGATTTGATGCACTCATCTCGAGGCGGATGGGTGGTTACCACCCATCCCTCGCTCCCTCCCTCGCTCTGTAGCAAAGCTCGATTTTAAAATATGACTTTTAAATTAAGTTTCGAATTAGTGGATACCAAAGGGAGTGACCATATTATAAGGAAAAAGGAGACTTATTTATGAATCCATAGGCATGGATTAGTATGGCTTTACATAAATGCCTACAATATGGTTGGGTGCTCTTAGATCACAACATTACTTTCCTTCTTTTCAACTATTAATGTTGATCCTCTAAAATTAGAAAATTCTCACTTTCGCTCGGTGGATTGACACTTTATCCCCCTTCAAAAAAAAAAAAAAAAAATTATTCGCCTCCCTCAATGTTGAGATCACCAAAACGACGCATTTAGTTTTATACAATAACCACATTAACATATAATATCTTACAAAAACAGTATAAAATAGGGTAATCATTGGAACCGCGAATTGTAATTATTTCCACATTTTGAATAATTAATCCATACAACAACATTGGATTTTTATATAAATCAAAGAACTAATCAAACCAATCCTGATTAAAAAATACTCGTACCTCACTCCATAATATAATCCACACTAGTTGTATTTTTTATTCAATTAAATGATAGGATTAGCTTATGGTCCTTTTCAAATTGAGGTGGAGTTAAATATAAACAAATAACAAAAAGATGAGGTAGATTTCCTTCCTCTCTCATTTATCCAATTTTTTTTTTAATATTTTTCTAATTAACCACCAATCAAATAAAAACCCTAAAAAATCAAAATGGGCCAAAATATTTCAAAATTTGTCCCCCACCTGAAAGGCTGAAAACAGAATCAGAAGATCTAAATTTGTGCAAGTTTTTTCAGTCTTTCTTCACACGTGTGGCGGCCTTTTCAGTGTGCTAAAATGTGCTTTGCTGTTTAAAACGCTCAATTGAACACAAAGAGGAAAATCAAGTATTGAAGCACAGATCTGATTTGATTGTTATATATTATATGCAATTTAACTTATAGTTACAATTCAAAGCAAAAAAGAATGAAAATTATAAAGAGTAAATTAGTGAAATTCGACCGAAGTAGTAGTAGTAGTAGTATTAGCACTGCTAGAAACCACCACAACATCGGAAGAGGAAGATGAGCCTACTACTACTACTTGGCTTTCTTGATCATTTTCTCCAGCATCACCAATTTCAGCTACTACAGTGGTTGCTGAAGCTGTAGTAACAGCATTAGCCATGGCAGCGATAGGAAGAGGAGCGGAAGGTCTTTTTCGTTTCTTCTTTTCATAGGGTATACCTCTAGCTTTAGCTTGACTTTCTCGAACTTCCCTGAGGTAAATTCTTACGGCTTTAGCTCCAAAGGGATTCGACTCGGGTCGTCCTCCGTTCTCTTCGTACGCTGCTCTCAATCGTCCGATCAACGCGTCTAGACTTCCCCAGGCTTGTTTTAGAGGGCAGGAGCACAGGGCAGGAGGGTTGGGGTGGCCGAAGTAAGTGCAACCGTAAGCGTGGACTTTAGTCTTGCCGAATTGATCTAAGTATTTCAAGAACTCGATGACGTGAGCCCCACTGCAACGGGAGAGTGTTAGTGGTGGTTTGTGGTTCTTGAGGTACTGTAGGAAGGTGTTCCAGTCTCTTCTCTTTTGTGATTCATAACGACTTGGTGACTGTGTTGGTGGTGCTGGTGCCACCGCAGCTGGTTGTGATTTTTCTCCCACTCCTCCTCCTCCTCCTCCGTCTGATGGACCCTCTCCTATGTTGGTGTCTGACACAACACCACCATAGGATGTTGAGTCCATGGAAATGGGATATGGTTAGTGTTGTCGGATAAGAAGAGAAAAGAATGTTTTGGATTCTTTGTTTTGTAAATCTCTTAAAAGGGTTTTTGTTGATGGAGTTTTTGAGAGATGGAAAGGGTTTTGCAGGAAGGAGAAGAAGAAAAAAATGAGAGAAGAGAAGAAGAAGAAGAAGAAGAAGAAAGAAAGTGAGTGGGGAAGCTGGGACGTAAGATTTGATAGGAGGATGAAGGGAACCTCATTCACACATGGTGGGTCATTTGTAGTATAAATAAAAACATTTGAGAAGCTTTTGGATATCTTGCTACGACAAGAAATTGAAGCCTCGCAAGTAATGAGTTGTGCCAAGTTACTCTCAGTAAAGATTTTTAACCACAACCGATGGTTAAGTGGAAAACATGTCCAAATTATTTTTAATCTTTGTATTTGACTTGTATTGTATTTTATATTTTATATAGTTTGACACCAATCTACATAAAAACACATCCCCCTTATTAAATGTCTCGAGCTTATATACTTTTCAACATTCCAATTGCTTCCACATGAGGCATTTTCAACACCTAAGCACGGTTTTTGGGCTTTTGGGTCTATCTTTGAGACAGTTGCATCGACATTTTAATTCTTGAATTACAACTTGCAATCCAGCTAATGTCACGGATCAAAGAAAGTACAATTCATATACATCCCCTTCCGAAAAATTAATAATAGGTTGTTGCTAAATAACATCATTATTTCTGTTGAAGGACAGTATGAAGAAAAAGGGACGAGGAGGAGAAGTGGCCGTTGTGGAGATTAAAGAAGGAAGAAGACAAGATGAGAGGTTGCGAAAAATGGAAGATGAGAAATAGCGGTTGCCCTCGGTGGAGGAAATGAGGAGGAGAAAAGAAGAAATAGAGAATAGAAAATAGGTGGTAGGATTATTTTTTGTTTTGATTACATTGGTGGCAACAACCATAGTAATAACATGGGAAATTCTAAATGGTGAGGGAATCAGCGAGGGAAGGGGGTGAAGTCGTTCATTTTTTTTAAATGCGTGAATGCATGTACCTCAAGACACTTTCATGCATCTCAAAAGGAATAAACGGCTTCACCCCCTCCCTCGCAAGTTTCCGCTCCCCTTCCCTCGTTGTTTAGACAAACTCTTGATAAGTAAAAATTGCTGACGAGATTCAGCACATGTATTTTCTTTTGACGTGATTGACCAAAGAGTAAATCATATGTTGACCAGTCAATTGAGGATATAAATGCAGTCAGCTGAAATGAAGAGCAGTAGTAGTTTTCATTCGTAAAAGGACATTAAAATTGGATCGTGAACGCCAAAATACAAAACCATACGCCAACTTCATTCATTTTCGAGGATCGCGGAATATAAGAGGGCTCCACAATCAAAATGCCCTATTAGAATAATGGGTTTGTGTCCACAAATAAAGTTTCATCCAACCTAATTATTGGGTAGCCATCTAGCTTGACACCAAACAAATTAACTACTCAAAATTTTCGCACATATCGAGAAAAATCTAGATGAATGGTATGGGAGTGGCTTGGCACAGACCTAATGGCTACATACTAATTAGTTTATAAGCTAGATGGCTGCCAAATTTAATAGTTAATTAGTTAATAGTACACCAAATTTGGCGAAAGATTTTATAAACAAATTTAATTAGGGTGGGCATTTCATTTCGCAATTTTGTTTTCGTTTCAATTTTGTCTCGTTCTTATTTTTTTGGGTTTTAATAAAATTGAATAATTTCATTTCGATCTCGTCCCGTCTCGATTTAGAACGGGATGGGATGGGAAGAAGATTTTCAATCCCGTCCCGAGCTAATTTTTTAATGTTTATAATTAATATTTTTATTTATTTATTTATTTTAGAATTGCAATATTAGTGTAATTGAAGAAAAATGAATTTAGTTGAAATCAATGTAATTGATATTAGTCTATATCTGCAACTACTTGATATTGGTTTATTTCTAGAATTCTAAATTAATTATTTAATTGCAAACTCTTTAAAACTCAAAATGGGATTGCTAACTACATTGGAGAGTTTTATTTTGTGTAAAGACAGTGAATTTAATAACTATTTTTTTAAAGCAATAATGAAACATTCTTCTTAGCACCAAAAACATACTCATTCTTTTGTTCACTATTCGAAACAATATAGCAGGTCCACCATTGCCATTATACTGTCCACCTCTTAGTCATTCAAAACTTTGCAAAAATCTTAATTATATGGTGAATTTCAGCTATCATTTATGGTAGTTTCTTATGATGTTGCATACTCAATTTAAGGCTATCATTTATGTGTAGCTCTACGAATTGCCTTTGCCACTTTTCAACTAAGCAAATTGGGTATTGGGTAAGCAGTAATTTATCAAAAAATGAGAGCACGCTGATCCCGTCCCGAACCGGTTTGGGGATGGTACAGGGTCGAGATGAGGTTTTTTCCATCCCGTCCCGTCCTGATCCCGTATGAACAGGATGTGACGAGATATGGGTCTATCTCGTCCCATCCCGTCCCGTGTCCACCCCTAAATTTAACTAGATGGCTTAATTAGTTAATTTAGTGAAAAATCTTAACACCAAATTTAATAGTACACTCATCTCGAGAAAAATTTAATGGTTTAAATTTAATAATTCACACATCTCAAGAGATATTTTTCGATATAAGTGCATAATTAAATTTATGCCGTTAGATTTAACTAGAGATCTTTTACGAAAATTTAAACGGTTCAACACATATCTCGAGGACAATCCAACAATTTAATTTTTCACCAAAATCTAACGGTTAGATTTACCTTGATACATGTGAACTATTAAATTTGGATCGATAGATTTTTCTTGGGACGAGTGTACTATTAAATTTTGACCGTTAGATTTACCTAGAGATGTGTGTTCTATTAAATTTGGATCATTTATTTTTACTCGAAATGAGTATTGAACCATCTATTTTCTCGAGATGCGCGTAAAACCGTTAGATTTTCTTGAGGTATGTGTTGAATCATATATTTTTCTCGAGATGAGTGCATAATTAAATTTGACATGTATGTACTATTAAATTTGGACCGAGATGTTTGTACTATTAAATTTGAACTGTTAGATTTAACTTGATGTGTATGTTCAATGAAATTTGGACCATTATATTTTTCTCAAGATTAATGTAATATTAAATTTGAATTGTTAAATTTACTTAGATATACATGTTTTATTAAATTTGAATCATTTAAATTTTCTTGAAATGTGTATTAAATTGTGTAAATTTTGATAAAATAAAAATGAAAAATGTGATTTAATTTATTTGTAATAAATGAGAGAGAGAAAAAAAGAAAAAAACCGTTAAATTGCTTTTACCTAAATCCAACGAATGAAATAGGTGTACACGACCGGGGTCATGTGCACAGTAAACGTGAGCCCCCCTCAATCCCATATCACCCGCACTTTAAACACCTGTTCTGATTTTTCTTCAAATACAGTATACAGGTGACATATTAGGATAAAAACTTGTTGTTGGATGTTCCAAATAAAGTAAAACTTACATTGTGTATTATTTCCGTTCCAAAAAATGTGATGTTAAGACGATTAGACTGAATGAATAAAGAGACTGATTGACTTGACCACAGGAAAGAAAGAGAGGGAGGGGTGTGGGATAGTAGAGGAGTCCCATCTATCAAAAGAGAATATTTTTTACAGGTCCTTGAATTAGATAGATGAGATCTACACGTAAACGTCACGGCAAAGAATTATTGATTTTCTTTTTCATACATACGTACGCTCGCTCGCTCGTGTATCCCACGGTAAAATCTTGGGTAGTTTTCAATTATGTACAACAGGTGCCTCTCAAGTCAGAAATTGAATACGAAGTTTTTATGAACTCAGAGGATGTCGACCTCATCGCCCCTCTCCCAATTATTCTTCTAATTTCCCTTGCATTTTTTGTTTCATTTTTATCGCCCTTGCAGCGTCTTTTTTGACTGCGACTTTTCCACTTGCAGGTGACTTCACGAGTGTCAATTTTTTTTTTTTTGGCTTGCAGTGGCCTCTCATCCTCGTATGAGTAGTAGCGAGGGTGAAAAAAAATCAGAAAGTGCAAGGAAAATGAGAGGGAGAGGGCAATAGCTTGTAAGAGAAGAAGAGATGATGGAAAAAGGGAATGAGAAGAAAATGAAGAAAGAACGATTTAAACAAATACAAAAAGCCATGTCTAAAGAGACAGGGAACCTAAGCTACCTTCCGAACCTCTGTTCATTTTGGTAGATGGCTCAACAAAAACTCTTCCAACCTTGAGTGCACGAACACGAGAGTATAGTGCAGTTTTAATTAGGCATGCGACACTAAAACTGTCACCGAATGCCCGCCGCATAACGAAGAAAACATATGGGAATGACAGTGTTCAGATGACCATCGCCCGTAACACCAAAAATTTCTATGCATTCAAGTATCAGTATCAATCTTGTATTTGGATTTAGACACTTCATAGGGATACTTTGTAAAGAGACAATGAGAGAGTTGGGCAATGTGATTTTCACGTGGCAGAGACCCTACAGGATCTCAGCTCAGAGAGGAGAATCCCAGAAAAAACTCTGGGGAACTCAGAAGGTCGTTGGCTGGTCCCACAGCTCATTCATTAATGGATGATATATACGATAAGCTAAAGTAAAGCCCACTCCTAGATGACAGCAACAGCACATATATTTTCAGCCTGTCATCAAATAAAACGTATTAAAAGATATGGAGGTGGTGTTTGAGGGATCAATGTTTTGACTTGATGCACCTATGGTCCACCGACAAGAGATGCGATGATAGATATTGACACCCAAGTTTTTAACTCAGCTGTTATAATGGAAGTGAAACACGGCATCATGGGCTCAATATAATTTTGATTTTCAATATGTATTGTTTCAATATTGTGTCGGTTTTCAGAATTCGGGAGAGAAAACAGAGAAGAAACACGATCAGTATAACAATAACTAATATGCATAAACTGCAGATACCACGAGAAATCCGTTCCAACAGTCTTTTATGCGAGTCAGTAACTGATGACCTTATGCAGTATGAAACCATATAAAGCTGATAAATGGATAAAAGCCATACATCGTGAATGGATTTCTACATCTGCTTTAGACAATGGTTATGCGGACCTTACAAAAGAATATTGTTTTCCTTAATTTTCTTTATCCTTCGAAGAATCATAAACATATAGATTGATATTGAAAGTGTGGAAGTGAATTATTGTCTGTGTCTCAGTGAATGAGCTGAAGATATTTTCAGAATTGTATAAAATAACTTGAGTTTACATATAAAAATTGTACAGTAGGAGAATATATCACCTTTATACACGTTTTCCATCAGTAGGACGCCAAAAGCCTTTTCTACCAACAAGGAACTGGCCTTCATAGATAGTAGTCTCCCAGTGCAGCGAACGCAAGATGGGAGTTAGTTTACCAATTATCTCCATGGTATCTTGAACAAGAAGCCATCCATGTGGCCTTAGAACCCGGTCAATCTCAGTAACTACATCAGTAATTTCACACCTGGACATGGATTAAGGAGAGCATTAGCATTCATATGATTAGACCATTCCCCACAGTAATGTTTTGGTCATAGTTATGTATCACACTAGCTATGGTTATAATGTTAGGAAAAAGGTCGTCACCAACAGTAAACACAATCCAGCTAGTTTATTAACATGCTTGTAGGAGCATTGCCAAACCAGAGCCATATAATATGGCAGTTTCTTTGGCATTTCCTACATATGGCACTCAGTTGATGTCACTGAATCCACTGCAAAATGGGTTATAGCAACACAACTAGCTAGCAGTGAGATGGAGATGCTCTAGCACAGCCAAAAATAAGATCGCCAGCAGAAAGCAATTTGCTGGCATCTGGTAAACATAACTAAATAATTATGTGCAGTGTGTAATAGAGTAAATGATGTTAGCATTTAAGCTCCATACATCACTTCCGACGGAAGGGACACGTACATCTACGTATCTAACTGCAACATCTTGCAGATATAGACTGAATATGATTAAGTATGATGGTTTACCTCGTTGTCAGATTCCCAAAGAGATAACTGGAATGCAGGAGATCATAGGTTCGAGGATATGTACTTAAAGCTTCACACCAGTCGTGATACAATCCGATCAATCCCTGTCAAAAATTATATGCAGAGTATCTGGTATTGGTATACTGGTTGGCACCACGTTCATTACCCAAAGAGGCTTATCAATCAATGCTGCTGCAAATCTGACAAACAATGGAAGGTCTTTGTCAAGTTCGGTAATTAATTTACAAAAACATTTCAGACATAACAACAAATCAGACTTTATACGACATATAGTTTGACCGACTTATGCATCATAATCATTTTCCAATAGCCAGAAAACTACTAGTATCAAGACAAATCCTTCACCAGAATGTCTAGAATCGCTAACAAGTATTGTTGACTTGTTCACACAACTCTGCACATATCTTCTAATAATTTTAAGATCTTCAAATTGGTTCTCACCATCATAGTTATCTATACCTTGCTTTTAGGTATGTATCTCTTATAGCCATTGATACCATAAATCATTGAATGTTCCCATCTTTGCCTTTGAACCTATGAGATAAATCTAGGAATTGTTTTGGTGATTATGCCCCATGTCACATCTCTTTCCACAGGCAACTCTCATCTTCTTTGGGTGCAAAAAAACAATGTGCTCTCTTGGTGCACCAAGCAGTTGTTTCTATCAAAATCCCGAGTTGTTTCTATCAAAATCCCGATTGCTCCAAACTTATGAAACAAATATAACATAAATAATCACTTTTGGGTATGTCTTGGCTATACAATTTTCATGGACGCGCATCTCTATAACTATCTTGCCAAAATGGACTATAAACCCTTTTTTCATCAGACAAACTTACTTGAGAACTCTTGGATTCCAAGAGCAGCTCATTCTTCCTCGAAATTTGTATTGGCTTAAGAACTCTTGGATTCCAGACGGACCTGAACTCTTACAACATGCTAGGCCCACACGTCTCACAACTATCCTCAATACCCGTAAGTCCTACTAAGACAAATATCTCGAGGTTCAGCTTCAAACATGCAATTACAGCAGCTTTCTGCTTCCAACTATGAAACAAATACCAGAGTACATTCCACGCAGAGAAATTTCCTTCTAAGGATTGCTCTTGAATTGAAAACTATCTCCCGCGTATCAAGGAGCACAGGGCTAACATGGAACTTCCCTCCTATGGCACGACTCCTAATTAGAGAACAATCTCCACGAATATCTCTTTCCTAAACTACGCCTAAAACCAGGACTCCTGCACTATAAATAAGACATGAGGTTAGTAAGCTAAGGTACGCTACAATTTCCCTGTTTACAACATTACACCTTCCTCGAATTTATATCTGACTTTAGCATCGGGGTGTCATCGACCACCACAACAGTGGTCCGTAGCTCAAGTGCGTTACTTGTGCAGGTCAGTGGGACTATGTCAAAACAGAGAGCGAAAAACGACTGCATCACTTATAACTAGAGTTTCCTTTGAATTGAAAATTTGATATTTCTGCTCAGTTACTACCCTTTCTGGAATATCCGAGCTTATGATTTACTACCCTTTCTGGAATATGCGAGCTTATGATTTTAACAGTTCAACAAGTCATCTATAAGGCTGTGTAGTTCATACGCAGCTAGATTCATAGAAAATACATTATATGTCTTGTTCCCTCTTTTCTCCTGAATCACTTGGTTTTAGGTTGGAAACTTTAATGGATGCTTTTGTCCCAAACATCAAAGCTTTTCTAGTGTTGTGATGGATGGCCATCTGCACCTCGAGCACCGAGGGTTCTAAGAGGTAAAAGGATAACCAAATGAGGCAGATGGCAGATATAATAATCAAGGATTGTAAAGCAAGTCTACAAACTCTTCATGAAGATCATCATAACTGATAGATTAGAGTTAAAAAAAGGTAGTCTCGACTTTTAACTAATCTTCATCATTAGATTAAAGTGATGTACAGTGAAGTTGGAGTAATTCACAAAGAAGAGTGAAATGCAAGACTTTCCAAATTAATGTCAGGAAAAGAAAATCTGCAAACAATCTAATCTCAATGACTCAATCTAACCGGTTGTTGACGATCAAGAATGTGCATTCAAATATGAGACAAGATCAATAAAATTTATTTATGTAAAACCCAAAAAAATAAAAGAATAAAATATGGGAAGCTAATTCATTTAGTTTGTGTTTCTTACCCTCCATAACCAGCATTCATGTCCATTACATTCCTAATGCTTATCCAGCTGATCCCAAGGGCATTCAAGTAAACATCTGATACTAGTGCAGACCAATGTTTTGTGTCCTCGTAATATTTTTCAGCAGATTCGGTTTCAAGACTTTGTGATCTACTGATAAGCCTTTCAGGCCATGCGTCAGGCCAGTAGAGTTTGCGTGAATCAAAACTTGGGAGTTTTGGAAGACATCTTGCAAGTGGAACATACCTGCCTCACAAACAAAGACAACGAATTATAATGAGGGGAAGAGAAAAACTGGATGACAGATACAAGTTAAATCATGATCTCAGAAGATACCAAGAAGTATTAGGCCTCTCTGTTTCATCACAGATAGGGGGATCATTTACTTTGCGTTCTTCATAGCAAGAGTTCGAGATAGGTTTCTGATATATCACAAGTCCAATCCCAGATAAGTCTACAGTCTTTGCTGCTACCTTCCAGCACATTGATTCTGTCAAAGCTACCATAGCTGCAGGAAACATAAAATGTGAATACAAGGGATCAACTCCAATAGCTGAATAGCATCCTATCTTTGAGTGCCATAGGTCCTTAGAACTAAAGCTCAGAACAACAACATGAAACCAATTACACAAACAATGCTATACAGTCTGAAGGGCAACCACCCATAAGCCCTTGCATATCAAAATAATACTTGAAAATGACAAAGTCAACAAATTTTCTTTCATAGGTCCAAAATTTGAGATTGAAATTTAAGTAAAGTGACAAAACTACCCCTTACTCTCGATTTATATCCCCAAATTAAACCAAATAGTTCTCATCCACCTCTCTCTGCAACTTCTCGCAACAAATTCTTGAACATCTAGATCATCACTATTAACAATTTACAAAACCCCATTTGAAAATAACTAAAAATAAGAATTTGAAGAATTTAGACTTTCAAGAAAATTAAATTTTTTTGAACATTTAGATTATTGTTATTAACAATTTTCAAAACTCCGCCAATGGCATGACAGCTCAACGGTTAGAACTTGGCGGATGGTACCACTAGGTCATGGGTTCAAACCCAGCTTGCGGCATCTTTATGGGTTCTAGGATCCTATAAAAACTTTGCTTGCCTTTCAAAAAAAAAAAAAATTTCAAAACTCCATTTGAAAATTTCAAATACTTATTTTTAGTTATAATTGTGTGTTCAAGAAAATTTACCACCCCTTACTCTCTTATTTTTAGTTATCATTTCTAGATTTCACATACAACATAGTTAATGCAATTAAAAATAAAACAAATAAAAGGTAAAAACATTTATAAAACCCAATTTGAAAGCCTTGTTGAAAACAATGTCCCAAATGGCACCTAAATGTTAATGCAACAACTGGAAAATTTGAAATTTACAGATCCCTCAACTAAAAGCCTTATTGGCAAATTGAGATCCAATAAATCTCTGTTAATATTCAAGTTTCTCAAGACCAACACCAATATTGAGTCAATTAAACATGGAGAGAGCCTACTATGATGTCACTCAATCCGGTGATCAATATCTCCATAATGGGAACATAACATACTAGAAAAAAGAAGCCACATGATAGAAGACAAATTACTGTTAGAATCAAGATGCGAAGATTAGGCACACTATTGAATTAAAGTTATAGATAAAAACTAAAATCACTACATCACCCGGAAATCAAGCACTAAAGCTATCTGCAAAATCTGTTTGAAATGTCATCGTTGTTATTGACCACAGAGATGAGGACAATGTAATGATTTAGGTATCTAATAACTTGTTACAGTTAATCTACTAGTTCTATCAATTTCAATCAGGAAGGTAATGTGAAATGTCAGTTGTGATAATGGGTGCAAGTATGACGTGTAAATAACGAGGATTAAAGGATGAAGCAACGGCTTAAGTAAATACTTAAAAAAAAACACCTTTATATGAAGAAAAAATCCAACCAGAAGGTCCCATGTGTAACAAAGATTCAGAAAAATAGTATACTAGCATAGCGATACTCATCCTACCATAGTACAACGTTTCAAACATTGAGTGTCATTGTAAAAACATTGGCTCGCCAGCAAGGAAGTACAGACTCTTTGAAAATTTGTTGTATCCGTGTCCGACACGTATCCGACACACTACACTCGCTCGACATGCTTCCTACATGTGTCGGACACTTGGTCAACGTGTCGGCAGGTGTCAGATACATGGTCAATGTGGTCAATGTGTCGGACACGCCTCCGATGCATCCAAAACTTGGTCAGGACACAGTCGAGATTTGGAAACCAACTTTGTTTTATTTTTTACTTTTAGATGTTTGCAAATAACCACGTAATATAATGGTTGTTGATCCATTTAAAGTGAATGACTATTTCAATTGTGATTTAAGACAAATAGGGCAAAAAACCACTAAAGCATAGAGGTGGTCTATGTTTTTTCTTAATCTTTGCTTCTTATTTTTCTCTCATTTGCTTCTTCCCTCCTCTACTTCTTCTCTACTATATTTTTCCTCTACTTTAATTTTTTTTCTTGCAACAGTATCATCTTCTTCAACCCTCTAGGAATACACTTTATTAGATTATTATTTATATGACTTATTAAAAAAGTAGTATGACGTATCCCCGAGTCCTAATTTTTGAAAAATTGTCGAGTCGGCGTGTCGTGTTCGTGTCTGTATCCGTGCATCCTTACTCGCCAGCAAAGGAAAAAAAAATACAAGAAAACAATTGACATATGGCGAGAAAAAAAGGTATATGTCAGTGACCTACATTTGCATCATGTGTCTCATGTTGTTTTGAAATTTAAATGCTTAAATTGGCTATCCACAGTTTTTCTTATTATGACTTGTCAATTAATGGGTTAAAATACATGAACGCCTTTGGTTATGTCTCATTCAAGTATTGATTGATAGATACTTGAACAATCCAAGCACCCACATTATATCAGCCAATAACTCTTTTGGAACAGAGACAATAGACAAGCTAACTTTGGAAAAGAAAGTTAATGCTCACAAACCATTCCAAACATTTTGATCTCTGGTATTATCATCACGATAAACTGGTGTTGCAGACCACACAAAAACTCCTCCAGGCCTGAGAATCCTGTTAAGCTCCAACAGAGGCTTTCCACCTGTAACAGAAAGCATAAAAGTGAAACCTTAAACTTCTATACATACGCTCCAAATATCAGAGGAAGGGAAGTTTATACATAGATGAAGAAAAACATAACTGAAAGCTATGAAAACCTTAAGTCTAACCTACCATCTGCATCCCAGTGGACTCTGCATCTTGCGCAGTGAATTAAATCATATGCATTATCTGGAAAAGTAAGGCTCTGAGTACCAATGACTGAGAGAGTGGCAGGGATTCCACGCTCAAGGGCAAATTGTATCTGTGCTTCATGCTCATCCTTTGGGGCAAATGACATGGTAATAACATCTTTGTCAAGCAAATAACCACCAAAACTAGCAACACCACAACCAACATCTAGGATGACCCTTGTGCGCTTTCCCCATTCAATGGCAGGCAAAGTCTGTATCAATCATACGAAAGCCAATGCCACATGTCAAATGACACCAGCTCAGATATCAAAATAAGGAGAGAATAACTCGTGAAACCTTACATTAAATATATTTTCCTTTACTTTCTATCCAATCCCAAATTCTCAATTCATCCTCCAACACAACGGCAGAAGTTGAAACTGAACCTATAGTTTTGTGCAGCAATGTACCACAATGATACTAATGTTTCCCTTTTAACTATGAACGGCCCAAATTTTAAGTAGACATAACATCAAAAGAACCATGTCAGAATTTTAAATGGTTAGGCAAACAGACTAGTAGTCAGTTATCTTATGATCAACAAAAATATCATCGAAAGAACCATGTCATAGTTCTAGGTAGTTTAACAAATAGAACGTCATGAGATATCCGGTTATCTCTTAGTCTCAAAAGTAATTAGTTCTACTTGAATGTTCCAGCAGTTCTGGTCTCTATAGTTGATGAAGTACTTAATATTCACTTGTGATAGTCCATTAAGAATGTTGTACTTCCCAGGAAAACTGCTCTCATCGCAACGAAGCACAAACACACTGGAGAATGGATTTGCTTAAAAAAAAGACTCTGAAGGATAGCTGATAGCCTGATATACTGCACCAACAAAAGGATAGGTCTAATATAATAATCCCAATTTCACTTAGTAAATATTACTCTTATAATTTTCTGCAAAATAGCATGGCAACGATCTTTTGCTCCAATGCCCTTCATTGTCTAATATGATAAGCACACTTTGTAACGAAAATCAATTTACCATTTCTGAAAGTGCATCTTAGCAATAATATATAGGAACATCCACGACATAACTCATTATACGGAAATATCTTGAATTAGAAAATGTACGTTGTTTTTCAACCTTGGAAAGAGAGGATAATGTACTTAACAGAAAGAATGTAATGTACCTTCTCTATGAAGTGAACATAGTTCCCTACCCCTCCTTTAAATTGCGTACCACCACCAGGGAACTCAAAGTAATCATCAGCTTTCCGCACCCAATTCTGGTCCTTTTTATAATCAACAAGTTTAGGGTGGGGCACGTTGTCATACCAAATCTACACACAATAGCATATTCAAAATTCCCCTCATTAGCAACAGAATAAATGACAAATAATCATAATCCTTCACTACAGCTAACTTCATTATGAAGCTAGCTTATCATGTAATCACTTAGGGTGTGTTTGGTTGCATGGAATCCTATGCCATGGGAATCCATGAGGGGTCCACTACATTTTAGGCTAAATTGATATATCACTCCACATTTACCATTTGACCACCATTTGATTTTGTGATCAATGGTGGGAATGGATGTCTCATGAACATGGAAATCCCACTTCTTGGCCCCCAAGGCATGTGATTCTCATGTTCACGGGACTTTCCATTGATCACAAAACCGTGGATGTGGAGTGATATATCAATTTAGCCTAAAATGTAGTGGTCCCTTCATGGATTCCCATGGCATAGGATTTCATGCAACCAAACACACCCTTAGTTTCAAAAACTACAACAATATGTATCCAACAACATCTATGTCGATTGCTTTCTTAGTAAGACTAATAGGCATTTGACAATTTATCCATTCAATAACCAAATGATAGTGTCACTCATTCATTGCTGTCGGTGGTTTGTCAATTAAAAGCTTATCATGTCAACGCGAAACCACAAACCACTCAAGAAAGCGATCAATCAAGAAACCAAACTCAAGTAAATTCAAGAAAATCGACAAGTCGTTAATCAAGAAACAAGTTAATGTAAGAATTCAAGAAATCGACCACGACCACGAGACATCAAATCAAGAATCAAGAACCAAGAAACCAAATGACTCTTACCAAAGAATCAATCTCACCATGTCCCTGCTCCTAGGCCACGGAACGGGGATCTTGTAACCCTTCGGCAGCGGAATCAAGCATCTGAGGCTAGGTTTCGGGCAATGCCGCTCTCTATGCTCCATATGCCTTCTTGACTTCAAAGCCTTGATCGCCTTCCAGTTATCGAGACACGGTATGTAATCCGTCGCAATCGAACCTTCGCAGACCTTCCATTTCAAGATCGGAGCCACTCCTCCTGAGTCCACTGGTAATTCCACTCTCTTAGGTTTTGCTCTTTCCTTCTGCGAAGGAGGTTTCGCTCGTTCCTTCTGCGGAGGTGGTTTCGCTCGCTCGATTGGAGACGAAGAAGTCGAGATCGATTGAGAGGTTTGAAGGTTTAAAGTGTAGCGATTGGCGGTGGTGAGAAGAACGAAGGCGCAGAGAAGCAAGACAGAGAGAGCGAAAAGGAACGGATACTTTCTCTCTCGAATGAGAGTTTGTATCGAAGAACTCGTCATCGTCGTCGCCATTGAAATGCGGAATTCGATCTAACGTGAGCCCGGGGTGCGTATTGCACTCCTCTGTAAAAACCAGAGAGAAGAAAGCGAAGAAGAAGAAGCAGAGAGACTGAAGTCGAAACAACGGAGGAAATGGAAATCACTAATCAGATCTATTTATACTATTATTAAGTTTTGTTTACAAGAAAGGTATCGTATTTAGCAGCGATTATTTGCCACCACCCCATCTATTTTTTGAGTAATTCTGCTGGTCCGGCCAGCTGACTGGTTGACTGCCTTGGGGGGGGGGGGGGGCTAATTTTTTTTTTTTCACACCATGAACTTTCTATCTCATACCAATATTCTCTTCCACGCCAACTATAAAAGGAAAAACATAAATCCTTCTCCCTTACTAAATTCAAATGATCAAAAGCTCCCTTTCAACTTTCTCTTCACTTTTTCGATCCTTCCTCTTCTCTTCTTCAATTGAAAGTTTCTTCTTCTTCTTCAATTGAAAGCTCTTAGTCTCTCTTCTTCAATCGAAATATTTCTCTCCCCTCCCAACTAAATCGTCACTATTTTCCCCGACCTCTCTCATTCCACTTCCATTCGACTCTCCCAAAAGGGTTCATCAATCGAGTGCGCGATGGCAAGAGATAAAGGAGATGGGGCTGCGATGATGGCCATCACAACGGCTGCACCGTTGGCCTCCCCTCTCTCATCTCTTCCCACAATAGCCTAGCACTTTATTCAAAACATAAAAACAAGGTATTGCCCCTGACTTTCAACCAACTTTGACGTTCGATTGAAATCGATTATCAAGGTCATCAAAACACGAAAAATGTAGTACTTTAAGCTATCTAAAGAACACAAATTGAATCACATAAAAATGTTTTTAAATGAGCAAGTTATGGTCATGGTCATGGTCATTTTACAAAGTCACTCAAATCTATCCGATGGGTATTGTTTCTAACTTTCGACCAACTTTGACGTTTGATTGAGATCGATTATCAAACTTATCAAAACACAAAAATATGTAGTACTCTAAGTTATCCAATAAACATAATTTGAATCACTTGAAAATATTTTGAAATAAGCAAAAACTATGGTCATTTTACTACAGTCACTCAAAACTGTCTAGTAACGACCAAGTCGGAAATGACCATGCGAATGTAAGTCTCTCACTTACATGATCCGCAGCGAGTGTATGTCTCCCACTCGCAATTGCTCATTTCAAAACATTTTCAAGTGATTCAAATTGTGTTTATTAGATAACTCAGAGTACTATATTTTTGTGTTTTGATGAGCATGAGAATCGGTCTCAATCAAGTGTCAAAGTTGGTCAACAGTAAGGACAATACCATATTTTTTTACCGAAAAGATTTGAGTCACTTTAGTAAAATTACCATAATTTGCTCATTTCAAAACATTTTCAGGTGATTGAAATTATGCTCATTAGATAACTCATATTACTACATTTTTTGTGTTTTAATGAGCTTGAGAATCGGTCTTAATCGAGCATCAAAATTGGTTGAAAGTCAGGGACAATACCCTAATTTTTCTATCTCTGAAATGAAGTAGCTAGCCTGTGGCATGTCAATTTGCATAACAAAATAAGTTCACTTACCTGAATTTCTTTTTTAAACGAGTTACTAATTATGCATCGCGCTGATTTACTAATTATGTATTGATATTCAGTTGATGTTTGTCCTTTGCAACAGGGAAAATATTCGACAGGTGTTAACTGTTTCTTTATGCAAATTTTTTTTATAGATGTGACAATAATCTATCTTCTTCGTATCGCAGTTTGCTTCGTATGCTTAAATAATTGCTTACTTTGTCATAGCAACCTATTGCCGTCTTCAAGTAAGTGCATAGGTTATTGAAATGTATTATGGAAAAAAAAATGATTCATTTCAAGGATTGCAAGAATTTATTTCTAAGAGCTTTTGTTATAAATTTGAGCTCTCAAAATGAAGGAGTGTTTTTCATATCTTAGACTACAACAAAGATTGTGATTTCTTTTTTCGAGGTAATTCGGTCTTTTTTTTAGGTAATTTCGGTAAGTTGATTTTAAGAAAAATTTTAAATATTTTGTTGTGTATAGGAAAAAAAAAATTCGATTGTAATTTTGAAGTTATCAATATAAGTTAAAAATTTTAAACTCTTACATATTACATAAAGAGTACCATGAGACTCGTAATGTCATACAAATTTCATATTGCACAAGAATCACTTATATAACAAAATTTTAATACTAAACTAAAATTATAACAATTTAAAATGTACCAACATTGAGATTGATCTAATGAAAATAAATAAATATTTCAGTTTCGAAAGAAAATTTGATAACTAAAAAAAAGAGAAATATTCGATGAAATTTTGACATTTTTCGAGAAATCACATTCCTTGGACTGCAATGGAGTATAGTGGGATCTATGTTCTAAAAATCGGCCTAGGCGCTACGTGGGTTTTTCGAAATTTTTTAATTTTGAGTTAAAAATAAAAAATAAGAGTATTTTTTATTTAAATTTTGTATATTTATCTTGGCGTTGAATTTGAAGTAATTGTCCAGCAATTGTAGCTCAGTTTGCTGGACATCCACTCTTTTTGTGAGAGGTTGTGGGGTTCGAGACTCACCAGTTAGAATTTTGTGAGTTTCGCCGATTATTAGAAGCACATGTGCTCTACCGTAAGTCTTCGAGTATGGATTAATAAATAATAAAAAGGGTCAACGATCCCATTTAAAAAAAATTGAAGTAATTTATAGGCTATTATGCTTAATTTTTATAAATAATAAATTATAATTTAAAACAAAAATTGCCTAAGCCCCGACTATCCAAAACAAAAGTAAGAACCATCAATAGTTCCCTAATTCTCAAACTTTCTCGCTATGCAAAAAATGAGTGATTGAGTAATTATTTGAATTTGTTCCCATATTTCGTGTATGGAATAGCAAACAACCTAGTATATAAGACATGATGTGTATGTCGATGGCAGTTTGAGAACAAACCTCGCGATTCTGGCGGAGCGATATAAAAAGGCGATTTTTTGCTCTGAGGTGTTTCTGGAGGGTATTTTGGGAATTTTTGTTAATTTTTCATCTTTTCTAATCCCAGTCGTTCATTGATCCAGGGAATCAATCTGGTTCCTTGATCTCTGGTTCGGTTTGGGCAAAACCCTAGCCGCTGTTTCGGCTCCTTGCCGGTTTCCTGCCGCTTGGGATTCCACTCCGATACAGAACGATTTTCGGTTGGTTCAGACAGTGCTACGACGCGGGATCGGATCGGTGTTTTGGGCATTGCTCTCAACCTGTGTCCGATTCGTCGTATCGATCTGTTACGAGCGACGGCCTGTTACGACCTGTTACGAGCGACGGCCTGTTACGACCCGGGGTTTGAGCCGCCGTTCCGATCTGTTTCGACCTGTTACGACATTGGGTTTGATTCAAGCAGCGTTTCCGATCTGGCATCTGTTACGACATTGAATATTGCTTTCCATCCCCTGTTTTTGATTCCATATTTTGCTGGATGAGATGATCACGCAAGCCGCCAGTCCCACACCCACTGGTCCGGGTCATGGGGGTACCACGGATGGTATTTCTAAGCCTTCTTTTGCCCAGATTTTGGGGAAAATTTTGGTGGATGACACTGTCGAAACTCAGGTTGAAGGAACGAGATTCCATAAGGAGGGGGCTCCAGCTATTGGCCTCACGGCTTCAGATGAGGTTCGTGGGGAAGCTTTCATGGAAAAACATGTCATTGTCCTCAAATTCTCTAGTTACCGCCCGACTTTGACAGATATTCGCAATTCAATCCACAGGACTTGGGGAATTTTGGGAGACTTCTCACTGGGTTTATTGAATCAAAGACATGTGATAGTTCGACTCCAATCGGAGGTAGAAGCCAAGAAAGTTCTGTCGCGGGATTCATTTCTGATTCGAGGAGTTCGTTTTAAAGCTTTTCGCTGGCATGATGGTTTCAGTTTGAAGGAGGACCCAATCTCGGTACCCCTATGGGTAGAGTTACCTAACCTTCCTTTGCATTTATTTCATCCCCCTATTTTAAAGGCTATTGTCAATTCTTTTGGTGGCGGATGGATGACCATACCCGTTGCCTCACTCGGCCGGGTTTTGCCCGTGTATGTGTGGAGATGTCTCTAGCTGAACCACTACCAAATAGAGTTTGGATTGATAGGGCTAACAACAGGGGTTTCTGGCAGAAAATTGATATCCAGGTTTCAAGTATTGCGATTTTTGTTCTTTGATAGGACATCAAGAGGCCTTTTGCAGGAAAAAATTGGGTCTCAAGGCCAAGGTGGGAGATCCCGACTCTGGTAAAATAGAGAAGATGGCTAGGCCGCCATTTGAGAACCAAACTTTTAAACAAAAATATGTACCCATTCTCAAACAGGATAAACTTGCTCGGCCAACGGTCGGCCCGAGCGGAGCTAAGAATAGTAGGGGGAAGAGTTGGTTGAGGATATTGGGGAGACAAGGCCGGCGGCCAAGGTTCAGATACTATGACTTTGTCAAATAAATTTGCTTTGCTCAATGAGAACATGGCTGGGGATGAGAGCGACTCAATGCTTCATGCTGGTGGTGGAAAGGTTACAGAAACTACAGAAGAATGCCTACTAGAGGCGGGATACAATATATCGGAGATTGTTAATGTTTTGGGTCTCTCCGCTCAACCAAATCAATCCTCGGTCGACTCACAATCCGGGGCCATAGGTGGCCAAGTTAAGGTCGTATGTCCGCATGATGACATTACACTCAAGCAGTTGGGGAACCCCGACGTTCCACGTTTTGAATCTCAGCCAGATCATGACCCCGTTCAAGTTGCCAGCAGCCCAGGCATTGCAAACAATCCTAGCGATGCGATCAACCCAGTGAACAAACCAAGTCCGAATCATGCTGGCCCTAACCCCGCAATCATCACAAGTTCAAGTCTTAATAATGTGACGAACATAGAGTTATGCAAATTTCCAGTGACGGATTCCAGCCCTCACATTGGCCCAGATAGTGTTCCAGGTTCAGGTCATGCTCTCACTAGCTCCGCGCTTCCGACCAGCACTGCTCTGCTCCCGAACAGCCACTGCCTTGCCTCCGAACAGCACCTGTTTTGCCCATAAACAGCACTTGTTCTGCTGCAAAACAGCACCTGTTTTGCCCCCAATCAGCACCGGTTCTGGCCCCGAACAGCACCGATTCTGCTCCTCAACAGCAACTGATTTGCCCTCGCACGACACTTGTGCGCCCCAGCTCACCAGCACTTGCGCTCTCCAGTTCTCCGCTCCCGAACAGCAGCTCCTCTGCTCCCGAACAGCTCCTGTCTTGCCCCCGCACAGCACCTGATCTGCTCCCGAACAGCACTTGTTCTTTACTCCAGAATACTACCAGCTCAGTTCCAGGATCAGATCCCAGTCAGGCAGCGCACCTCGAGTCTCCTCGGCTTCAGAATTCAGGTTCGTCCAGCCAGAACAAGGTCGGTATTGTGCAATTCAGCTCTGCATGCACACGGTCTGTCAGCCCCATTCCACCCGCATCGCTCAGTCATGGGCCACAACCTCTTTATGTTCAAGGGGACGGGGGAGCTCCGGAGTTTGGGAAGGACATATCGAAGCCGACAGTGATGACACAATTGACAAAATATTATGGCCAAACGTGCTCTTTCCATGGCAACGGATAATGTATCCATGCCTCCAGTGGCTAGGAATGAGGTGGATGGGAGTTTACATGAAGTTTTCATCCAGCTGGTTGAGGAGAATCGTGTTTTGCAAAGCAAGAACCATTCAAAGTCCACTAATACCTTGATTCGCCCAACAGATGATAGTGACGAGGCGGTGTCAGACTCGGAGATGGGATTGGAACCACAAGCTATTACAGATTTAACATTGGGGTCTCTATCGGATAAGGAACAACAGCATATAGTCCAACCAGTGGTCCTCCCGGGCAAACGTCGCAAGACTAAGAAGGGTAAATCTTCTCAATGTGTTTAAGATGATGGAAAACTTTATGTTTTGGAATGCTCGTGGGGTCGGTAATCAGGCCACGAAGCGGAGATTGAAAAATATGGTGTTGGAGCATAAAATCAAAATTCTTATGATAGCGGAGCCTATGATTCCTGTTAGTAGATCAATGGAGATTGGCAACAAACTTCGTCTAGGGGGCTTTGCCTCGAATGATACGGTTGGGGGAAAGATATGGATCCTGTGGGATACCTCACTTGCTCTTTCGGTGCTGGAGATGACGGACCAGATCATTCATTGCCAGGTAAAGGATTCTAATGCAAGAATTTTTTTAATTTCGTTTGTTTATGCTAAATGTTCTGTGGATGAGAGAAAGGATTTATGGTTGAACATGACAAATTTTGCTGCTACCCATGACATTCCTTGGATGGTCGGCGGAGATTTTAACACTTATTTTCACTTCGGAGAGAAAGTAGGCGGTTTGGAACCATCCATGGCAAGTATGTCTCATTTTTCTGATTGCATGACAACTGTGGTCTCATTGACTGTGGTTTCTCGGGCCCTCGTCTCACCTGGTGCAATAACAGGCGAGGGTAGTGAGCGCATTTGGGCCAGATTGGATAGGATCTTTACTAATTCAGTTTGGTTAACAGATTTTGGGTAGTCCAAAAGTAGAACATCTTAGCAGAACTTTCTCAGATCATTCCCCGTTGTTGGCCTCCATGCCGACTAACTCTAAAGTCGGGTATGTTCCTTTCCGTTTCCTTAATATGTGGAGACACATTCTGATTTTTTGGACTTGGTCAAGGAACATGGTCCGACAGATATGGGTAATATGAGAACCTATTGATAGAGTGGATGCCAAACTTAAAATGACACGACGAGTTCTGATACAGTGGAATAGGACGGTCTTTGGTATGTGTTCAGCAGAATTCGTGCTTTGGAAGATGAAATGCAGCAGTGGGAAACACTCTTTGGCGGCGTTTTGCGAATCACATTAATACTGGGCTTAACGTTAATTGCTAACTGGGATGTTCAGGCTTGCTGCAATTTACACCGTTGTCAGGCAGAGTATAGATTGGCTCTCAAACAGGAGGAGCTTTACTGGATTCAAAAATCAGGTGAAAAGGAATTTAAGGAGGGAGATGCGTGCACTAAGTATTTCTTTGCTTCCACTAAATCCAAACAAAAGAGACGCGCTATTACTCAGATCACTTTACCGAGCGGTAGAACTATTTCGGATTCTGGTGAGATTCTTGATGGGGCTAATGAGTTTTTCTCTAATTTGTTGTCTTCTCAAGGTGCGGCTAGGGAAGATGTAGATTTGCTAAATTGTATCCCGACTCTGTTGGACCCTGGTGATTGTGAGACTCTGGTCAAACGGCCTTCCCTTCAGGAGGTCAGAGATGCTGTCTTTGACATACCCAAAAACAGTGCGCCTGGTCCGGATGGATTTACGGCTGGATTTTATCAGTTTTGCTGGGAGGTTTTAAGTATGGATATATGGGAGGCTGCTATTCAGTTCTTCAAAGGGGTTGCAATGCCGACGTCTTTCTCGGCGAATTTCTTAGCTTTGATTCCCAAAATTGATAATCCAGGTTCTTTTTCTGATTTTCGTCCAATCAGTCTATGTAATGTGATTTATAAGATTTTTAGTAAAATACTGTGCAATAGACTGGTAGATATCTTGCCAGGGTGATTTCTCAGGAGCAGGGGGCCTTTGTTAAAGGCAGGTTCATTGGCGAAATATTGGCCCTGGCGCAGGAAATGATCAGAGACATTAATAGGAAGGTCTTTGGAGATAATGTGGTACTGAAAATTGATATGGAGAAAGCATATGATCGGTTGGAATGGAGTTTTTTGCTTAGAGTACTTAAAAAAATTTGGCTTCACGGGTCGAATCAGTCATATCATTTCTAACTGTATTACTTTTTGTGGATTCTCGGTTCTGCTGCAAGGTGT